>JARFJB010000859.1:27500-61098 GCA_036346205.1 Vesta saturnalis
TCCCTTCCGCTCGTCCTTCGTCTGTCACAATAAGTCTTGTATTACAAGTACTACCAAGTATAAACATATACATGAAAAAAACAAGTCATTTAGTAATAATCAAACAATACATGAGCATTGCACGTACTGCAAACTTTAAACAATAATTTATTGTTTGTAGGATGATGAGTGCGTTACACAATATAGCAGCTAGCAAATTAAACGCCACAGTGGAAAGTTCTAAATGGGGTTGTAGTGATTAGGAGTTTAGTAATACTCAAAACATTACCCACAATGTTTAATTATGAAAATAATTTAACAAATGGTGGTGGCTAGTTTCGACATAATTGCCATCTTCAGACTTTAAAAATATTCAATAACAATGAATTTAAAGCTTAATAAAAATGATTGCACAAAAACAATGTAGTGTCATAAAACACCAAAACACTTAAAAAACGAGGTTTAAACCAAAATCTCGTGTGCGTGTTGAAGTACATACCCAGATAAAATGTTTAAAAAATCCTTTACCAGGTTGGTTTAAACGAAGGAAATTACCAAAAATTGAAGCTTCTATCTATCTGAGGTTCCCATAGACAGAAGTCATCAAAAGCTTTAGTGTGAGGACCTTGAAGAGGTAATTGTAAAATTAAAATCCTAAAAAGTAGTGGGTTGGTTAATTAAAACGCTTGGAAGAGCGTGGTTAACCAAAATTCAAAACACATGTTGTCCTAAACCATAGGTTCCACGTATCGACCTATGATTGTAATTAGTGAAACGTAAAACCAAGATTTGCAAAACATCTTGAAAGGTTATGATCCAAAAATTATATCCAAAACATTGTGAGGAAAAAGATAAAACTGTGATGCGCATTCAGTTAACTTTCTGTTCATTATAGCACACAATAGGTTATACCGAGTGTTTTTAGAGCTATGATTATGCAATACTTTTGATGATTTTCAAATGATATTAAAATGTCTATCTTATTTGTAAAGTAGGTGGGAGGTATGTGTACCCATGCTAGCAGGGGAGGTGCGACGAACACCCTTATCACGTGCTCCTTAATATTAAGTCTACGATTTTCTAAGCTCGATAAGGGCTACCGGTCACCTTTTTCCTTATCCTTATTCTTCCTTCTCGCCGTCACTGTATTCCGATCGGATTGAAAGTCCAAAATTAAACCTTAAAAAAAAGGGCTGTGGTTTCTAGGGTAAAAAATACCGGACGTAAAATCCTGTCCTGTTTGGATGTCGGGGAAGACAGGGGCCAAGCGACCTCTGGCTTCAAGTCTCCAATGAAAGCTCCGATTCACTTGACTTGCAATTTCCCCAATAGAATATTCACTCTAACTTCAATACAACGGAGGCGTATGTACCTATCTCAAGAACAACATCGCATGCAAGAGGATTTCTTCCTTGGAGAATAAAAATCTGTCTTTTGAGGAATATTCTTCATCTTGGAAACTAGCAAATGTTTAATCTATTCCAAAAAAAAAGGCGATAAGACCGATCCCTTCAACCAATCAACTCCATTTTGTCTAAAATCATGGAAAAAGGCATCAATCAGTAAATGCTGTCTTTGCTTGATACTAACAAACTCATTAGTGACCACCAATATGGTTTTAGACAGAGTCGTTCCACATGTGATCTTCTATATGTGACCTAAGTTTGGAACAATACATTAGAACAACCCGGTGAAACAGTTGTAGCCACTATAGATATCTCAAAAAGAGTTGACCAAGTGTTTTCTTGCCAAACTCACCCCGTTTGGGTAAATACTTATCAACTGGGTTTCTAGTTTCTTTGATAACAGACGAATACGTGTCTTAGTTGATGGCTTCTTTTCAAAAGAACGTGGATGTGCTACAGGGATCAGTTACAGTATCTATTTCTGTTATACATCAATGATTTTACTTCCTCAACGACTTACCCGGTCCATTACTTGCTGACGACAGCACACTTTATTGTAGTTCATCTCAGTCTACTCAGAAGAAGTAATAATCTAGACAAATTTAATGCTAATAAAACTCAACGTTGCCGAGTGTCTGCTCTTGATATGGTTGATCGTATTCGAAAAAGAGCGATTCAGCTTATAAATGACCCCTCCTTAACTTCTGATATACTGATACCATTTTGAAACCATTTCGAGCCACATTTGTTGGGCATACAATACTAATCTCCACTTGTCGTTCCAAAGGGCCCAATCCAAATTCTTGTACACGGCTTCTAAACTCTGGAATGATCTCTCTAGTTCCTGTTTTCTTCTCACGTACGATATGAAAAAATTTAAGGTAGCTGTTCATAGGCATCTCTTGGCAATTCAATATCCCCCTATCCAATTATTAAAAAAAAGTGCGTAATTATAACGTCGTTCAATTCGTTTGGTGTTGTTCTGTCGTTTCTATTTAACATTCCTTTTACCTAAGTAGTAACTTTCTAAGTGCTTGCAACTTTCGGTTTGCCGTGGATCACTTTCATTTGTGAAAAGAACAACTCAAAGTAATATCTTTATTTTTTTTAATATTTTTTTAACGTTTCTTTTGTTGAAGTTATAAAAATAGTTCAGTAATGTTATATTTGCACTTACTTAACGTAGAACAAACAAATTAAAAAATAGGTGCTAAAAATGTTTAACAATCGCTCTAATGCCTAAAGCACTCAGTATAATCTATTATGTGATATACTGTAGAAGTTAGCAGAATACAAAAATACAGTGCCTGCAATTAAAAAAATGTATAAGTGTAATGTCTCCTGCAATTACGTAACACGGTGGTATATAGTTAATGGTAAAATATACACTCTACGAGGGTCGACAACTTGTGTCTGAAACATTTTTTATTGTTTACTAATCGACTGAAGCCATATTCGTTGGAAAAACATGACCTGAATGGGTAAGAACTAAACTATGGTTTATAGTGTAAGCCACTGAAGTATACTTATACAGGAATGCGCATTGGCGGTTTCTGCCATAGAAAAGCCGCGAGGTGAGAGAGATAGCGCGCAAAGGCCACTCCTGTCCTTTTCGTAACGCCACTCAAAAACAAATTAACTAAATACTGCTTATTGTTCGTTGCATTTATACAGCGACTTATATAATTGTCATCAAGGTTGTTTTTTACGATTATATCTTTTATACATCTTTACAAACTGATTAAAATTTTTAAACACAACGATAATGTAGAATGCATTATGCAAGTTTATCGATACCATTGATTATACTTTGAAATTATTTTTATAATTCATTATTGTTGTAAAATGACTGAGTATAACAGTAGGTAAAATGAGTTTCAATGGACATTTGTAAATGCCCGTGTTATTAACAAATTATCATTGAAAAATTCATCAATAAAGCATTCAAACCATATCAAATCCTTTTCAAACGTTGAGACATGACAATGGACTGCTCTACGCATGCGCGTACGCTTGAGAGTATGACAGAGATGTCCCTTGCGGCCCTCTCTCTCGAATCGGCCTGACGGACAAAGCGCGCATTCCAGTGTAAGAATATTTCAGTGGTGTAAGCCGTCATTTGGGAAACAAATGAGGATACAATGCACAATTTATATAAATAATACTCGCGAGCTACCTTAACCACGTATCCTTAATTTTTAATCTTCAGAATATATTAATGAAATAGTCATAGCCAATCTATATTGTCGCCTTATTATATGGCTAGTCCTGTATATATAAGCAAAACGATCTCATATTCATCTGCACTATTTGTTGAATTGTGGAGGGACCAAAAAAATATATTGGTTTGCTAGAGCAAATACAACATATTTAACATGACCAATTAATCACTCTTGGAACAAAATAAACAAAAAAAAAGCATAACTGTTCTCCGGGTTTTAGAAATAGGTAAATGCAATGATGTACCCCTACTAAAATTCCCCCACCACCTATCGTGCTTATTGTGCTCCTGCAGAAAAGAAATATTACAGTATTCATTACATTTAGTGATACTTTTAGCAATATATTAAATAAGTCTACAAATTACAAGAATTGCAACGTGTGTTTAAATTACTGAATATTCGTGGTTGCGCCGAACTTTAGTTTATTCTTTGAGGATCGACGAATATGTTAGAATGGACATTTTTGGAAGCTTTAAGTTAAATTACGTTTTTGTTGCTATTTGAAGATGATTGGGGCGTCTATCTCACTAATTAAAATTTAGATTCCCGATTCCATAATTGATACAGACTCTTTCGGGTTGGTTGTATTAATAAAGTTTTTATTAACGTCTCACTTCCCACACGTAATAATTGCGTTTTGGTAAGTTTTCTTTGTAAATATTGGTCAATCCTATTATTTGTGTTTAATGATTAAATGAAATTAGTGGAAAAGAAATGGTTACTTTTATTGAAATTATTTGAGGAATATACGAGTTGGCAGTTTTTAAAGCATACATCGTCCGCGAGTCGCGGAAAGTAGATAAACTTTTAATTGGCAAACAAAGCGTTAGGTTTCTAGATACGTGGTTTTAAGGCTCATTTTCGAAGGGATGTAACAATGAAAAAAATATCACTAATCACAATAAATTGAACAAAACAGTTACCTAAATACGCAAAATACTATATTGATTACATAATACACAATGTAATTGTTGACAAAGTGGCAAACTTCCATATCTATATAAACATTTTATACAGTTTAATTTATTCCACACACAACAATTGAGAGGAAATATTCCGCGCGGATGCGCAATGCATATGATAGATGGCATTATTTAATTAATCGCACATTTTTTATTGCACCATCTCGTGTCCAATGGCTAACGTTCTATAAGTAATTTGCTATCATTAATTTATTGTAATAATAAATAAAGAAAAGCTTTCCGCATTATTTGTCAATGTTAATTGGTCATTTTAGAATACTGTCTCTTACAGGAAAAAACTTGAAGTAAATTCGCCATGGTACCCGGATAGCAAACAATTACCTAATGCCGTCTATTAAACGTAGCATATTCTGTGTATCATTGACTGTGGCAGACGGAAATTAAAGGGCAAAGAGCTTGTGAAACGTACGGTTATGGGCAAGAATTGGGGAAATAATTATTTAATAGTATCAAATTACAATTATAATAATATAATATTTATAATGTAATTATTTTTAACAAGGACTAAATAGAAGTATTGGTTTAAAAACATTCAAAAGAAGCGAATCTTGAATACATGAGCATCGGTGGTTCAGTGGTAGAATGCTCGCCTGCCACGCGGGCGGCCCGGGTTCGATTCCCGGCCGATGCATCTTTTTTTGTCTTCTAAAATTTAACACTCACCATTAGTTTTTGAGGTAAATAAATAAATAATTATTACTTAAAGAAATTTTAAAAGCATAATTTGTGTTTTTTTTATATAACACAATGTGGCTAAATTATAATTGTCAGAATCAGCATCTTAAAACAGAAGTGGCGGGTGTGTCAATGGAAATATTATGGAAGGACATTACATCTACATCCGGTCGGTCAATGTACTATTTTACATTTTCAATATGAACACCTACACACGATTAAAATGCTGCAATAAACAGATCTTTTTATTTTTAGAAAATTTTTCAGATTACTAAAAATCAACATTATCATGTAAACATTGCTACTATCAAAGAGTACCTAACTAATTATGTAAATACGGCTATTATATAATTTTACTTTTTTGTCCGGAAAATGTAGTTAGTATAAAGCAGGTCAACTAGAAAGAATGTAAAAATGTGACGTATGCGTTATTAATACCTACTAAAACAAGAAGCAATGCAGTATTTGCTATCAAAGTGTTTACGTTTAAAGGTTAAATAAGAATATTTTCCAAAATTCATATTATACTCTGTGGCCCGAAATAAAGGAGTACATTTTTTAATTCAAAATTACTTTTTTTGTTTTAGGACGATTTTATTTTCTTTTACAGGAATAATAACCCAACATATCCTCAATGAGACGGTAAGATTAGATATGGGATTAATTTACAGGACCGGACCCATTCAACGACCGGACTTATACAATTTTTTCTTTAACTGTGCATTTAAGCTCGTTGCAAATGAAACCTGTTTTAGCTAAATTTGAACTGATATGCCCTTTGGTAGGTGAACTATCCAGAATACTTCAGTAAAAACAAAATTCCCCGAATTTCTTGGATTCGCGAAATATAATTTTTTTAATTTAAGTAATACCAGCTCTTTAACGCGCCTTCGCTATGGAGTAAAAAAATTAAATTTGGTGAAAATCAAGACAATATTTTTTTAAAAACGTTCTCGTGATTTTGACTGATTTTTCAACATGGATACTGGCACAGACATCATAACAGTTTTATTTTAATTAAAATATGCTCTAATAGGATTTCTGTCTTCTGTACATCATCGTGCACCCTATTATTTTGGGTATTTTTAGGTGACCTTAAATAAAACATTTTTTCATCTGAAAACCATATTTTTCTAATATCTTCACGAGAACGAACCTTCTTAGCAATAAATTACATCTTTCCCATCGTTAGTACCTTACATTTGCGGTAAGTTTTGTTAGATGTGTTAAGAATTTGTTTGACGGTTATAAGTAAAAATGTTAATATTAATGAGTAAGTCGTGACTATTTAGGTTGTCATGGAATTTTTTTGTCGTTTATTAGTTGAATTAGCAAATTGGTTAGTCCTTAATACCAGTTTTAAGCATAGAAGACAGAATCCTAATTAAATATTGCCGTGAAGAATATAATTATGGTGCAAGAAAAATAGTGAATGAATTTCCTCAGAAAAATTGGCACATTGGAACTGTAGTAATATTTTTAAAACATCTAAGGAAAAACAATGGGTCCATTAAACATAAGAGAACTGAAGAAAATATTGATAGTAAGAAATTTGCAACCTGGCCAAGCTGTCGGAACTAGGAAAATGGCAAAAATAACTAGGATTTCGCGAACGTCAGTTCAAAGAATCATTAAAGAAGATTGCCTTCTTAAAATAGTTAAAAAAGTTCAAAACTTAATGTCAACGTAAGAGAAAAACGATCGGAAAGATGTAATTTATTGCTACGAAGGTTTCGTTCTCGTGAAGATGAAAAAATATCAAAAATAATAAAGTGTACGCTGACGTAAAATTTAAGAGAGAAATCCCATTGAAAAAAAAATTTCTCAACCGGTGTTATGGTGTTTGTAGCAGTATCCTTGTTGGGAAAATCCAGTCTAATGATTGATGCTGGAGTAAAACTTAATTCACAAACATACCAACAATAAATTTTGTAACACCTACTACCTGAAATTGAAGAAGTTTGTGACAATTACACTTTCCAACAAGATGGTGCTTAGTCGCACACTTCCCGCAGTACAAGGATGTACTTGAATGAAAATTGCCCAGATTACATTGAGCCAGAGATGTGGCCACCTAAGAGCCCAGAATTAAATCCTGTTGATTATTCAATTTGGGGAGTTTTCCAACAAAATGTGTATGACGGACAACAATTTGAAACCATCTAGCAAATTAAAGAAAGGTTGCAGTTTGTTTGGAACAATTTTGAACATGGTACAATAAATGGGGCTATCAATTTATAGCGCAGACCAATACAAGCAGTGGTAAACAATCATAGTGGACACATTCATAATATTTTGCTCAAAATTATAAATTGTTTAGCTGTCTTTCTTAGTTGTGTTATTTGTTAAAATGTGTTATTTCCCTTTTTCAATTAAAAAATAATATTTCGCAAATACGAGAAATTTGGATAATTTTGTTTTTACTGAAGTATTCTGCATAGTTCAGCAACCAAAAGGGGATATCAGTTCAAATTTGACTAAAACAGGTTTCATTTGTAACAAGCCCGGTTATGTAAATCAATTCCTTATCTAATCTTGCCGTCTTATTGAGGATATGAAGGGTTATTATTCCTGTAAAAAGAGAATAAATCGCCCTAAAAACAAAAAAAGTGACTTTGAATTAAAAAATTCACTCCTTTATTTCGGACCACGGTATATATATATATATATATATATATGTATATATATATATATATATATATATATATATATATATATATATATATATAGGACATTCGTTTAACTTATCCCGATTGATCGATGAATCAAACGCTCACTTCACTTCACTTCACATAAATATAAATGTCATAATGTTTGCAAATAAAAGACAAAAGTTTTATTTACGTATCGTAGATGTACGCACATAAAAGCATATTATTTTTAATAAAACTTAAAACGTATCAGATGAATTTTGGTAAGCTATTATATACTCTAAAATGTTGCAAAAATTTTGTAAATAGGTATTTGTAGGTTAAGACCAATGAACTCTTCCAAAGAAAGGAAGTAATTGTTCCAATACTTTTCTACATAAAAGTGGCGATTATATATCTTTGACGGCAATACATTTGTGAGTTAATGGTTATTTATTTGATTTATTCATAAAGATTGAATTTTTTAGGAACGCTACTAATCATTATGCTTTGAGAAAACATTCGAATTGCAAAATACGTAATGATAATTTCAGTCATCGGTGTTTATTTATACACTTGTTTGTGCAGAAGATTATTATACTGCAATTCAAAATCATTGGTGTATTTAATGTAATTGGATTATAGTACTTTTTTAAACTTATTCAAAGTATCGTTTCAAACACAATATAACCAATAATGTAATAAAACGTAAATTTGTCCATTCACATTTAAACATGACTGTGCTGAAAATAATTTATTGTTATAAATTATAATGTTAATGTACAATAACATACATTATAAAATACTTATCTTTTTTGGGATTTTTTTTTATGTTTGAATTTTTCAAATTTGACAAAATTGTTTACTACATCTTTAACAATTTTTAACAAACATTACTACTGACGAAGATAACTGCAAGTGTTATCGAAACGTTTAGATTGTATAATTTAAAGTACACCATTAAAAAATCCCAAAAAAGATTAGTATTTTATTATGAGTGTTAATGGTGAAAGTTTACATTTTCATATAAACATACATTATATGTTATTATTATAATTATTATAGATTATTATTAAGTTTTTGGAGAAAACTGTTTGCGTTAAGAATTCAATTAAAAACAAGAAATTAAATGTTCAGTACACTTCATTTTCTGTATCTGTGTTATCGTTTGGATGTATAATTGGATTGACTTGGACACCATAAACTTTTTCTTGTTCCCAAGACTTTAGAATTTCAGCTTGTGCAATATATTCTATTTGCAAATTTGTGAGTTAATGGTTATTTATTTGATTTATTCATAAAGATTGAATTTTTAGGAATGCTATTAATCATTATGCTTTGAGAAAATATTCGAATTGCAAAATACGGAATGATAAATTCAATCATCGGTGTTTATACACTTGTTTGTGTAGAAGATTATTATACTGCAATTCAAAATTATTGGTGTATTTAATGTAATTGAATGATAGCACTTTTTTAAATTTATTCAAAGTATCGTGTCAAATAGTAGGTAAGATTGGAGACTTCAAGAACACACCACATTTCCAAGGTCCCACATTTCCAAGGTTGCCACAAAACCAAGGTCCCCACCATACCAAGGTCAAAAAAGCGCAATGTGTGACCTACTTACATATCATTACCACAAACCCACGGTCACAAACCCCGATTTCCTGTTCCACTACAAGGCCATCACTGAGACATATCATTACCACAAACCCACGGTCACAAGCTCCGCTTTCCTGTTCCACTATTACAAGGCCATCCGTGTAACCTACTTTATGCTTAGCCACCTGCTTGCTACTCTATACCCCACTTGTATGTTTTTGCTCACTTTTTTTTGCTCAACCTCACTTTTTACCAAAATAAAACAAAACGATATAGTAATATATTTAATTAATGTATTACTCAGATATATGATTTTCTTTAGGAATAAAACATTTTGATTTAGTACACGTGCAAAAGGTCCTCTCGACTTCTGTGTCATTACATCTGTGTGGACGTGCAGTGTGTGTGATGTTTCTCTGTACTACATGTGCATCAGCTTATCATGGTGAGCAGCATGAAGATATGTTTGAACATATACAAAATGTAATGCATGTCTGTTTGTCTAGCAGTCTGTCCGTCAGTCAGTCAGTCTGTTTGTCTAGCAGTCTGTCAATTTGTTGGTCTATATAGTCAACGCGCTCAGTCAGTTAGTGGTCGGTAGTGGTCTGCAGCCGCACTATTGAGGATGTCGGTCTTTTTCTGAAAATAAAAACATAAGTAGCTGGAGAAATGTGGCAGTAGGTATACTTACTATGTCTGTCTCGATCACTAGGAAAGACCATGTGTCGAAGAGCTACATTACGAACTCGGATGAGTTCGTAGAGTCCTGCAATCTCTTCGACAGTTTCCAGTATCATTTCCAGATGTATAATGGCGTGATCGTACCCACTGAGTACAGCGAGGCTTATAACATTATTCCAGTCAAGGTATAATGTTACAAGCCTAGTGGGCTCGGTCTAGCTGCTCCTCAGAGAGCTCTCCGTAATCACGACATCATAATTCCGGACAAATGGTACTATGGTGGTCAGCTAGAAAAACCAGATGCATTAGTATAGCATTAGTGTAAAGGGAATACATACCGTGAATGTTAGACGTTCCCAGGTGATAATGCGATGTGCGTAAAGAGCCAGAACCACGCAGCAATTAGCAAAAAAGCTGTATTGCTTTGCGCAGCACTGTCTCCTGACGCCATCGAATGCATGATATTGGATACCGGGGGAAGCAGAGTGCGGCCAATAGTCATGGGAATGTGGGTAACCCAAAACCAGGTGTCTTCAATAATTTCGTCTTCGTCGTCGTGCCTGTCAGAGTCATCCCCGTTGTCCTGGACTTCCTGGGCTGCGTCATCCAGTTCCTGTTCATGGTTTTGTTGTACAATAGCCTCGAGGTCTTGATCGCTTTGTTCGAGGCTTTGCATGTTATTTGTTAGAGAGTTCATGAAGTCGTCTTCGTCACTGCTCGCTTCAATGACGACTTCATTGATGAACTCTCTACGTCTAAGTCTTCGTTGTTGTCGTAGGGCGTCATTGTCATAGTCGTCTGAATCGTAGCTGTAGGCAGGGTCCATTATTGCGTCGAGTCGTAGTCACCAATGTTGAGATAGTCGTTCCCAGCACATGAGGAACAAACCGCCTCAACACTGGAAGACACTGTGCTGCATACATCACTATCGTAGGCAGCATCGTCGGCGTCACTGATAGTGATGACGTCAGCGTAAGGTATGTCTAATGTATTTGTCTCCGCAGCACGGTCGAGCTCCTGTGGAGAATCCAGGACTACGGTCGTCTGTTCATATATTGCATCGTCACTGGTTGAGCTACCCACGTCAATTGGAGTGGAATAGGGTTGAGGGATGTATACCACTTCAGGGGAAAAGAGATGAAGTGTTGGAGTGTAGGGATGGATGGGTAGAGGTGTGGAGGAAGCCAACGGGCTAAAGGTGGAGGGATAGTCAGGGCTGGATGGGAATAGTGAGAAGGAGGAAACGTGAGGTGTTGGAGGATCTCGGGATAGGACTTGCAGAAGAAAAAATGCCTCAGGCGATATAGATTGGTCCACCTGAAAAAATAAAAAAGTTAGAAATACATCAATAGTGCAAAAAAAAAAAAAAAAAAATGCTGTTACCTGATACATTTCTTCGGCGCCAGATGAAGCAGATGATGGGGAAGTTGGTGTAGCATTCATCTTGATTTTTTTCGTCTGTATTACTTTAGAAGCAGTTGTACGAATGATTTCTACTGTTTTCCTTTCGCTAAATATAGGTGTTTCCCCCACAAAAAACAACGTTTTTCATGCATTTTTAGAGGACATTTTGAACGGTTTTTTGGGGGGGCCCCTCCACCCCCCCTGTACATATATATGCGGTTGACCTTGACCTACTTTCCCACTTTTACCCCCATTCTACTTCCCCCACTCTCCCCACCACTAAAAATTTTGTATTTAAGAGGAAGCAGTTCCACTAGAGAGTCATTCCATAGTTTTACGGCAGCAGTTACAGTTTAAAGTGTTATAAAGTGGTGTTACAACATGTCTTCAAATAATAGTAAGTGTTCATTTATATATATTGCATGAGTTTTTGATACTTAGAATAATTTTGTAATTTTATTTGTGGACTTAGAAAATATTTCAAAAAATTATTTGAGGACTTAGAAAATATTTCAAAAAATTAATTGTGGACTTAGCAAATATTTACAAAAATAAGTTTTGGACTTAGAAAATATTTCAAAAATTATTTGTGGACTTAGCAAATATTTAAAAATAATTTGTGGAATTTTGAAAATATTCATATAAGACTTAGTATAATTTCAATAAATTTTTTTTCGGACTTAGAATAAGTTTAATAAATGCAAATAAAACTTAGTATAATTACAATAAAATCTGTTTAGGGCTTAAAGAATAATTTCAATAAATGTAAATAAAATTATTTCATTGTAGGATCTGTAAACGAAAGCAGTACTGCAGCAGCAGTAGCCGACAATGTTGTACCAGTCGTAAACAGAGGTAAGAAAGCACTCTCAAGTATTACTGTATAAAATAACTATATGCCACTTCACTTCATAGGTATGCCACGTACATATGTGGCTTATGATTGTCCTCCAGTGTCAAATGGGCGAATAAATATCATAAGCCACATAGCATTAGTACCACAACCTAACTATCCCATCCTGCAGGGGCTGTTGGATGCAAGGTCTCGTATGGATCACGGACAGGAAGTAATGGAGCTCCTGCAGGAGAATGTAAATGAGGAGGATGACCTGGCAGAGAGCGAGCAGTACTTCGACATGGATGACTGTGATAGAGCTTTGCAGCTGTTGGTTACACCACCTCCAGAGGACGACTTGGATGTGATGGTATCCCGTAACTACGATCAGGTCTCCGTGGACGAAATACTGCTCACCCTACAACCTGTCAGTGAGCCAAACGAGACTACGGAGCCACCCGTGAGCGAAGAGCAAGTTGTATTTCATAATATCTTAAGTCCTGGATGCATTGAGGAATTTTCGGATGAATGGATTCCTATGATGGATTTCCGTTCATCCGCAAATTCCGCAATGCACTCAGACACGAGTGGATAACACTAAAACTGTTCTGACCCCAAATGTGTTGTAGATGATGAGTCGTCTACATCTGCTACACGTTCGGCGGACAGAGTGGGAGGAGATAATGTAATTGAGGGTTTGCTGAGCCCTACCTCTACCGCAGAATTCCTAGAGGAGTGGTCGTATAGTAGTTCTACGGTAGGAGTAGAGCTCAGGAACACACTTCCGATACCGTTCTCAGCCCTGCTTGTATCGAGGAGTTTGAGCTGAATTGGGGTCCGCTAAACTGTTCGGTACGTAGAACCGATGGACGAATCTTCGGAAAGCATTCTTAGTCCGGCGTGTGCTGCAGATTTTGTAGAGAATGAGTGGTCGTTTACTGACATCTCATTCTCTTCAAATCCTGCAACACCGATGCAGTATATAATACCTGCGCCATCACCGTTTAGGGACATCGTGGAAAACGCAGTATCTTCGCCCCAGAGTGTATTGAACCCTACATGTGTTGCGGAGTTTTTGCAATACAATTGGTCCCCAGCATAGTACGGCATAAAACAATGCTGGGTGGAATATCTGTAATCAGCAACACTCGATCCTGACTATCCGTCCTCCCCAAGTCATACGCTACCTTATCCCTCAACCTGAGATATCCATCGTATACTATCCCATTCCTGGCGATAGGTTACGTTGCGTCCTCGTTCGCATCGCTGGATATGATTCTTTTTGAAACAGTATTAAACAAGTAACAACATAATAGGATTGTATAATAATTATAATTGGTTACAAAAGGAATCATAACAAAACACGTAACGCAGTTATATAAACCATAACAAAACACGTAACGCAGTTATACAAACTTTATGTAAACTTTTTTGTTACAGCTCGTAATAAGATGTTTCAATGCGAATGCATGAAGAAATTTTCGCGAAAGGATTCCCTCCTTCGCCATAAAAAAACTTCATGTTGGATAACGATGACCGTATCCACCCCACCTTCAGGAATTCGGGAAGTTACCCAAAACCATTCCACAACTAGGGATGTATCGCGAGCAACAACTTCTGATGGCAGGGCCTCAGAACATAGAGTTGTTACTGACTACGTTTTGCAACCTGGTCCATCGAGGGTGAACTACCACTCGAATAATGTGGTACCCAGAAGTGAGGTTGATTCCGCCGACACCAGGACCATCAGGGTGACCACCTTAAGGAAGCGTAAATCTGACCAATACGTAGATGTGGTACAAAAGAAAAGTAGCAGAAGTGTTGAGATTGTACACTGTACTGATTGTTTAGTAGACATACCTCGGTACGCTTTTCAAGGACACCTCAGAAGCAACAGGCATAAAGCAAATATATGTCTGCTGGTGGAAAATGGGGTTGAAGTAATTCGGAATGCGTTTAAACAACGTATTGTTTCATACAGGTATCACCGGCAAACACCCACACCGATGTGCGAACGTTTATGACTGACGTGAAAGTAAATGTATTAAAACTGGTACAGATTCAGTTGCAGAAACACTTCTCCTTGAAATGTAACGTTGAGTTGTTTGGTTTGTACTTTTAAACACCAGAGAAAGCACGAAACTGAAATCCTTCCAAACGAAGTATGACATTTTAAGTGTGGGGATGGTGTTGACTGATTATTTTCAAAAAATATGTGACATATTGGATGCCAAGCAATCCGAATTTCAACATAAAGGCTCTGGTAAGTGTGCTGTATGATTACTATTGTAAGTATTACTATGTATTTTGTAGGGTGGTCGCTGGTGCAATTCGTATATTTGAGGTGAACATGCTAAAATTTGCACCACCACGGGTTCATCATATGAATGTCCCCGTCGAAATAGCACGTAAACATGCAATAGTCAATGTGAAAAATACTGATAATTGTTGCTTTGCATGGGCTTTGTATCAGCACTAGTGACACCAACGGGGTTACCACAACGAACAACTTCATACCCTGATTTCAGAACGTTATTCAACTGGGATGGTGTAGAGTTTCCGGTTAAGCTGACAAATATTTCGACGTTCGAGTCCAACAATAATATATCCATTAATGTTTATGGGTTGGACGATACGTATCGTGATGGTCAGCGTGTCACGGAGGTGGTGGGACCTCTGTACTACACCAAAGCTAAACAGGCTGTGCATGTTAATTTATTATTATTAGTCAGTAACCAAACAGATAATCAGCATTATGTATGGATAAAGCATTTCTCTCGTTTACTTAGCAACCAAATAACCCGGCGTAATGGTGAGATATATTTTTGTGATACTTGCCTTTATTATTTCAGGACGCAAGAGCAATTAACCCGCCACGTGGAGCATGACTGTAACTTTGTATACACAAAATTACCTGACTTGAAACAAATAAAAGATAGAACCGGGGAATTCTATGCGGAAAATATACTCGCATTTCGGAACTACCAGAAACAGATGGAACTACCGTTCGTAATTTATGCGGATTTTGAAGCCCTGTTAGTACCGGTTGATACGGCTGAACCAGATCCTACAAACCATTCACGATAAAGACGTGTAACATCAACCATATTCATTTAGTTATTATATCAAGTGTAGTCTAAACGATGCGTGGTCTAAATTAGAACTATATGGGGAGTTAATGCAGCTGAAATATTTATACGCCAACTCGAAAGTGATGTAAAACGGATATATAATGATCATTTCAAAGTATTGTTCCAATGTTACCACTAACGGATGAACAAAGGGTTGTATGAATATAGTTTATATTGTTATATATGCAGCAAGCGGTTCACGGGTGATCCTGCAAATCCAAAAGTACGAGATCATTGTCACGTCACTGGTAAGTATCGTGGCGCGGCACATTCACTTTGTAATTTAAACTATCAGCTACCATCTTTTATCCCCGTTTTTCTACATAACTCAGTGGATATGATGTACACCTGTTCATCAAACAGTTAGCGAGTGAAACGGAAGAAATTACCGTACTCCTGTTAATAGTGAAAATATATAACGTTTGGTAAGCACATATGTTGATGAATATATAAATAGTCGGGTCTTCGGGAAAAGAAGTACATTAACTTACGATTCGTTGATAGTTGTAGATTCATGGCTGCATCCTTAGATACTCTATCTCAGAATTTAGCAGACGTGCAATGCATCGAAGTAAGGAAGTATTTTACTAATGATAATGATTTTAACTTAATGCGAAAGAAAGGTAATTTCCCCTATGCGTACGTAGATAGTTTTAGTAAATTGAATGATGTCACGATACCATCTTATGATAAATTCTACGATAAAATGCGTGATGAAAATATTTCCGATGACGAATACTGTCGCGTCCTACTGGTATGGGATCACTTTAAGTGTAATACATTAGGTGATTATGCTGATATTTATTTAAAATCAGATGTGTTGTTATTGGCTGACGTGTTTGAAAACTTTAGGAGATTATGTATGGGTGTGTATGGGTTAGAACCTGCACAGTATGTCACTTTACCTGGATTGGCGTGGGATGCCATGTTGAAATGTACGAAAGTAGAGTTAGAATTACTGACGGATATGGATATGTATCACTTTTATAAAGAAAGGTATTCGTGGTGGAGTGAGTACATGTATTAAGCGGAGAGCATTGCTAACAACGAGTTTGTTCCAAACTATGACCGTAATCAACCCAAAGTATTTTTACAGTATTTGGATGCCACGAACTTTGTACGGGTGGAGTATGCGGCAATACCTACCACGACGGGTTTATATGGTTAACTCAAGATGAAATACAAAACTTTGATGTAATGAAGATTAATGATGAGGATGATGTTGGATTTATACTGAGGTTGATATAAAATATCCACACCACCTGCATGACGAACATAATGATTATCCTTTTGCCCTGAAATGATCTGCGCACCACATTCTCAGGAGGAGAAGTTAATTCCTAATTTGTGTGATAAGACAAACTACGTTATACATTACCGATATTTGAAACAATGTATAGAACATGGTTTACTTGTAAGTCATATTCATAGGGTTTTACGCTTTCGTCAAAGTCCTTGGTTAATACCATACGTAGACCTTAATACTTCTCTTCGAAATCAAGCAAAGAATAAGTTTGAAAAGGATTTCTTTAAATACATGAACAATGGCGTCTTTGGAAAACAATGGAGAATGTGGAAAAAGAAGAGTTATCAAACTATTAACGCATTGGGAAAATAACGGTCTTCGGTTAGGCTAGCACGGTACGTTGCAAAACCTCAATTTAAAAATTTATTCAATTTACTGACAAGTTATTTGCGGTGGAATTGTCGAAACAGGTAGTTACGTATGACAAACCCGTATATGTCGGATTTAGTATTTTAGATCTTTCCAAAATTATAATGTATCGCTTTTTCTATGACGTTTTACGCATGCATTATGGTACTAACGTATCATTGTTGTATACGGATACCGACTCGCTAATTGTTGAGATAACGACTCTGATGTGTACGCACATATTGGAATAATTTAGATGAATATGACACATCCAACTATCAAAACGAGTTGCATGGTATTCCTGCTAACACTTCTGTCGTCGGACGAATGAAAGATGAGTATGCAGGAAAGCAATCAATCTTTTATGGTGCAGGATCCAAATCATACTGTTTGAAGCTTGCTGACAATGAAGTGGTTAAGAAAGCTAAAGGTGTTAAGAAAGTTATCATTCAAAAGTGTTGACGGAGATAGATTATAAAACTGTTGCAGAGGCGTCCGATAAAACAGTAATGTGTAAAATGTTCGTGTTTAGATCAACTCTACATGATATATATACAGAAATGTTAAACAAAATTGCCTTTAGGTCCCAGGATGACAAACGGTATCAAGTACGTGATACATGTACAACGTTAGCGTGGGGGCATTGTAGAATTCCGGAATTGGAGAATGTGATCCATTGAGTCAGCTACTAGAGGTTGCTAAGCAAATGAATTGTATGAGTTAAGTGAAAAAATAGTTTGGATACTGACACTTGCTAGGTTTAGATACATAGTTTCTCCATACTGAAACTACTATTAATACTATGAGTACTTCATAAGTACCTTTTTTTTAGATTTTGTTAATAGTATGTACTAATTATTTATTGAGAGATTATATATGATGTACAAACATTCTGTGATATATAAAATAAATAGTGAATATTTAATAGTTTTTATTAAAAAATGTATAGGTTTTATTGCATTACATACGTATCATACAGATAATACACATTAGACAAAGCACAGTAACAGGATGATTCACTATGATAGTAACAAACTGGTTCCAAAGCAGGAAGAGGAGGATGTTCATCAATTTCTATAACGGACTGAGACACAAATTTTCTGATGTAATCTGCTTTCTCTACCCTTGACATAGACAGAATCTGTTGGTTGAATCAATCGTTCGATAATTCTTCGAAAGTGATGTGGTGGGTATATCCTTCTTCCCATTTTATACAGTGCTGGTTATGTATTAACCAAGTAGCTGAACGGCGACTCTCTGCATCCAATGTGTGCCACGGGTACGGTGATTTAAAGACGTAGTGAGCTATTTTTTCCATTATAAATGCGAGTTCTTTCGGTATAAAACTTTTGAAATTTTAAACCCTTGTACATCGACCATAATCAGCATTGCATTACAATTGTCGTACTGCTTTGGTTAACGCGTTGTATGTAACTAAACGATCGTGGAGTATAACACAGTATGCTGTCGTATTGGCAGCTATGTTTGCCGCTGTTTCAAACTCTACACGAAGAACTACTGCTTTCGAGTGCAATACTTCTTTTGATTTGAGCAGTCGACCACCATCAGTGGTGCAGCCGTCGTAAATTGAATAGGTGTGAGTAATGGTTGTCCATCTCTTTGATAATATGACATTTGGAATTTAGCAAACATTTCATACAGCGTGGCAAAGCAATTGTTATCATAATTAACATTTAAATTATCATACGGGTAACGGTCGGTGTTGAGGAATACCCGAATATTCTTTAGTGCACATTTATCGAATTTACTCGCATCGTGCATAACATTATTTTCTCGTTCAGTTTGAAACCCTATAATAATGTATCTCGGTGTTTCAATACTAGTCGATGTTTTGATTGCCCATGTATGCTTATCTGTTGTTGGTATAGCGGGATATATGTGGGTTTCCCAACTTCTAAATGCTAGTGGAGTATTCACATTTTTATCAATGTATTTCGTTAACGCTAATTCCTCCGCTAATGCTGGAACGATGTGTGGAACTTTCCAATAAATCTTATCTATGTTAACTTTTAATGCTTCGTCCACAGTTGAAATTACTGCATCGGTATCAATATTACTACGAATTAATACAAGTTCTTGTCTAATGTTCAAAATCACTTTATTATAATCTTCAGCAAAGCCAAAGCATTCGCAAAGGTATACAGACATTAAAATACCCTTGCTCATTTGTTAGTGTGCTGTTTGATGTAGGAAACCAACCGGCATTTTGATGGCGGGCAAGATCATTGGGTGTCAATGACACTAATCCTTTCATTGTCGACGTTAACCCCACCTTAGTTACGGAATCTACCACTATTCCATTCATTTCATATCTAATTTCACTGAATAAAAATGCGATACCATTATTAACGAACCTTGCGGTATTGGAGACAGTGCCATCCTGTCGCATTAATCTTCCCTCTACATAAACATAACTTTCTGATGGTAGAGTGCACATGTCTTCCTGAATGGGTATCCTGATTTCATCATTGTTTCCAAATCTCGTAGTATATGGTTGATGGGTGTGCAGTTCGGAATTGACTATAGCATTATCAACAACAACTTTTTCATTAACGTTTAATACACTCATTGTAGTACTGTAAACCCAAGACTCTCCAAGAATGCTTTGTTCTGCGCTGTCAACGCTTTGGTCGCTGAACGCTACTGACTGTACCCTTTCCCACTTCACTTTTATAGTTTGTTTGTAGCATGTAACGCTTACTGACTGTACCTTTCACACTTCACTTTTATAGTTTGTTTTGCACTGGTTACATGCACATGTATTATACCGCGTCACCATATTTTCTTTAAATGTAGTCCTATCGTTATGACTTCTCCGTTAAAATTGACGAGATCTCCGTCTTGGTCTACTATTTTAAGTGTTATTGTTGAAATGGTAGATGTATTTATAGGTAAGTAGATAACATGTTGAGGTGATTCGATTATTTTATATCCCGCTGGTACACTGGGAAAGAATTGATGAATTATGTGTGATGACTCACCATTTTTAAAACTACCACTTGTTATGTTGCACTCGATAATTAATGAGTTAATTTTGATGATGTTAATAGGGTTCTCAGAGGTGTACACTTTTTAGCTTGGTAAATAGTAGTTTTATTAAAGCCAGCATAGGCCCTATCGAATGGACCACATTGAAACTAATGTTATGGGTTGCTTTCATGGTTGCTTTCATAGTATTATTATTTGCTCGTAAATCAATATACCCTTATCGTCTTTCACTGAGTCATTAATATATTTATTCACATCTGCGATTTCGTATGTTCCTGGCGGTATTGTAATTTTATCTCTTCCAAATATGAGCATGTTGTTCTTTGAAGTAACATTTTGTATAGTATTGAACGATTCAAAACTAGTTAACCCCATTACATATTCCGACTCATTATCAAGAAAAATCGGTGGATTAAATGTGGCTTGCAGGATACAGCTTTTACCGGTGAAGGTAAATGTGTACGACATCACGATCACGTAACAACTACTGACAATCAGAACGAGTAGTCGTATAAAAATCGTAAGACTAGATGACCACAGTTGTATGTGTCAAAATCTTGAACCTTGGTAAAGTTATACTCAATTGTGTTTCTGCTACCATCACTTTTAAAATAGTGGACTAATTCGAAGGGTGGTTTAACATGTCCTATACTATCAAAATATGTTATATGTCTATTACGCTTAATATATGCTGTCCAGTGTGTTCCCTGATTAGCTTGATTATCCAGATTCACGATACCACATTCATTCGCATGGATTCGTGTAGGTAAGTTATCTCGCATATATATCCCTCTAAAGTAGGGAATCTTTAATTGCTCCACAAATTTTGATAGCTCAACATTACTTAAGGCGTGGCGTGGTAGCTTCAGTGGGAGTTTTTTGAATACGGTTGTAAATATATGCCCAAACCTCGTTTATATGGTTTTAGATATAAACCTTTTCCAACGGTTGCTGCTTCCATTGCTTGATTGTGTCGTTTGGTTTCTTCTAACGTTTTTGTCGCAGCTTTTGCGTCGGTAACCGCTTTTGCAACTGCAGCTGCACCGCCACCTAACGAACCTAAGGCTCCTAATGCTGCAAATAGGGAATAAGAGGTATGAACCCCTCGTTTTGGTATAGGTAATATTCTGCTCTTGGGTGACATGATTTTTTGTGTTTTAGAACGCTTAAGGCTTGGTGTATTGTAGATCGTAAAGATGATCGAAGTTTACCACCAACACGACGTCGCGCTAGAAGTACCGCTTTGTTAAATGAAATTGGTTTGGGAGTACGCTTTGTTCTTCGTGATTTGCTTCCCATTCTATTGCCTGTCCGTGATCTTCCACCCATCCCATTTTCCGTTTTCCTTTCATTATTCCAGCTTATAGTTAATGCAGCTGCCCTTTCTCCAAATGTAGCGTTTGAGGAACGAAATCTATTCCAAGCTTTTTGTTGCAAAGTTTTATCGGCAATGTGTCGTTGACTTAAATCGTTTGACTGGGAGTATGCAATATCGTGTCTTTACAGGCTTCGTCCAATTCATTAATACCTTTGTCGCCGCGAGCTAGTCGTTTTTGTAAACGGGTACCCGGTCCGCAGTATCTATACCCAGGTATATGCAACTCCACGGGTAATTTATTTATTAAGGTATTAATTAATCCTGAACCTTTTCTTCTTATCACACCGAGAAGTATACTTCATACCAGACTGCTGTCACTCCACTACTAAACTACTTTTATTGTATGACACGTATATATATTAGTACCATACAATTTGTGGTTTAGTACTATGACGGCACCATACGCTTCATTCCGCAAGACACAGAATTACCTATTAAAAATTATGACACAGCTGATAACAAGGAACTTTACTCTAAACATAGCGGTCTACTGAAAGGAGGATGTAAACGAGGTATAATCGTTGGTCCATCTGGGTGCGGAAAAACAAATGTTATGATTACCTTGTTAGAACATCCAAATGGTTTACGTTTTGAAAATGTATATATTTATTGCAAATCATTATATCAACCTAAATACCAGTACCTACGAAATTTACTGACACCCATAAAAGAAGTCGGGTATTTCGAATACAGTGATAATAGTGATGTTATATCCCCTAGTGATTCCCGTAAAAATTCAATAATGATTTTCGATGATGTAGCGTGTCATAAGCAAAATGAAATAAGAGATCATTTCTGTTTTGGCAGACATCGAAATAATGATTGTTTCTATCTGTGTCAAACGTATTCTTCAATTCCAAAACAGCTTATACGTGATAATGCTAATTTACTTATTCTTTTTCAACAAGATCACACTAATCTTAAGCATGTGTATGATGATCACGTTAATGTCGATATGTCCTTTGATAGGTTTAAAGATTTATGTTTTTTGTTGCTGGCAAGACAAATTCGGTTTTATTGTTATTGATAAAGAAAGCGATGTTAATACAGGTCGGTACCGTAAGAGATTTGACTGTTTTATAGCATTATAAATATGGTAGCAGTATGGAACATATGCAGTCGTAATGAAGGAGCGCTTAGTACAAGACATTTTGCGTGCTCGCAAGAGCGTGCAACAAAATATGCGAGTTTGAAAGAAGATACCGCTCTTACAGAACGTGCAATGAAGCACACTTTAAACCTATTACACAACCATTAAAACAATTAATTACTAAAAATGATGGTTCTCTCATCAAAGCTGAACCCCTTACGCCAGAAGCTGTCAAAAATGAAGTCATTGCACAAGAAACTGAAGTTTTTTTACATCACACACCTAAAACAGCTGGATTACGGAAGGCTCCACGCACTCTTGTTCCTGCAACCATTGCGCAACCTTCGCAGGAAACTGTAATTGCTGATACCACTAACGATGATGATGTGGAAATTCCTACTTTACAACAATTGAAATCAGAACTGTTAGCTGCTGGATCTCAACCCGCCTTTGAAGATTATCTAAATCAATACCAAGGATTAGCTAAGTACTACGTTGAAGGTATATTTAGAGATACAGAAGACGAGTATGACTTAACATATGGCGTACATTTCATTCCGGAAGAAGAGAAATTTTTATTGGTGATGCTGAATTAGACTTTATTGGTGAAAACTTCATATCACTCTTCCTGATGGATCCTCCCTAGACTATGAAGGAACACCGGGATTATATGAACTACTTTTAAAAAATGCCTACGGGTACAAAAGAGTGACCTACAGCAATACAATGACATATTGCGTCGTACTAATGCTGCCCGACGTAATTATAACTCGACAGACCAAATCCGAGGAACTAATAGTAAAAAATATGTGAAATCATTAAACCATTACTTCAACCTAGAAAACGGTCAGCTACATCATCTATTGTCCCTCCAACCACAAGATCTCGAACAACTTCTATCTCCAAAAGAGGTGGTGGCATGCAACTATTGCGATACAATAACAAAGCTATTGAATTTGTACCGTGGAATAACCCGAATAAGTTAGTAGATTGGCTACGGAAATTATTAGGATCAATGTCGACAGGAAATACTAGCAATCACAACGAAGTAGTATATATAATTGATGAACTACGTGAAGCAAAAGTAATACAGTAACAGCTCTTGTTATAAATCTATTACTATATCCTTTTCATTTCATTGTTACACCGACTACCACTAAAGGCAGTACTACATGTCCATCAGTTATGCCAATAGATAAATTTGGAAAACATATTACTCAGCATCGCAGTGATGCTACGAAGCAAAGTGATATATATTACGAAACTTATTTTACCTTGCAAGGTGTCTTGCAACAGACAACAGTAGATATTCCATTGGGTATCAATGGTAGATATTTCTTTCCTACAGAGGGAAAAATATTGCATTGTAGTGGTTACCTCGAGATATTCATCTTCGAGTGGATACTGTAATATATACGACACCGCTGTTTCTAAATAATAAAACTATTCGTAAGGAAGGTGTGATTCAACCTATAATTCCAAAAGATATCACTTTCGACAAAGAACAATTATTCATCCTAGAGATTGTACTACAATCCAAAGTAAAAATGAGTAAATCCGATGTTGTTGAAGAACTGCACAAACCAGCAAGGAGAAATTTTCCGCGACGTTGTGTAGTACTAAAAGGTTTAAATGATCTCTTTCAAGCTGATTTAGTGGAAATGATACCTTATGCTCATGTGAATAAAGGATTTCGATATATTTTAGTAATAATTAATGCCTTCTCTAAATATGTCTGGGCTTTCCCATCAAACGCAAGAATGGTAAACTAGTCGCGGAGGTAATGGATAAACTGCTATCTGGATTGCAAAAGATGCCTACGCATATACAAACTGATATGGGAACGGAGTTTTATAATGCAGAATTTAAAAAGTAATGAAAAATTCAATATCAATCATTACAGTAGTTATTCCACCTTGAAAAGTAGCATAGTCGAACGTGTCAATCGTACCCTTAAAGCAATAATGTGGAAAACATTCAGCATGCAAGGATCATATAAGTGGCTATCAATCTTGCCTCAAATTGTTACCGATTATAATTCAAGAAAGCATAGAACAACCGGATATAAACCGGTAGATGTAACGGAAAAGAATGCTGCAGATATTTTGCAACATTTAAAATGTCAGAAAGTTCTTGACCGTAAAACACCTAAATTTAGAGTGGGGAACATGTACGCATTAGCAAACATAGAAGCATATTCTCTAAGGGTACACACCTAATTGGAGTTACGAAGTCTTTCGAATATCAACAGTTAAACGTTCAAGCCCACTCACCTACACATTACGTGATAGTCGAGATGAAGAGATTCAAGGTCGGTTCTATGAGCCCGAACTACAAAGTGTTAAACATCCAGACATTCATCTAGTTGAACGTGTCATCCGACGTCAAGGGAATAAAGCTCTCGTTAAGTGGTTGGGTTTTGATACTTCTCACAACTCCTGGATTTCTACCAAAGACATTGTGTAATACGCTAATTAACCTTAATTATATATACTGTAATATTAATATGCAATAAACAGATCTTTTTTACTTTTTATTACTACTATCCTATACATATACATCACTACATACTACTAAAGCGTCTGACAAACACACACTCACGATGCTGTTTTTCGAGAATTGGTGAAATTATATTAGCACAGTCGCCTATTCTTTTTTTAAATCGTGCAGAATCTCTAGCTAATTGTTCCCATTCTCCTTTTCGCGCATGCCTGTAAGCCAACTCCCATACTACTATGTAGTGAACTACGTTTTTGGACTCATTAATGCGCACCTTCTTCACTGGGTGAGTCGTCATCTGATGACTCCGCACTATAACACATCCACATATTGACTAACATCTAATACTATCCACTATTGACTACAAGCGCGTTACCCCCCCCTTTGAGTTATAGGATTGGTAAGATCCATATCCATATATAGTTTCTCCTTGGCAAATACTTCCATTTCCAGAAGGCAGGCTATGTTGACCTCAAATACATCACGCAATGGACCTATAACTTGGTGAATGTTACATTCAGGAATTGTCGCTGTCGACTGTATTAGGTTTTTATAAAACTCTGGAAAGTTCACAGTATCTGCCAACTCCAATCGGTAATATATTATCTTCAAAAGCTTCCATAACTGTTCTATAGACTCCCATCCTAAATAGACATCAATTTCGTCACTATCACAGAGGCGTATAATTTTTTCTTGTTAATATGTTCGTACGAGACAGTCTTCGATCCCAGTTTGGTAGGTAGCCATGTTCCTTCAGGACTGTAGAAATAATTAGTAATCACCCCTTGATTATCCATAAGTATACGCCATTCCTGCTTGTCAAACACCACTCCACCACTCTTCGTTCCACCTAGTTTTACGACTGGCTCAAATCCAAATTTGGGTGATAGACCGACACTAACAAACTTTGTTTTACTTTTATTTAAGAAATAATGCACATTATTAAGCAAAATATCGCAATATTTACTTGAACTTATAGCACCGAGAATCTTCGCCTTTTCTATGGCTTGACGTACGATGTTATCCATTATATACGATACTGACTTTACATTTCCTCTCTTTATATATGACACTCTCCCCACTATGTACCCTCCTCAAGGCTACTTACGTGACCTTCACGATTGTACCACACATTGCTTTAGCGGTCTTGTCGGTTACACCTTTTCAAGGTTTTCTTTTCGTTCCACTACTTCAAGGATTCATAGCCATACTTATTCACCACATTTCCAAGGTCTCACATTTCCAAGGTTGTTCCACTTTGCCATATTTCGTTTTTTTTCCAACCTTATATTCACCACATTTCCAAGGTCCCACATTTCCAAGGTTGTTCCACTTTGCCACAACAAGTTTACTACACAAGGTTACATACTCCCACTCAGTTTTCTTCATATACTTAAAGGGAGGGTTTTACATATACCATAGTTACCGATCTTCACTATGTCAGTTACTCCAGTGCAAGACGATTGGAAGACAATGTACCAACCACAAACCCTATTTCAACTTAGTACGCGACGGACATGTCAATTAATTCCGAACTGGGTAAATTTTGAAAAGGAAGGAATACTACCGGCTTCCATAAACAAAGTGCTACGAAATAATTATGAACTGGTTCAGTGGAATTCAGCGTGGTATACCGAAATGAGCAAGGTAATACGCGAGCACTTTGCGGCAAGTCGTGTAACAGCATATGCCCACATTGTATCAATACATGTTCGATACCATCTGGTGGACTTCATGAATTTGTGTCATTGCTGTTTCGCTCGATTGAAACCAGGAGATTACCGCGTACTGGACCATCATATGCATATGGAGCGGTGGACTGCGCGATACTACCTGTCGCACGAATATTATTGGTGCTCGTCGTGAGGGCACCTCTCACACAGTTATACGATGTGTACGATGATGACTCATGTATACTGTGTGATGAGGTGTGCTACGTAGACGAGTAGTCTTTACTGTATCTATTGTATATATTGTACATATTGTATATATGTGTTGTATATATTGTATATATTGTATATATATTGTATATATTGTATAGAATACATTATTTCCTGTCAGTATCTTACTGATTTCGCTGATGTTAACATGTGTGACCCAAACTTTTATTATCCTCAGTATTACAACTGTTTCGATAAACGCTTACTAACGTATCGAACATGGTCTGGAGTTCACTCACCCTCATCGCTTGCTGCAGCAGGATTCATTTCCACATCTTCAGACGATACGGTTGAATGTTTCATGTGGGGTTAGAATAAACCGATGGCAGCCAGATGTCAATCCGTTACAGGAACATCTACGATGGGCACCACATTGCATATGCTCAGCTCCTCGCACCACGTCCGCGCAGATGTACTGAAACGGAAGTCGAGAGGACCTTTGCACGTGTACTAAATCAAAATGTTTTATTCCTAAAGAAAATCATATATCTGAGTAATAAATTAAAAATATATTACTATATCGTTTTTTTTTATTTTGGTAAAAGTGAGGTTGAGCAAAAAGTGAGCAAAAACATACTGGGGTATAGAGAAAGCAGGTGGTAAATAAAGTAGGTTACACGGATGGCCTTGTAATAGTGGAACAGGAAAGGGAGCGGACCCTGGTTTGTTAATGATATGTCTCAGTGATGGCCTTGTAGTGGGAACAGGAAATCGGGGTTTGTGACCGTGGGTTTGTGGTAATGATATGTAAGTAGGTCACACATTGCGCTTTTGACCTTGGTAGGTGGGGACCTTGGTTTTGTGGCAACCTTGGAAATGTGGGACCTTGGAAATGTGGTGTTTCTTGAAGTCTCCAATCTTACCTACTTCAAATACATGATCCAAGTGTTTTACTTATTGAGTACATAAAAAACTATAATATAAAAAACGTAAATTTGTTCATTCACATTTAAGCATGATTGTGTTGTAATTTATTGTTATAAATTATAATGTTTTAGTTACAATAACATACATTATAAATTATTTATTAAGATTATTATTAAGTTTTTGGAGAAAACTTTTGTTAAGAATTCAATTAAAACAAGAAATTAAATGTTCACACACTTCATCTTCTGTATCTGTGTTATCGTTTGGATTTATAAATTGGATTTATTGGACATCATAAACTTTTTCTTGTTCCCAAGACTTTAGAATTTCAGCTTCTATGTTTAATCGTTTTAACCAAAAAAAACTGTTTTAACGCTTCTTTCCACATCTGTTTGACATTATCATCCCCATAATCTCTTCCAATGTTTTATCATTAAGTTTTGCTTATTAACCATGTCTAGGGTTAAATTGACAGTGGTAAGGAGGCAAGCGTAAAATTTCGTGTCCATGTTCTCTAATAATATTATCGACTAAATACTGTTTCTCTTCCTTATGTAGCTTTCATATGGTAATTCCGTTTTAAATGCTTCTTTTCATGAGTAATTTTTATTCTAAGCCACTCTGTAATTTCTTCTTTTTCCAATTTTAGTTGGTTGGCGATTAAAAGAATGGAGAGGTTATCCATAATGATTATAGATGGCTTTGTTAAGTTTGGCAAAAGTTGATTTGTTAACCATTTAACGAAGTTTTCCGAATTAAATCGTGATAATCGCTGCTTTTATTTGTGGTAGAGAATATAAGTTCTGCTCCTTACAAAGCCATCTTCTGTTAGCATGTAGAACTATGTAACGTTTGCCTTACCAAGATTCTTAAAGCATTTTGAACAATCTTGCCATATTCTTTTGTTGCTTCCTTTTGCAAATATCCATGTTTCGTCGAGATAAACGAACTGTTGTAGATATCTTGTTTCATATAAGGATGTAACTTCCAAAATTTTAACCTCATCGATGCTAAAGTTTTTCAAAAAAGAGCTTTTCTATTGTTAGTTTTTGAAATGAAAAATGTCCAACAAAACGTGATAGAGGCTAGTCCTTTTACACTCAACGATACCTCTTTCTTTAATTTTTGTTAAGAGCGTATCTAATGTAACATGTTCATTTAATATACATGTTGTAAATTGTAGTACATTTAACTTTTTGTCGTTGATCCATGTCTTTTTTTTTAGACTTTTCGTTGAGGTTCATTTTCCTTGTTTTCTTCTTGATTTTGATGTCGTCGTAAAGCATTAGAAATAGTTTTGTGTCAATTTTCGTCGCTAACTTGCATGCACTGCTGTTAATGGTGATAAGGGCCCGTTGTTCTGCTTTTCTTTATTAAAGTATTCGAAAGTTATGGATCAATTCGTCACGGTAATTGACCTACGAGGCATGTTGATGTGCCAAATGAAAACATAAATGTTATCTCTTTCTGTAAAACGAATTAATCACCTTAAATGAACACTAAATAATGTGGTTCTGAAAAGAACCGATTTTACAATATTAACTCAAGAAATGAATAAACGAAGAAACAAACCAACCCAGCGTACGTAACCTCAATCAACGTATAACAAAAAAAGAAAGTTGTTCTGTGGAAAGGTTGGTATCAGTGCTCATATTTTTGTTTTAAATTACAGACGACGGTCATTTCGTGATTTAATGCATACATGACGTCATCGGGATAAGTTGGAATGAACTTATATATATATATATATATATATATATATATATATATATATATATATATATATATATATATGTAAACATACCATTTAAGTCGCACCATAATTTTGTTTAACTTTAAATAATAGATCTGATTAGATCCATTTTTTGCTTCAAATAAAACCAAAAAAATATAGTAAATTGGACAACCAACGTCACCTGTCAAAATTACATTTTTAAGAAAAAATGGAAAAACGCATGTTAATTTCGAAAAATATATTAGAAGAATTTTCATTTTATCACTTTAAAGCTTTGTGTCAAATTTCAATGGCATACTAGATTATTAATTTTGGCAGTTTTTGACTTTTTACCAATTGTTTTTCATCTTGATTTTTGTAACCTACGTAAAATCTCTTATCTCTTATCTAATGAAAAACTCAGCATATCTAATCATTTAAGCCGAAAACAAAATGTTTTTTGTTATTTTTTAAAATGAATTTCATCCATCATCGAAGTCATTTTTGTAAAGTTCGTTTAACTTTTGTTTTAACTGAAACATATTATTACAAGCATTACAGATTTTGATTAGAATGTAAAATGTTGTTTATCAAATAAATCAAATTTATCCTTTGGAAATTTAGCTTAAGTATTAAAAGAAAGAGATAAAAAACAAATTGTTAAATTTATGTCTGTAATAAAAAACATTAGTTGTTAAAATTTTTAATTCAACGCTAAGAAAACCTTGTTTTAACATATCCCAAATTTGAATTGAGTTTCTTAATAGAAAAGAAAAATATTTTTTTCAAAGTTACTTTTTAATAAAAAAAAGTTATATAAAAAATATAAACTTTTGCTTATATATTTAATTTGACATTTGTCAACAAATATTTAAATTTTTTTTTCTAATTTTATTAAACGATTACAAAATTTTGTCAAAAAATTTTTTTAGGCCTTTTGGCTACGTAAAAAAAACGGACCAAAAAAATTGTAAACAACTAGTTGAAAATATATTTTCTTCAAAACAAAATTAAAAACTTTTCAATGATTTTATAATTTAAAAAAATTTTGAAAACCATTTTGTTTTTAACTTAAATAGACTTATTTGAGTTTTCATTAGATAAAGAATTTTAGTAGGTTACATCAAATAAGATGAACAATAATTTTGTCAAAAGAAAAATTCAAAATCATACTAGGTCGTTGAAATTCAGCATAAGTGTAAAAGCAAAATTAACAACTTTATAATAATTTTTGAAATTAATTTCTGCGTTTTTTTTCATTTTTTAAAATGTAATTTTTAAGAGGACGTCGGTTGTAAAACCAATTATATACTTCATTTTTGATTTTATTTGAAGAAAATGGGTTATAATCAGATCCATTTGGATTAAAAAATTTATATGGTACAAATGGTCACATTTGAAAATATATATATATATATATATATATATATATATATATATATATATATATATATATATATTATATATATATATATATGTATGTTATATATATATATATATATATATATATATATATATATTAATATATTTATTATGTCAGAATTAACCATAAATTTTTTATTATTAATTTAAAAATTATTTTTATGAAAAGTTCTTCATGTTCCAAAATGTAAAATACGATCATCAAATATCAAATTTTTTTGTATACTTTGAAAAATATGAATTATACTTATTTTTAAAATTGAAAATAAAAGTTATTAAAAATGGATCAAATATGCAGTTATGTCCATTTACATTGAAAAAATAGGTCGTGTTGTTTTATTGTTTCTATTTTAATAAATTTATCTCTTGTGATTATAAAATAGATAACCTTCTCGAATCTTAATGTTTTCAAATAATTTTGCAATTTAAAGACGTAATGAATGATACATTTATTTAATTCAATTTAAAAATAAAAAATAAAAAATAATAATTTAACAAGTAATATTAATTTAGAAAAAATAGAAATTAATTTCATTTATATTTTAATTGTTTTAAATGTATTCGTTCTATTAAAATTAGTAAGACATTCCTGATATTTCAGAAATTTTTATTTTTTAAAATTATTCTTTTAAATGGTCAAATCTTGAAATTTTTTAAATTCAAGAAAAATAATCTAATAATCTAAAAAAAACAAATGTTTATAAGTTTATAAATATGTTCAAGATATTTAAATTCAATGTAAACACGATAATCTTGTTGGTACCAAAACTTTCGTCCTTGTTTATTTCATGAACTAAAAATGAATAACTGTAAAAATTTCCAATTGGTTTAAAAAAGAATTAATGTTTTTATATATGGAATTTTCAAGGAATATTTAAACTTTATTACAAAAATTTTAAGAGCACCAGCGACAATTTGTAACAGTTCCATTAAAAATATTGTTATCAGAAAAAAATACGTCTAAAAAAATATTTTAATTCCTTGATGAGACAAAAACCAAATTTTGTCTCTTTTTAATGTTATATTTTTTTGAATTTTTTTTTTATGATTGTACCTGAACATAAATAATATCGTTCTAAAGCACAAAATTAAATAAAAAATAATTGCCAATAGATGTATGAACATACCTTAAATTTTTTATCATAATAAGGAAAACAGGTAAGATATTCCAGATTTAAAAAAATGTATTATTTTTAGAAATAAATTTGATACTATGATGTAATAAACCGAGTGTTTTAAAGATACCTGGTATCAAAGAATGTTTAAGCAAAAAATTTTATAACGATAATAAAAAAGAACTGAAAATCCTTTATGCTCAAACTGTAGGGAATTAACCAAAACTTTTAATACGATAAATAAAGCGTATTTATAAAAATAGAATATTATTAGATAAATTTTTATACAGCAAAATTGTAATAAAGTACTGCTGATCTGTACAAAACCATTTTACAGCTGTTTTTATGACAGAAATTCAAAATGAGAATTTGAAATCATAAACAAAATAATTAAAACTAAGAACTATTCATACCAAAAATATCGGTCTTTTTTACATAAAACCTATTTTGTTAATTAAATTTAACTAAATTGCTTATTGAATACGTTAATGTCTTTGTTATTGAATTTTATTTATTTTAATTTTTATTTATAAGAATAATAAATAAATTCAGCAAAACAATGGATTTTTGTTGGAAATAATCGTTTATGACAGAAAAATTAAGCGCTATAACATCCTATTACTTAATTTTTTGAAAAAAACAAACGACACGTATTCGTCTTTATCAAAAATAAAAATTGATGAGCGTTATTTTAAAAAATTTACAAAAAACACCAAACTTGGTAAATGTTTGAATATCTAAAATACAACTGTTTAAATTTACGTATTGTTAAATTTTATGAAAGAAACCCTGTTAATTTTAAATGCTCTGTATTTATTCAGTTTTAAAATTTTGCTACAATATCTTTTTTCATTCTTTGCATCAACGATTTTTTGCGTAATGACATTTTTATTTTACAAGACAGCATTATTAAACTGCGTATTATCATAAAATTGTGGGTTTTTCAAACCTATTATTAATACTTCCAGTATTTTAATTTATTCATTTTCCGTAACAGTTGAATGGGAAATATTTTTTGGGCTTCTTATTTTATAATTTTTTACAATCAAGACATTTCTATTTTCTTTACATTAATAACCACCATATTTATTGGTTACATTCAACCGTTTTGACTGAACTGTCAAACATTTGTTGCTATAAAACATTATTTGTCAGTGCATCCTAGATTAAACTAAAATTTGCATTTTATTGTACCAAAATACAAAAAATAATCATTTTTTCAATGTAAATGGATGTAATTAATATTTGAACGTAGTTTTTAGTTCTGATCAATTTTTAATAACATTTTCGATATTGTCAATTTTAAAGGTATTTCCTTGAGTAAAATTAATTTTTGACAAACCTTGTTTAAATAAAAAG
>JARFJB010000860.1:0-59372 GCA_036346205.1 Vesta saturnalis
CCTCTTTTCAAGCATTTTGCGGGCCCTTAATGTTACCAGCATCCCTTAACGTATAACAACTAGGAAGCAAATGTCTTGAACAAATTTTGATTTTAGAAGTATCGTCTTCAACAGTGATTGGATCACCTGGATTAATTATTTTACAAAATTCAATCCACTTTTCCTTTTGGTGCATATTTCGACTAAAGCTAAAACTGAAATAATACAAACGGTTTTCCTTTCTAGCAGGACACACTTACCTATGAAAACTAACGCCAGATCCTTCCTTAGATTTACAAACATAACATGTCCGACCCATTTTATTAATAAAAATCAAAATTAGTTATAAAAATCGACTGTATAACATAATACTTATAAACAAAAACACCTAACAGACCGTTATATACCAACCAACGCCGTTTTAGGGTTAACTGCAGCCAAACGCGGTCATTTAGTGTATTTGCTACTGCTGAAGCCGCGGCACGGCATGCGCAGTTTAACCTGGGTAACATTCACCTATCGCACTTTCTTGGCTTGTGCCTCTCTTTCTATAGCTGAAGTATATTAGTATTAAGTATATGCTTAGATCCAGTTAAATCACTCAGGGGGTTCAAAAATCCCCGTTTTCCAGTGCGCATGTTCAACTCGCAGTTAGTTGCGTGTTAACGTATAGTTGTATTGTTTTGATTTCATATTTATAACCTATTCGTTATAAATAATAGTTGTTAATTTGTAAGCAACGTTCGTGTGTTTTGTTTTCTACATTCGTATATTATAAACATTTAATGTAAAATTAAGTACTATTGTGCTATTCGTTGAGTGAGGTAACTGGTTTTTGTGTAAAATACTTGGTAAAAAATGTCTGGAGACAGGTATTGCTGTGTTAAGAATTGTTCAAACAATGACAAAAACAATCCTAATCTAAGTTTTTTTCGGTTTCCCAAAGAATGTGAAAGGTAAATTTTGTAACAAATAGTATCATTCTACTTAATTTTTGTTATTGATACAGGTGCAATATGTGGATTAAAAATTGTGGTCGCACAGATTTGTCAGAAAAAGGAAATGCTTATTGTTATGCTGCCATAAGAATTGGTAGTTCTCATTTTGAAGATGTGATGTTTGCGTCACTGTTGAAAAATAGATTAACTAGAAATGCAATTCCAACTTTATTCAACATCCCAACACCTGTAACATGTGTGATGGAATCAACTAGTGGTATGTAGTAAACAAAATCTTTTCTAAAAGTGAGTGTGAGCAAAATAATTCACATTAATAGTTCTTGATGTTAAATTTCACAAATATAAACGGCATTACTTACTTTCTCTATTATCGATATCATTGACATATTAAATAAATGTGAAATTGCAGGTGTTAACTTAGAAGTACCTAGTTACCAAGTGATTCGAAGACAAGATACGTCTACTTATGAAACAAAAGGTATAAGTTCCAATAGTTACTTTTAGTTTAATTAATCGGTAAATCCATATGTTGTAGGTGTCAGAGAAGAAATACCCAGTTGTAGTTACCAGTCAACCCCCAGCCAAAATATGTCTGTTGCAATGAAAGGTACGCATTTTAATAATTACTTTTAAAGTGACGTAATTAACTAATTTCCTTTGTTTATAAGAAATTTCAACACAAACACATTACTGTTAAGCAGTAATTCATCACGAAAAGTGGCATTGCGGAAAAAGCTAAGATCAGCCAGGAAAGTAACATACAAACCTTTGCCACTAAATCAAACAATAATTATTATTGGTTGTTATTGGTTTGTATTGTAGGATCTTCCTATGGCTGCTGCCAGATTATTTATAGCCTCAATTTCTTTTAATTTAAGTTCTTTTTTTCATCCCATTTTTCTGGTCCCTTTCTTTTGTTCTAACTGTTTTTCCCTGTCTGTTTGATACCTTAAAACAAATATCTTTTCAAAGATAATTCGTCCTTTTCTTCACCTTTTTGTTAGTATAGATTGTGTAGATGAAGCATCAGATACAGATCCTCGATCAGATTCTAATACAGTTTCATCTATATCTGTATTCTGATTTTCTTGATTAGATATATCTAAGTCTATAGTGTCGCCTAGAAAACTTTTTGAAGGAGCACTAGAAGCTTTATGACCCAATATCTCGTCAATCATCTTAAAATAATCCCACTTAATTGCGCCTTCTCCTGTTGTGTTTTGTTTCCTTTTATTAACTCTATAAGTACCTAATAAATTTCGGTATTTTGAGTCACACGCATCAGCAGAAACTCTGTTCGCTTGGTTTAACTTTAGCACCACATTCATTTGACTTGCAACTTTATCCCACAGCTTCTTTTTTGCAGCTTGGCATACAAAATTCATTTTCCATGTTAAGTCGAATGTTTCATAATAATTTAATAGAGCTGTTGTCCCATTTAAACACTGTATTGTCCTCAGTAATTTCTTTGCTAGATGTAGCTGAGCTTGTACTTTTAGGAAATAATGCCAGGTCTAATAAGGATGGAGATTGACCGTCACATTCACTTTTTGCTTGTTGAAAGTCTAATCTAGAATTGTTATTGGCAGGATTAAGGCACAATCTATCGATATTCCCTTTGGCTGTATTGGAATATAGCTCAAATGAATCCTGTGTCGAACAACTACAATCAGGGCTACGGCCTACATTATTACACATAGATAATTGTGATCCTAGTAGTGATTGTTCGAAGCTTTGTTTTTGTTTATATTCCTCCTCATTCTGGTCTGGTTTTTTTTGTTTACAAAATTTAACTCAAATAGAGTTTTTGCATACTTTTATCTAAAATTAATATTTGTTGCAAAATAAAACAAGTTAGATTTGCAGCTATGTATTTACCACTGATTAATTGTGAGTAAGTCTCTTCATGCAGCAAAAGGTCAAAAAGTGTTATTATATTCCACACGGAGGGATCTCATACCATTTTCGGCCATTATTTATTAGAAATATAAAAAAAATTCTTTTAGTAACCTGTACTTGTCGCTTTTGAGGTTAACTTTTGAAAATTCACCAGTTCATCGTAAATGAAGCTCGATGAGTCCGATTGCTAATCGTACTTTCACCGATAAATAACAGACGAGAATAAAACGGACCGATGAAATCTATCGAATTTCATTGGTGAGATTAAAACAGCTAACCCGAATTTCTGCTTAATCGATGAGCTCACCGGTGAGAATAAAAACGCACGTATATTGTATTGATTTAAATTTGTTTGTGCAAGGCATATAATTACTAGGTATATAATGCTAACCATACATCGTACAATGTGCAAATTTTGAAGCAAAATAAAAGAGATGGAGATACATCTTTTTCTCTATACGTTCTCCATATGATACAGTTGGCCAGCTATGTAATGCTCTTGAAAATATTTGTTAGGTTATATTTGTTTACTGCATATAATTACAAGGTGTTTACTGTTATTATTTTGAGACATAATTTTCATACCAAACACGTTGGAATGGATGTCTATTATATTCATTAATAATACACAAAAAATGAAATAGGTAATTTAAATTTATTAAAATTGCTCTCGAAAGTGAATCGTTCTGTAAAGGAGAAACTATACAATGTAGTTTTAATATCCCTAGCAGCTTAGGTGTCTGAAACGAATAATCATGGTACTAGATGGAAGAGGAATGAATGTATTATAGGAAGGAAGGCTTAATAAACTAACAGTAGTGTTTAGTTTGTCTATATTAGATTACAGCATTTTTAAATTAATTTTGTTAACAGCGGCAACGCTGCTTTAGTAGTCTCGTAACTGCCCGTTCGGCCGCGAGCACTTGTAAGATGGTTGTTAAGTGTGCTGCAACGCTTCTTGCAATTAGCACATTTACTGTGCAGAAATATAATAAACACGTATTTGTACGTGAGGGTGTTTTATTCAACCGATTGCGGAAGAAAGCCCCTACATATTGTTGGTCCTTCGAACTCGATATCTGGATTGGTCCTAGGGAACGGAATTGCTGGTACCCGATGTCAAGGCCTTGCTTCTTGAATAACCGTTGGAAAATGCCCGCATAGCAACAAGTAAATGTTCGCAAAGAGGTCAGTCCTTTCCATAGTATTAATGCTACAAATTGCAACCTATTCTTAATTAGTTTGCCTATCGTTTCCATCTCAGGTGAGTTTAGAGTTGCTGGGATTGCGGCAGTTCTCGTATTCAGTGGCGGATTAAGTTGCTTGGGGCCCTGGGCGGTAAAATCAAAATGGGTATTATATTTTATACCAATTTAAGGGACCTATATAATTTCTGTAGCTATTATTTTATGAAGAAAATATTTTATATACGCCTCGGTCTCGGTGGGCCCCTGGACTCGTAGGCCTGGGCGGCCCCAGTCCGCCCACCGTTTAATCCGCCACTGCTCGTATTTACCAAATTAAAATTCATTTTAAGTGCATTTATTTACGATTGCTAGGTAATAGCGGTACTTATTTTTGGTTTCTGTTTTAAATATAATAAATCACTTATTTGTCAGGCAATTAGTTAAGAATCTCGTATTCCGAAAATGTGCCACGTATTTTGATTGTATGTATACTGGACGTCGTTGAAATAGTGTAAAAATCAATAAATTTCGATTTTCGTGTAAAATTGCATCATTCATATAAAACTCTTACCTATACCCACCGACGTATTTGTTGGACTCGTAAAAACAGAGTCATATACCTATCTGGTATCTCGTAAACTTGTATTATACCTACTCAGTACCTCGAAAACCTTTTGTATTTAGAATAACTCAAAAACAATCACAATGTCGTCAGACGACGAACAACAAGCATATGATCAATACGGATCTGCAGAATTCGATTTAAAACGTATAAAAAATAGCAAAGCTCAATTAAAAGGCGAATTAACTCGATTTCTCACGTTTTTAAATAAAAGTGACTTAGATAAATCAAGCGAGCTTTTGCAAATACGCTACGATAGCATTAAATCAGTATTGGAAAGATTTAAAACAATCCAAACCGAATTCGAAGAATTACTTCTTAGTGATTTTCCAGATAATTATGACGAATTTGAGCTTTCAGAAGAACGTGATAATTTTGAATCGCGGTATTTTGAGGCGATGGCCACCGCGCATAACATTTTGAACAAACACTTCGCAACGCAACAGCGGTCATCGTCAGCCGTCAGGAGGCACGGGAGAAGCACCGGCGAGCGGCAATTTGCAATTCGGTATCACCAGTAACGGTGCAACGGCGCCAAATGTTGGAGTAAAGCTTCCATTATTAACTTTACCTAAATTTAGCGGATCGTACTCCGATTGGCAAAGATTTAGGGACATGTTTAACGCAATAGTGCATAACAACGACGCTTTATCTAACGTACAACGATTTTATTATCTCGAAACGTCTCTAATTGGAGAGCCAAAAAATTTAATAGCTTCTTTAACACCTACCGATGCAAATTATGCCACCGCGTGGGAACTTCTCGAAAAACGATATGAAAACAAAAAAATTATAATAAATTCGCACATAAAGGAAATAATGGACTTACCCACGTTAAATAAAGAATCTCACGTTTTATTGCGAAATTTTTCGAACACATTTTTAAAAATTATCGATCTCTCGAATCCTTAGGTGAAAATGTAACTGAATGGAATACAATATTAATTTATATTATCGTGTCAAAACACATCAATACAAAACGCGAATGGGAAATTTTTGTAAAATGAAAGGTCTCCAAAAATAGCTGAGTTTAATCATTTCTTAATACAACGATGCCAAATTTTGGAATCATTAGATACAAGGGTTTGTCCAAATTCCAAAAACATTCTGAATCTTTTTCACTACTAATAATAACAATACTTACCGTTCAAAATGTCCTTTCTGTAAAGAAGAACATTTAATCTATTTTGCGATATATTAAAAAATTAACAATACCCGAGCGGTTTGAAAGGGTAAAACAAATGAATTTATGTATTAACTGTCTACGATATGGGCATAAATCGACAGATTGTCAAATTTGCCATAAAAACACGCGACTTTATTACACAAACCTCAAAATAAAAACACAAACTCGAATTCTCAAAACGTTTCGAATGCCAATCAAAATTATAATTCTAATAACAATGATTCAAATCCTACCCAAAGTATCGAACAACAGCCGCAAACGAATTCAACTTTAACTAATGCATGTCAGAATTCACAAACTTCTTTTATTTTACTGTCGACGGCTATTGTTAATGTTTACGATAATGATAAAATAGTATTCCATGCCGAGTACTCTTAGACTCAGGAAGTCAATCCAATTTTGTTAGCTCAAATATGCTTAAAAATTAAATACAAAAACTTCAAAATTGACATCCCAGTTATAGGAATAAATCAAATTAAAACTAACATCTCACATCGCGCTGAGATAGCATTATCCTCACTAAATTCAGGTTTTAAAACGAAATTAAATTTTCTCGTTTTGCCTACAATTACCGAATATTCGCCGCAACATTACTTTGATATGTCTAAATTAAACATTCCACAAGAATTGCCTTTAGCAGACCCAAATTTTAATATTCCTGCCGAAATTGACATGCTGCTGGGTTGTGAAATATTTTTTGAACTTCTTTGTATTGGCCAAATCAAATTAGGCAAAAGGCTCCCAATAATGCAAAAAACTTTACTTGGTTGGGTAATAACTGGCCAAGTCCCGTGTGGTAAAATTAGTAAATCTGACATAATGCTCTCAAATTGTTATTTTACTCAAAATTCCTCAAGCTTGAATTTAGAAAAATTTTAGTTAGTAGAAGAGGTAAATCCACACCCAGTTGCTAAAATGACCAAGGAAGAACTCGAATGCGAAGAGTATTTTAAACAAACCACAACTTGCAATAAAACTGGCAGATTTATTGTTAAACTCCCATTAAAAAATAATTGTAAGCAATTAGGCGAATCTGAGCAACCAGCGCTTAATTGATTATATTCCGTTGAAAGGCGATTATCGAAAGATGCTAAACTCGAAGCTGCTTATAAAGGTTTCATGCAAGAATAACACGATCTCGGACATATGACAGAAATATCGCGTGACTCAATTCCTACCAAGACTCCTGTTTATTACATTCCCCACCACTGTGTGGAAAAACCTAAAAGTACTACTACTAAATTAAGGGTAGTTTTCGACGCTGCATGCAAAACCACTAGTAACTTACCCTTAAATAACGTCTTAAAGGTCGGACCTACCATACAACATGATTTATTTTCTATTTTGCTGCGCTTTAGAAAGCACAATTTTGTTTTAACAGGAAATTTGGCAAAAATGTATCGGCAAATACTTATTGATAAAAACGAAAGGGATTATACGGTCACTTACGGCACTGCCTCAGCCTCGTATCTTTCGACGCGTTGTTTATTAGAAATTTTACTAAATATTGTTGAAAATTGGCCCGTCGAAAGCGACATAATAGCTTCTGATTTCTACGTCGATGACTTACTCACCGGTTCATCCGATCTTGAATCACTCGAAATAATAAAAATAATATTTGCAAAATTTTATCCGACTACGGCTTCGATCTACAGAAATGACAATCAAATAATAGAAAAATTGTAGAAACTAATAACGAAAATCATAAATATTTAATTACAGACGATTCAAGTATTAAAACTCTTGGTGTTTCTTGGGATCCAAAACAGGATCATTTTGAATATAATTCGAATAACATATCACAAGAGCAAAATAAAATTACAAAACGAACTATTCTCTCTTTCGTAGCTAAAATATTCGATCCATTAGGTCTTTTAAGTTTTTAACTGTTCGAATTAAATTAATGAAATAGAACAAGTTGGTTCTATATCTATTCCACGTCATGTTATTGTACAAAATCCAAAATTGATAGAAATTCATGGGTTCTCAGACGCAAGCGAAAGGGCTTACGGATGTTGCGTTTATCTTCGCTCAATAGACATAAATGATAAAATTGAAAGTCACTTATTGTGCGCTAAATCTCGAGTTAGTCCATTAAAATCGCTCGCATTGCCCCGATTAGAACTTTTAGGCGCATTATTATTATCAAAATTAACTAAAAAATGTATTGAAGCTTTAAAAATCGAAATTAAGCAAATATATTTGTGGACCGATTCCACTATTGTTTTATGTTGGATTGCTAACGAACCTAAAAATTGGAAAACTTTTATTGCAAATAGGGTCGCAGAAATACAACAACTCATGAGTATCGAAAACTGGAATCACATTCAAACTGGATTAAACCCAAATTTTATTCAAATATTATATCTCGCGGCGCTAGTTTAAAAATTTTAGCAAATTCAAATTGTGGTTACACGGACCTGATTTTTAACTGAAACGCAAAATTGTCCTAAAATTCAAATATTTCAAATTTTACGAAATCAACGAAAAAAATTCCCGAAACAAAAAATGTATCAAAATTGTCTTTAAATATTCAAAATTTAAATCATAATGAGATTTTCGAAAAATGTTCGAGCTTTAATAAATTAGTACGAATTATCGCTTATTGTAAGCGATTTGTTAATAATTCAAAATGGCTAAAATTAAAAGAATTACAGGTAAATTAAGTACAAATGAAATTAAACAAAGTGAAATTATTTTGATAAAATTAGTACAATCGCAAGTTTTTATCATGAAATTAATGATTTAATAAATAAAAATTCTGTATCAGTAAAAGTAAATTGAAATCTCTTTCACCATTTATTGATCAAGACGGTGTAATAAGACTTGGCGGCAGATTGGAGAATTCAAATTTTCATACGATGTTAAACATCCGATAGTTTTACCCGCTAGGCATTCTTTAACTACGCTCATTGTTGATTGTGAACATAGACGTGCGCTTCACGCAGGCGTTCAAGGCACCTTGTCACATGTAAGACAAAAATATTGTCCCTAAATGGCAAACAAATAGTTAAATCTTACATTAGAAAATGTATTACTTGTTTTAAGGTTAACCCAAATAATACGGTTTGTCCGAAAATGGGCGAGTTACCCAAACCTCGCGTCACCCCGTCGCGTCCATTTTTATCTGTTGCGGTTGATTACGCGGGACCATTCGAATTGAAGCATGGTAAAACACGATCAAGAAAAATAATAAAGGGATACGTTTGTATGTTTATTTGTTTAGCTACAAAGGCTGTCCATATCTTCATTATGAAGAGTTTTATACCCTAACTGCGCAAATCGAGGCAATTTTGAACTCAAGACCCTTAACTCCTCTCTCGTCCGATCCTAACGATCTTAGTGCATTTACACCCGCGCATTTTCTTATTGGTCATGAGCTTACTGCCATTCCTGAACGCGACCTCACCAAGGACAAGGTCAATTTTGTCAGAAGATATCGGCATTTGCAACTCCTAAAACAACACTTCTGGTCTCGCTGGTAAAGGAATACCTACACCACCTTCAGCAAAGACACAAATGGCAATCCCCAAATGGTACCAGTTTGCAAGTTGGATCACTAGTGCTGGTGAAGGAAGATCACGTACTTTCAATGTGTTGGCCTCTAGGTCAAATAACAGCTGTTCACCCCGGCCAAGACAACGTGATTCGGGTTGTGAGTGTAAAGACAAAAATGGTACTGTTCAAAGATCAGTCACGAAGGTATCTTTGCTGCCTACTGTCTAAGTGCGAGCTTTATGCGAACATTGACTATATATATATATATATATATATATATATATATATATATATATATATATAGTGTTTTGTTAAATTTCAATCTTAAGTTTTAATATTTTGAAAGTCAAAGCCTAGCCTTTCCAGGGGCGAATATGTTTAGTTTGTCTCATTCACATTATTCTGTATTAGATTACAGCATTTTTAAATTAATTTTGTTAACAGCGGCAACGCTGCTTTAGTAGTCTCGTAACTGCCCGTTCGGCCGCGGGCACTTGTAAGATGGTTGTTAAGTGTGCTGCAACGCTTTTTGCAATTAGCACATCTTACTGTGCAGAAATATAATAAACACGTATTTGTACGTGAGGGTGTTTTATTCAACCGATTGCGGAAGAAAGCCCTACAAGAATTTTTGTTTGAAACGAAGATTTATTTAGTAATTTAATAAGACTATGGATTAAAGAATTGAAGTGTATAAATTAAAACATTATAAAAATTTAATGATCTATATAAATAAAATGAATCGCCAAATGTGTTGCTAAGCGCAAAACTCGAGAACGGCTGGACCAATTCTGCCAATTTTTTTTGAGTAATGGTTGAAGTCTGAGGAAGGTTTTATGAAGAGAAAACTCCTGGAAAAACGTGATAACCTAATTTTTCGTTTTAATTATTGTAACACGGCGCGCGAACAAGCCCTCATACTTTCTCTCACACACCGACCATTTATCTCACCGCTAATGTGAGAGTGCATTTATTTGTTATTATTAAGCCACTGGTATCTGTGCATGGTGTTGGAACAATTAATTTTTATTCTTCCATTCGCTAATATCGCTTATATGACTGTTTTAGCGTTAAGTAGAATAAGATAATAACCAATTATTTTAGTTCATTCTGTCTACATGAAACAAAAGTGACGTAATGGCGTATCCAGTTTCAGTACCTAACCATGTACTTAACGGGAGTTGTAATATCTAATGAACTGTGAATACACCAAATTGGTTAAATGTTCAGTTAATGCAGCAGTTTTTGTGTGAAGTACCAAAACAAAGAAATCAGCCTAGACTCAAATTAAGTTACAGAGCAATTTAACTTTAACTTTAGGTTATTGATTATTAATTTTGTAGCAATCTTAATAGGTAATCTGTGTATATAAAATTCAAAGTCCTGACTGACTCAGTGACTGACTGATATATCAACGCACAGTCTAAACCGCTGGTCCTACAGACTTGACAGAGGGTGTGTTTTTTGGAGGAGGTATCCACTAAGAAAGGGATTTTCGAAATTCCATCCCTAAGGGGTGAAATGACGGGTTGAGTTTTTTTAACTTTTTATTCCATGGGTCGATTGACTCGAATAATTATGAGACAGGTGTATCACAAAATTTAAATATCCCCTCCCCATTCTGAGATCGCAGCAGCGCGACAGGTACGCTAGTGCTTAAATAAAATCAGTTTAGTAAATTTTTTTCTTTCTGAAATTTTTTTTGTTTGGTGGAATAGTGAAATATCTACATACAAGTCTATAATTAATTTTGTTGGTTGACTCTATGGTTATCAAGTACAACTTGAGACAGTACATGCTGAGTCATAGAATCAGACAAAAAAGTTTTTGAATATGACATTTGATAAATTTTATTTAGTAAATGGACTTTTACGAGCCCTGCTAATTTGTGTTGATTTTGTCTGATTACTCTTTCAGCAATTAAACAAATGTAAATTACATCTTTAGATGGGTATTTCATCGAGCCTCTATTTTTTAATGAAATCAATAGGTTACTACTACTATTTTCACAGTATAATTCAGCTATACAAATTTTACAATTCATTTTTTTTGTATTTTACTAGCTACAAAGCCTGCTATATATTTTACTACATGTTCCACATATGGAGTTAGTTCCCACATAGTTTTTAAATAATCATGATCGAATGGATCAGGGGTACTACAATAATCTTCTGTTACTATACTGTCTGGAACAGTTTTTGAGGAAACATAAAATGCCTACATTATTTGCCAAAATTACATTTCATTTCATGCCGGATTAACAAACGTTTATATGCAGATTCAAACTGTTTGGCATTTGGATTGTTGTTGAAACCTCCTCTACTCCTAACAGCACTAAAATAAGTTTCAATAAAATCCTGAGATAACTTATATGTTAATAAATATTCTAAACCTAAATTTTTTATAGCTACATATACTATAAAAATATTTCTAATACATATAATAAGTCCTAAAAAGCCAGTCTTTCTATTTGATTTTAGAATATTTGTTCCATCACTATCCTTCAGCTGTACAATGTACTTTTCTAAGCATTGTGCTTTTTCAGATAACGTTGCTACAGTTACTTCATTTATGGGGCAACAGAATGTATTTTTCTTAAACCTACTTTTACGATTTAATAAATCGAATATATTGTTGAACGTTAAACAAAATTTTGAAGTAGCTACACAATTGTTAAACTGTTCGACCTTTAGTTCATTAAAAAATCATAAAGCATTATATGTGCTTTCACTTAAGGTTTGCATTGCCTATCTTACCATCATTCTGTTGTCGTTATAATCAACATGCCTTTTTGCAGGCCTAGGAACAGTATGTCGGCTTGATTTGAAAGACTTAATAGACTTAATACATGAAATAATAGACTTAATAGACTATACTTAAATTTCTTAACATTAGTAGGTAAAACTACAGACGACAGAAAGTATGTTATACAAAATGTAATTTTAAAAGAAGAATAGACTGTTGTATGTTAATTTATATAAAATAAAAAGGAATGCCCTCCTCATCCTCTCCATGCATTCCTTTTTATTTCTTTATTAATTTTATTCTCATGATAACAGATTATCACTCGCTCTTCCACATTTTTTTTCAGATATAAAAATGATATAATATTGAGAAAATACATTGTAGGAATATTACATATCTGACATGAAATACACAAAAAGTTAGAACATTATCATTAACGTCAATTAATATTATTAAATACAATATTAATTCTGACTTAGGAAATATATATTATTATTTAAATACATATTTAGAACATTGCTGACGGCTTATTAATATAATATACAGCATATTTAGAATTATTTTTCTAATGAATTCTCAATATTTTTAACTCTTTTAAAAAGTTAGTGATTAAATTTGAGGTTTTCTTTTGCACTTTTTCATTCAGTGCGTTGAACTTTTCTTGCTGTTCTTCCGCTTCTTTCTGTTACACTGAACCCCTTCCATCATTCCTTGAGCAACCTGAAGTTCATGGGTGTCATTCTTCTGAATAGCTTCCTTCAGTCTTTTGTTTGCAATATTGAACAGACCTAACGCAGCTTTTCTTTTCTTTTCCTTCTCTTCTTCCATAATCTTGAGAGTTTTCTGTGCTTCTGCTATCTCACCACGATTTTTATGCATTTTTCTTGTCTTTCTTTAAGACGTTGATCTTCTTTTCTTTCTTTTCCCTCTCTTTTATGCTCTCTTGCTCTTTTTTCTTCTTCTCTTCCAAATACATATTGTACTTTTTGTATGCTACTCTAGCACTAGAAATTAGCTTTTCAGTTATAGGAACTTGTAAAGGTGATTGGTTATAAAACCTAATTACATCTTTTGGGGTCATAATAGCATTGTCATTGATGTACGATCTTCTGTAAGTGCCCACCGAGAAACCGAAAATCTTCTTTCTATGTCCGCGTTGCCGTGGAACAGAATAAGCACTAACTTTACAATAATGTTAATGTTTGAAAACATCAGAGTGCCATCAGAGTTATGGATACTGAATATATGGTTCCAATATGAATCAATCCTGGATTCTTTTGGTAATCCACACTTGAACTGTAGAAGTTTCCATTCGTCAAGTAGTAAATCCTGTGAAACAGACACTGGTATAACCTTAGCAATGGTCACTATATCTTCAAGGCTCTTGGCCTTTGGAATATTTTGTGGGGACAAACACCCAAATGCCTTCACTAGCTCTGATGACACTGGAGATTTAGAAATGAGATGTTTACACCCAACAACAAAATGAGCTTGTCAATTTTCTTCTCGATTTTCTGAAGTTCTCTCTCTGTATTATCGTCAAACTTTAGCTCTTCAAGTGGCATAAGATTTTCTTGTTTAAAAATTTGATCGACTTCAAATTTAATACCTGATCAGTAGCTCTTGTACGTAGATGAACTACATACTCGACCAACCAAAACACATATTAGATTTTGAAGTTTATCTGCCAGTAAATGAACAAGTGGTTCATCACGCTGAAAAAGCTCTGTAAACTTCGTAAAAGCCTAGCTGATGAAATACTGAAATGCATTTCAGCTTTAATTAATGGATCTTTTAACAAGTTTCCTGGTATATATTTCAGAAAATAGTGAATAATGTCATCCCACTGTTCAATTACTCTTATAGCTGCTTTCTCCAAGGATAACCAACGAGAAGGAGAATGTTTGATGAATGCACGAGGTTGAAGATTTAACTTTTTGAACAGACTCTTGATATTCTTCAACTCTGGAGGGCCAACCATCAAAAAGTGACACAATAAGATCTGTGGAATGGCTTCCAATTTCTTCCATAGCATGAAGAAAAGCATTGTGTACAATATGTATACTGCATGTTTCTATGTTCGGTAATCCTTTTCACGCAGTGAAAGCACCTCTTCATTGAATAATCGCCATACCTTCTTATTTACATTGGGACCATCTGAGCCAATGGAGAATTTTACTCAATGGTAAATTTGCTTCCAACAATGACTGACTGATCTTTGAATGTAAAGTACTACCATCTGCTTTTCCCAGAAAATAGGTCTGCAAATGTCGTGATACAACTAAAGCTTTTTCATAAGACCAACATCTTGCAGAAATCTGTAGTTCCTTTTTCCCTCTGCATTTGTTGTTTCATCGTAGGTAACACAGTAATAGTCTGAACCTAAATCTTTAATCATATTGTCTTTGAAATGAGGAGCTATTACATCAGTCAATAAGTAATGTACTTTTTGGGACTCAAACTGAAATCCTTAGATGCACTATCACATGGGAACATAAAATTAAATATGTCACCAATTTCCTGGCATGAAGCAAATAAAAGTTACTAGCTACCATTTTCAAACACCACAATAGTTCAGTAACCGTTACCTTGTCTCTTAGAGAATACAACTGAACTGTAGCTGGTCGAGATCCCGATTCACTTGCTGTTTCAAATTCTGAATTCATTACCGGTATTTGTTGTGAATAATTTTGGGAGGAATAACTTGTAAACGCATTTGTTTTACCCCAAAATATCAGTTGTCCGTGTCTTGTGCTTAGCAGTTTTACTATGTTGTAGAATTGCATGAAATCCCAAATTTTCAATTTTAAGAGTTAATTTGCACAATATACAGTACACGCCACTGTCGCCTTCCCGAGATCCCCACTCATTCACTTTATGTCCGTCAATATCCTTCAGCAACCAATCACTTCTAAACTTACATTTCCCCATTTTGTTATTTAGTATTTACTCCTGATCCTCACAATAAAATACCAGTACCTGAAAAGAGAAAAATTAAATTATGAAACAATCAAAATACAAATAGAATAGCAAACTGAAAGGAAATGCTGGAGTTGAAAAGGTCTTCCTCAGATATCACTAGTGTCCATTCATATAATGTTAACTGTATGATAAACTATTTTAAGAATAGCACTAAGGTAATAACCATCATTGGAAGTTAATGAACAGGATAACATAATAAATCTTTACACTTACCTTAATATCATTTGGTGTGAAAATTGATGAAATATTATGCTGTGCTATCATTCAAAATGTGATGCATGAACAATACATTTACCTACTGTATGCAAAATGTTCCTTATATGATGAAATAATAGACTTAATAGACTAAAAGTCAAAATAAAAGACTAACGCCCAGTTTTATAATGTGTAGGTTAAAGCACCTTTAGTAAAAGCAGACTTTATCTTTAAAATGACTTTAAGAATTATTTAAAGTATGCCGGTCTTATAATACCTTTTGTGAGTAACTTTTGTTAAAGTAGTAAAAAATGAAAAAAACAAGTGTTGGCAACAGTGAACATGGAGATTGAGGTTATATTTTAAGTTAACTGCGTTGTTTATATTGGTTGTTTACATCACAGGAAGTTTTAAGTAATTTATTGTAGCGTATTAAAATGAATAACGAAAAGCGAAATCGTTCTACGAATTTTACATTAGAAGAGGAGCTACATTTAGTGCAGGAAATTCAAAAAGTCAAACACATTTTAGAGTGCAAAACAACAAACTCGATTAGCATTAAAGAGAAGGTAATCAGTTTAAACTTTTACTATAATACTATATTCATGAATATACAACAAATCATTACCTATTTTAGGAAGCTGCTTGGAATGAAGTATTAACGAAGTACAACAGTTTCAACTGAACCAAGTTTACTTCAATTAAAGTCGAAGTACGATAATTTAAAACAGGTAGCAGAAAGTATGCTGCCAATTGCAGGGCAGCACATAGAGGTACTGGAGGTGGACCTCCATTAATAAATGATATAAAAAGTGTCATTTATGACAATGTTATAGACATTTTAAACAAAAAACTGTTGCTGGTTTAGACAACAGTTACGATGATGATGCAACAGAAATCGTCGATTCAAAATCACCTAGAACTAATGATATTTTATTAGAATTTACAGGCGATGAATTTAATGCTATGAATGTAGTTTATGAAAATGACGGGATCGTTAGCACGATTCCAGAACGAGAACAACAATATATTACTACAGAGACGAATAACGACAGTAAGCAGGTAGGGACACCAACAGCTGCACCGCAGGTACAGCGGATACGTTCAGGCAAAGAACAATGGTCCTATACTCCTAAAACATTAAAAAGAAAAAGCAAGAAGCTGATGGTAAACGAACAAAATACAGTTGTAAATCTCAAAGAAAAATATATCTTACTGAAAAGTACTGCACTTGAGGAGGAAGACAAGATAGAAAGAAACGGTTAGTTATGGATGAAGAGTACCATCGAGCAAGAATGGAGCTAATAAAAATTGAAATGGAATTAAAAAGGAAACAATTGTAATTTTATAGGTACTTTTAATTAATTCTATGCTAAAATGTTAATAATAATTAAGTATTAGGTAATAAAATAACATTGTACTTATTATAATTGAGCGAAATGATTATTAATTAGTATTTGCCGTTGCATATGTCCAGCATGGTATACATTATTATAATTGGGCATATCTTCTATAATATTATTCTCATGCACATCATCGTCTTCATTATGATAGGGTAAATTGTCATTCATCTCGATAGCCATATTAAGCAGTATTGCCGTTGCTACTATCACACCCATGACTTTAGCAACTGGTAATCTCATGCCTAATGATAAGATTGAAACCTTCGTTTCCAAACTCCATATTGACGTTCGACAGTGTTTCTTGTACGTACCAAAGCTTCGTTGTATAAATTTTCTGCTGCATTCTGTGTACGCTGCAACGGAGTCATTAAGTATGGGCGTATGGCATAACCACTGTCGCCAATGAGTAGAAACTGGCCAAAACACCATTTTCAAATTGTTGTTTGATTGAGCTGTTAATAAATATTGTTTGGTCATGCACTGACCCTGGCCAGCTAGCTACTATATTTCGGATTCTTAGTTTCACATCTGATACGGTTTGCACATTTAATGAGAAATAACCCTGTTTCGGTATATTTCAACATCTTGATTTCCTATAGATATGTATGTAATAAAAACTTATTGTGTAAGCAAATATGCTACAAATCTGGTGATTGTATTCTTATATGGGTACAATCAATGGTACCTACAACTCGGGAAAAACGAGATATACAATAGAATTCTGCAGCAGCTTCGGCCATTTCATTTGGAGTCTCGGGCATATTTATATATCTAGGTTTTAACATAGCTATGGCATGTGTCACTCTTGCAATAATTAAACTTGAGGTAGCTTTTGAAACGCCCATAAAATCCCCATAGTTAACATCATGCTACCTGTAGCGTAAAATCTTAGCGTCAATAGCAATTGAATGATTGGTTTAACACTACCACCCCTCAACTAAATCAATAAACACATTTTCTTACATTCATGATCATATTTATATGTATACTTACTTATTTGTCAGTAATTTTATATTATCTTCAATTTGTCTTTCAACTGTTACCTTACTTAAACGAAACCTTTGAAAAAACTCAGTTTCATTTAAAGTATTTAAATAATTAACCCTTTCCTTGTAAATTTTTCGCCTCCTTGGGGCCCTAACTATTTCTTCATCTGAAGAAGTTGAACTTGAAGAAGAAAACATGACAATACTATAAAAATTATCAGAACGATTGAAAGACAACAGTTTTAGGTTAGGTCGTGCTTAAAGTCCGCTTTTTGCGTTAAAGTATGTTTTAAATGGTCTAAGAAATGGCTTTAAGTCTTAAAGGTACTTTAACAGTAAAGTGACTTTATAAATTATTATAGAACGCAGAAATGAGTTAAAAGTTCCTTTAATTTTTAAAGTCACTTTAAAAATGATTATAAAACCGGCCGTAAAATAGACAAAACTGAAAATAAAAGACTTTTATAGACTTTAAAGACTAGTTCCTAGGCCTGCTTTTGTTATTTTTGTCGCATGCAAACCCTGTTCTGTTTGATAATTATAAATTTCTTTTATATATTTCTAATTAACTTTTCATCACTTCCTGTAAATAATTAGCCCCTATCACCAAGTGTGTTTCTCACCAACTTTATTATGTGGCAATAATCATAAAAATATATATATTTTTTCCATCGTAAGGGTTAACTATCTAAGGTTCCTAAAATTTTGCACATACTTATGTTTACAGGAGCACCATCAAAAGTAATTGAAAACAATTTTACACCTGTATCATTAATTAAGAAAAGACATTTTTTAGAAGGTTTGCCCGTTCTCTTCCGCTCAAGCTTCTTATTAAAAAGTATCCTAAGGGATTTTCCAATGTCCGTTTATGGCTACTGCCATAAACACTAGAACAGAATTGGCCTTAGGGGATTGTCATCTGTTGTAATAGTAGTCCCAATCTTTTCTCCACCTATGATTCTTTTCTTGTCATACACTAATTCTACCTTAATTGACATTTCGTCCATAACGAGGTTAATTATAATGGGCACATTAGTGTCAGATATTTTAGATTTAAGGGCATTAAAGGCTTCTTTTGTAAACCCTGATTTTCCATTCACTACAGCGTACCATTTCCAGATGGTAGATAAAGCTAGTAATAAATTTCCCCATACTTTTCGTACATATGTATATGCTTTATTTGAATAAAACTGTAAAGTTAGAGCAAACTGTCATATGTCTGGAGAATAGGTCCTTGCCCGCTTGCCTTTAAGTCGTAGTTGAATCAACTCCTTCACGGAATTTGGCATGCTAGCCTGTAAATAGAAATTACAATTATAAAATAGTTTTGATGACAGAAAATCAATACAAATACAACCACTTTCACTGTGAACATTAAAATGTTCCAAACTTCATAAATTAAGTGTAGAAATTATTGTGAGATTGACATTGTTAGTATAATTATGTGTAGATACAATAACACTGTACATGTATTATGCTTACCATGATAGAATCGCCTGCATTTTCAGTAATCATATTTTTATTAATTAAATGCTTCACCAAACTAATACTAAAATTAAACAACGCGTGTAGGATTTGGTGTTGATAAATATTTATTGTACACTTTAATCAACAAAACTACATCATATTTTATTACCAAAATGAAACACACGTTTCATGCAGACGCCAAACAACAACGTCTGTTACTAGTCCCATGGAACAATAACTACAAAAGAATGTTGCCACCTAAATATTAAACAGGTTTGTATTCAGAGTTCTCATTTAGTTGACACCCTCCCTCAAACCTGTTACTATACAACTAAATAAACAAACAAATTCAAACTTTTAAATTCAAAGCATTTACAAAATATCTGAATTTTTCATTACACAAAGCTTTAGTAAACACATCACCTCATTGCTCATTGGAACAAATGTATTCATGTAAAAATTATTATTAATTTTATTAAATACATAAATACAAAATTCACCTCAGTAGGATTTGAACCTACGGCCTGTACTTTGCTAGAGTACCGCGGTAACCAACTGCGCTATCAAGGTTCAAGCCCCAATCGATGCAAACCTTGTCTTTATGTATGTAGAACTGATGTAAATTCTAAAATGTATAATAAAATGTATTCAAGGTTTATAATATTTTGCGCTATCAACTCTAAAACAAAATGCAGTTTAACTTCAATGTGTTTGCAATTTCTATTATTTTCAAAATTATTTAGCAATTTAATTGTACTTTGGTTATCCTCAAATAATGTAATTGGTAATGAGAACTTGATTTCTAAATCTAATAACAAATTTTTAATATAAAGTAATTCACATGAACCTGCACAAACTGCCACAAATTCTGACTCTGTACTAGATAGTGTAACTAGAGTTTGTTTGTTAGAACTCCAAGATATTAAACAATTAAACAACTTAAAACAAAACCCACTTATGGACTTCCTATCAGTTATATCATTAGCCCAGTCAGCATCAGTATAACCAACTAAACCAATATTAAAAGAACAAAAATGTAACTTGTAATCAACAGTAAATTTTAAGTACTTTAAAACTCTTAACAGATGCTTGAAATGTTCATTAGTAGCACATGACTGAAACTTACCAAAATAACTAATACTAAAACAAATATCAGGCCGTGTACCCATCATGATATACATTAAACTTTCTAATAATTCTTGATAAGGTAACTTAGTATTTAAATTACAGTCACTATTTGTTTTTAAATTTAAATTCTTTTCTATAGGTGTTTTAAAGTTTTTACAGTCTTCAAGATTGTATCGCTTAATCAAAATTTCAATTGCAGGTTTTTGATCAAGAGTTATATAACCTTTTCAATATTTCTATTAATTCTTATTATTCCTAAGAAATTATACTCATCATTTATTTGATTCATTTTGAAAGATTGCCACAGTTTTAATTTTAAATATTGTAAAACTTCTCATTATTACTAGCCATCAAAATATCATCTCATACAGAAGTAAGTAGCCCTTATATTTTTATCTATGTAACTATATAAACAATAGTCTGATTTTGATCTTTTAAAATATAATAACATAAATTCATTGAATTTCTCATTCCATGCTTTTGGTGCCTGTTTTAAACCATAGATTGCCCTATTTAACAAACATACTTTATTTTTATCATTTTCTGTAACTTCAAGACCTTCGGGTATTTTCATGTAAGTCTTTTCTTTTAAGAAACTATTTAAAAGGCATTTTTACATCTAATTGTAATAAGTTTAATTTATAATGATTACAAATAGCTAATAAAATTCTTAATGTAGACAATTTTGCAACCGGAGCATGTATTTGAGAACCGACATTAAAATTATTTTGTTCAAAACCTCTCGTTACTAATCGAGCTTTATAAATAAGTTGACCACCACCACCCTCCTTAACTCTGAAAACCCTCTATTACTGATAACCTGTTCGGTTCCTTTTCTTTCAACTAATTTCCATGTTTCAGTAGTTTTCAGTGCATTCTACTCATTTTTAATTGCTTCTTTACATGAATTCCACTCTGAACTGTTTTTGCTTCTTCATATGAACTTGGTGTTTCAGAAAATTCACTTAACAAAGCCAGACAACTTACATCTAACTCATCAAATTTTGATGGATCAAGTTCATACATATCATATTTGAAACATTTGCCTTTTTCCTAGCCACAATGCAAAAGACTTTTATTCTGAACCAAGCATGATTGAGTTCGATTAGTTATATATGCATCCATTAGCACTGCATCTTCCCAGAAATATTTATTTAAGTTTGCCTCTTTTATCATACACCTAGCCCTATCCATTAAAATGATGAGATTGTCTGTTTCTAGGCCCAAATGATAGAGAAAAACTAATTTAAACATAAAAAAAACATAACTTTGAAAAACACGATCTATTTTCTTTTTTACATAATTGACAGTTATATTTACTTTTTTTTAGGCCAAAGCCTTTTTGATATTTTGATTATATTTTATTACATTTTATTTGTTGTTCATTTTTAACACCCCTTCTCAATAAGTAAAATGTTAAGAGTGTTACAAAATTACAAGTTAAACAGACTTGAAAAACAATAACTTAATATCTCAAATTATGCTTTAAATTTGACTTACAATTTGCAAAACTTTATTTGAAACAAAAATATCAAAGAACAAAAATATTGATAAAAACTATTAACTCATTTGACCTCCTTTTTTTTTTTTAAAATGCTAACCAAAATTAATCGATCTACAATGTTCTTTAAATTTTGCCGTGGATAGAGGTTTGGTCAACATATCTGCACTTTGTTTCTCGGTAGGTATATACTTCAACAACACTTCATTTTTCATAACCAAGTCTTTCACAAAATGAAATCGGATGTCCACATGTTTGAGTCTTTTGCGATTATCAGGCACACTTGCTATAGCTAAAGCTGACTGATTATCACAATAGGCTATAATTTTATCATCTTGACTGTTCCACAAAAAAAAGATCACTTAGAATTTGTCGCATCCAGACAGCTTCACTTGTAGCTAACGATAGGGAGATATACTCTGACTCTGTTGACGACAATGAGACAGCCACTTGCTTTCTGGAAGTCCATGACACAATTTCCAAAACATTTGACAAAAAAACCTGATGTTGATTTTCTGTCTTCTTTGTCTCCTGCCCAGTCCGCATCAGAATATATTTCAAGACTTGGCGACACATTTTCTCTCTTGTAAGTGAGACAATACTCCAAAGTTCCGGCCACATATCTTAATATACGCTTTAATGCTTGCCAAAGCTCTTGTGTAGCACAACTTTGAAAACGACTTAATATAGAGACTGCAACACACAAATCAGGACGTGTTCCCAGAACAGCGTACATTAAACTGCCAATCAGTTGGCGACAACTATGCTCAATTTCTTTACTTTCTGATTTTGGTGCACGTAAATTTTCAAAATCTTTTTGAGGATCTATAGGAGTGGATATGGATTTGCAATTTTGCATATTATATTCATTTAGTACTTTTCTAAGGTAAGTAGCTTGACTTAATTTTATTTCACCTTTATTTATATTATGACTTATTTCAATTCCGAGATAGTTCTTTATCTCCCCCAGATCTTTTGTTTTAAATGATTTTGCGATTTTCTTCTTCAGATTATTAATTTGAGATTCGTTTGAACCCACAATAACGATATCGTCCACAAATATAAGTAAATAAATCACATCCTTATCAAACTTTTTTATATACAGACAATAATCAGCTTTTGACCTTTTAAAATTTAAATTTTTCATCAGTCCGTCAAAAGTGTCATTCCAGGTTTTAGGGCTTCTTTTTAAACCATAGATAGCTTTTTTTAACTTAAAGACTGTATCCTTTTCATCCTTTAACCCTTCTGGTTTTTCTAAATAAACTTCTTCTTGTATATTACCATTTAAAAATGCACTGCAAATATCCATTTGATGTGTAAAATATTTATTTTTATTTGCTACTGCCATTAAAATTCTAAACGTTTGTAACGCAGCTACTGGTGCATAGATTTCATTTAACTTTGAGCTTGTGGTCTGCTGGAAACCACGGGCTACCATGCGTACCTTGTAGCTATCGGGCTTTTTACGAAACACCCACTTGCTCTGAATCACTTCTTTATGTTTTGGACGAGGGACCTCCTCCCAGACTTTATTCTCTGTCAATGCATCAATTTCAACTTGAATTGCTGTTTTCCATTCAGACGCTTGATCAGATAACATTGCTTCTTTAAAGCTCGATGGACATTCAAAACACACAAACAAACTCTCATTAGTGCTACTTTCTTCTAACTTTTCGGTTAAGTTTGATAGGTCCATTTCACATTCTTCAAGTCCTGGAGGTGGTTTTAAGTTTCCTCGACTTCTAAAAAATACTCATGAGATGTAGGACCTGTTTCAGAATCACTCGCCTCTTCATAAATGGAATCATCCGTCTCAGAAGCTCTTCAATTAACGTGTCCTTATGGGAGTCTTCTTCTTCAGTAGTTACCACTGGTTCAACTTCTGGAATAGTAATAATTAACTGTTCATCTTTATTTGACTTTTCTATACCATGTTTATCAACTGTACACTCAAAGAACTCAACGTCTCTACTAATTGTAATTTTCTTTGTATTTTCATCAATAAATCTAAAAGCTTTTGAGTTTTCACCATATCCCATAAACATTGATTTTGCATCCCACTTCTTTCTTTTTTGGGAAGGGACATGAACCATGGCCTTACAACCAAATATTCTTAAATTACTTAAGTTGGGTTTTTTACCTGACCAAGCTTCTTCTGGAGTCTTTCCTTTTACAGTTATAGTTGGACTTCTATTTTTCAAATATACTGCAGTTAGGACAGCTTCCGCCCAATATTCTTTTGGTAATTTTGCATCAAATAACATAGTACGAGCCTTCTCTGTAATAGATCTTATATTACGCTCGCTTAAACCATTTTGCTGAGGTGTATAGGGGGCAGACAGTTGATGCTTTATTCCGTTTGCTTTTAAAAATGTAAGCATTTTTGAATTGACCAGTTCTGAACCATTGTCTGAGCGAATTGATTTTAACTTCTTACCAGTTTCATTTTCGGCCATGTTTTTAAAATCTATAAAATGCTGAACTGTTTCAGACTTATGTTTCATAATATATGCAAATGATTTTCTCGAAAAATCGTCTACTATTACCAAATAGTAATAAGCTCCACCAATGCTAGGTGTTTCCATAGGACCACATACATCCATATGCACTAGTTCAAGTAGTTCTTTTGTTTTACTTTCACTTTTTGGGAACGGAATTCTGCTATGCTTTCCTCTAAACAAACTTCACATTGTGATTTTTCAATTCCATCAACCATTGATTTAATATGTTTCATACCACTTCTTGATAAATGACCTAGTCTACGATGCCATAAACTTGAATCTTTTACAGCAGCATAAGAAAATTGTTCTTTATTATCTTCATTTTTACTTTAAGTTCTTGATTTTGATCCAGTTTATAAATACCATTAAACACTGAGGCTGTGGCTATCAATTCACCATCTTGATCGGTTATTATTCCACCTTGTTGATTGAAAACTACTGTCAAACCTTTTTCCACCATCCGTTTCACTGATAGCAGATTTGCAGTTAACTGGGGTACGTACAGGACATCTTGAACTTCAACTTTTGAAATTGTTTTATTTACAATTACTTCAATTGGAATGCTACCTTTTTCTTTTACTTTCAAGCTTGCACCATTTGCCATAGAAATATTTGTGTTTTCTTCACAAACTGATTTATTTACCATATTTTGAATATTATTTGTAACATGAGTGGAGGCACACGAATCAATATACCACCCATCAAATTTTGTCTCATTTGTCATGCAGACTGCATGAAACGCTTTATTTTTGACTGATCATCTTTTTATGAATTTTTGAAAAGAATTTTGGCCTTCTTTTGCCTATATCTACAATCTTTTGCGTAATGATTTGAACGGTTACAAATATAACAATTTGGTCGTGACTTGTTAAAATTATTATTAGTGTTATAATTTTTGTACCTTCTATTTCCTTTAGAGAAAAAGCAGCTTCTGAATCTTTTATACTTTTTACGTCTTGTAAAAGTTTGACCTTAATTGAATCACTAGTAATTGGAATACCTGAACTTTCAATACCCATTATCATAGGAGAGTATTCTGAAGGTAAACCGGCTAATAGAAGTGTACCTATCCATTCATCATCCACCTTAAAACCAATTTGACTTAACTTGTGAGCTGTTGTAATAATTTTATTTACATATTCTTCTACGTTTTTAAACTGATCCATTCTAGTTGTAACTAAGGTTCTAAGTAGACCAACTTTTCTGGTTAGACCTTTATCTTCAAATACGCTCTCGAGTTTTTCCCACATCTCGTGTGCTGATGTACAGGAACTAACATGAGTATAATTTATTGGATCAATACATAATATAATTTTAGATTTTGCCATACGATCGTATTTAGCTAATGTTTCATTAATTTTACCGTCCACTCCAGGGGTGATTGGTTTTTCAACTACTTGCCATGAATCATCTAATTCCAAGGAAGCTTTCATTGCAATTTTCCAGTTTGTAAAATTTTCTCTACCACTCAGTTTTTCGATGCTTGGTATCGAAACTGAAGCCATTTTTTTTTGCACACAACAACTTATATAAACAAAAATTATACACTTAAACGGTCAAAGGCCCATAACCTGATGAGATTTTCTGTTTGTAGGCCCAAATGATAGAGAAAAACTAATTTAAACATAAAAAACATAACTTTGAAAAACACGATCTATTTTCTTTTTTACATAATTGACAGTTATATTTACTTTTTTAGGCCAAAGCCTTTTTGATATTTTTATTATATTTTATTACATTTTATTTGTTGTTCATTTTAACATGCAACACCATTAAGCTGTGGTGTATACCTTTTTGTGAACAGAATTTTAATAACATATTTACTCCCCCATTATCACATTTAAGTTTTGAAATTCGTTTATTACAAAATAAAGAGGTCACTTTTGCCTCATAGTCTTTAAAACAATTATAAACTTCATCTTTACCTTTTACTACATATACCATGACAAACCTTGAATAATCATCTACAAATGTTATAAAATACTTGTTACTATTACGTGATTCTGGTGTAATTGGGCCACAAACATCTGTATGTATCAATTCCAGTACCCTAGTAGAACGAGATGTTTTAGAAAGATAAGGAAAACATTTTTGGTTAGACTGAACACAAACATCACAGACTTTCTCTACTTTTGATTTTACAAATTCTAACCCATTTACAATGTTTTCTGTTTTCATTTTTATTAATGAACCGTAATTTAAATGACCATACCTTTTGTGCCAAATATCCATGTTTACAGCTAAATTTGCAGATTCACTTTCTAATTCAGCATTGTTAAAAATTTTAAATGTTATTTTATACAAATTATTAGAACGATTTCCTACAACATAGATATCATTTCCCTTCTTTATAACAATTTTACCTTCTGTGCACATAATTTCATATCTAGCCTTTTCAAAATTAGTAAAAGACAATAAATTCACTCTTAACCTAGGCACGCACAACACATTTTTTAGAGTAATTTTTTTATCATTAACAATACTTATTACTGTCAAGTCATCTGAACATGTTGCCAACATGTTCTTTCCTTGTTCTGTTAACTGAATTTCTTTTGGCTCTGCAAATCTTTTCTTGTTTGTTAGTGGTTCCTCAATATTGATGACCTGAATCCGCATACCACTCAGACATCAATCCATCTGCACTTGCAGACGTAGCACAAAAAGCCACTTGTAATTCATCTTCACTTTCTGCTATAGCATAATTGGCCTTATTACCCTTATTTTCCTTTTCTCTCCAATTTTCCTTTTTAACTGTACATTGGTGTGACTTATGCCCCAAATCTATTACAATTGTAACATTTTATTCCAGCTTTCCGCATTTGAAACATTTAACCTGTTTTTCTGTTACAGCAATCATTTGCTGTAACAGCATATTCTTTACTTTGTTTACAGTGTGTTTATTACTGTAAAATTCCAGCAGTCTACTCTTGACAAATTCCATTTTTAAATTTTCTTCAGATAGTGTCCTTATTGCAGTGACCACATTCTCAAATTCTTGCGGCATTGTTAACATCAAAAAACAAGAAATATCAGATTCATCAAAGTTACTGCCCAAGTTTTTTAATTCTCTAAATATTCTGTCGCACTTCGAGAAATGATCTTGAATATCAGTCTCATAATTATATTTTAGAGTTGTTAACTCTTTTAACAAATAGAATTTTGAACATGTACCTTTTTTATTAAGAATTCACTCCATTTTTAGAATCATATCAAGGGCAACATCAATTTCTTTTATATATTCTAGATGCGAATCAGAAATACTTTGTATGATGATCATACACGCCTTATTATTTTTCTTTCTCCATTCTTCATCCCTATTACTTTCCAGAACCTCTTTTAGCACATTATTGCATTCCATCGCTTTTAATACTGAAAATTTTTCTTCGACACGTTTCCTAACCTCTCTTTTTACTTATTACCAAATTCCCTTTTTATCACCACAATCCTTCCACTGAGCGCATAACCAATTTTACTAAAATTAAACAACGCGTGTAGGATTTGGTGTTGATAAATATTTATTGTAAACTTTAATCAACAAAACTACATCGTATTTTATTACCAAATGAAACACGTTTCATCAGACGCCATACAACAACGTCTGTTACTAGCCACCACAAACCAGTCACATCATGCGGTGTTTACTCCTTTAATAAAATTGGTATTAAGTTTGGTTCCAAACCCATGGTTGTGTATCACGTCGCCGAAGGCGCTACATTTAATGACTTTAGTCAAGCAACATTTAATCACCATAACACCCTAAGACCCGGTGATTTAACCTTATTCTTTCTGTTTTATACATTTTTTTTCAATCATTACTTTACTGCTTTATTCGTTTTTATACCGCTTATATTATTCTAGTATTTTTTATTAATAATAGACTAAGAGTATCCGTCTACAACTGCGTTGTGGTCAGTTATCATGGTGTTTAAATGTATAGTTATAAGCTGTAATAACACACAAACTACTTCTTCAATGCATGTACTTCCACGAGATCCAGAGGTATGTGGTAATAAATATATTGTGTCTATAATTACATTTAGTTTTATCAGTGATCATATTATATTTGTAGTGTTTTGTATAACAATATTGCACTGCGTTAATTTGAATGTAGCACTATGTTTATTTTCTAGATTTTTATGCTATGGATGAAAGCTATTCATCGTGAAGATTTGGACATAACGAAACGTAAAAGTTATCGAGTGTGTTTCATCCATTTCTCTGATGAAATGAAATTTAAGGAGCATCATAATAGAACAAATCTTATAGTAGGCGCTGTCCCCAATATGTACTTACAAGGTAAATTGTTAAGTATTTTATTAAATGTTGAACTCAAGAGGAGAAAAGCCAAGGGTCGTGGCTATCACTACTATTTCTTATTATTGCGTTTAGGAATGGATAATAACAGATTAATTCACACTCTTATTTATTTTCTGATCGTCCATCTTACCATGTGGTGTTTACTCCTTTAATAAAATTGTAGTAGTAGTATACATATTTGTTTTACGAAGATTTTTTTCAATGTTACTAGCCAAATTAATATACAAAAGATAATTTAATGTACGTGATTAATTAACCAGTAAATATTAATTTTTAAGTATAATTTATTAGTAGTTTATCTCTTTTTCTAAATTAATAAATTATTACAGACTTGTTTCAAGTCCGTGTATCTGATCCAGTCCCTAGTACTTCTAAGGATGTCAGTATGGAATCTGATGAAGTATCCTTTCCTGTCAATATTGAGGAATCTGCCCAACTGAATTGGAATCCCAGCAAAAGAAAAGGTATATTATATTAGATTTTTTTATTTTCAATTATACTAAATGTCAAAAAAAAGACATTTTTCATACATTTCATACAATATCATTTCAGTTCATACTGTTTGTAGTTAAATTGAAATGTATAGTTACGAATCGTATAGTATTCTTATAGCAAACTTAACATTATATTTAGTTCAGTATCACTATTATTTTTCTCTTTTTAGTACTCCTTTTCTTAATTTATTTTTAAAATTTTATCATTATTTCTAGGATCTGCCAATAATGAAGTGTTGGCAAATTCACCAAAAGTGCCAAAAACTCGCAAAGGTAAGGTCATAATTAATTATATAAATATATAACAAATTGGTAAAGAATTAACATTAACTACATAATTATGTCCTTGTAATGTATAATTTTTTGTTCAGATATAAGAAGGAAAACCAGCCTCTTAAAGAAGGGTCACGTTGGAAGGCAAAAAGAACTTACTCCTGTTGCAAGAAGATATTATCAAATTGCAAAGAATATGCTGCAAGTAGCAAGAAGATTAGATTTTGAAGGTGCTACCAACAAACAACGTCTAAGAGAAGCTGTGAAATTGACGAGATCAGAAGAATTTCATAGTGAAAATATCAACACGGCAACTTTGAAATTCTTTAATTCGCAACTGAAACAACAGGCAAAGAAAAGTCGGGGTCGTCGTTTTACCATTGACGACAAAATTTTCAGTTTATCTCTTTTAAAGCAGAGCCCAAAATGTTATAAACTGTTGAAAAAAATATTCGCCTTGCCCTCGCGCAGTACTCTAATGGCATTATTAAATAAAGTTCCTTTTACATGTGGAATTAATACCCAAATTATGAAAAGCTTACAGTTGTCAGTACTAAAAATGAAGGAATTAGACCGTTATTGTTGCCTAATGTTTGACGAGATGTCCTTGGAAGCTTCATTAAGTTACAATAAAAAATATGACTGTATCGATGGTTTCGAGAATTGCGGCAATAATAGAAAAATTAAATTTGCAGACCACGCTATGATATTTATGGCAAGAGGTTTACGGCGTAAATGGAAACAACCTATATGCTTTTTCTTTTCTGAAGCGGGTATGAATGTAACGGACTTAGTCAAAAATTTGAAAGAAATAATAGTGGCTATGCATTCAATAGGACTAAAAGTCGTTGCAACTGTATGCGATCAGTCAGCTGTTAATACAGCAGCTATTAAAATACTAAAAGAGGAAACTAACAGATACCATATGCAAGAGGAAATTGAAAACAAAATGTTTGGTTTTGCCATTGATGGAATAGACGTGATTCCATTATTTGATACTCCACATCTTCTCAAGGGGATTAGAAATAATCTCCTGGATGCCAAAGTTAAATTTACGTGGAAGACGGGACAACAAATTGCTAGTTGGGATGACATCAAGACTCTTTATGAAATGGATACTGGAGATTACGATACCAGAATGTGTTATAAACTAACAGACTCACACATTTATAAAGAAAAAATGAAAAAAATGAAGGTGTCGCATGCAGCCCAAGTGTTTTCACACAGAGTTTCATCTACGATGCGAGGCTTAATAAACCTTGGTAAGTATATGTATAATGGTACAATATCAAAACATTTTTGTAGAAAACAAAAATTTGTTACAAAATAAACTAAGATTATCATCCTTCTTAGAGTGACAATCCTATGAATGTTATGAAGTTAATTGTATTACAAATACTAAAGAGTTGTTATTTTAATAACACAACTATCACCTTTGGTACAGAATACATATTTATACTTTTCTCATTTTAGGTAATGTACGTCAGCTTTACAGACAGCTTTAGGCACTGCAGATTTTCTGATGTTCATCGATAAACTTTTTGATAGCCTAAACGGTTCTGTAGTGAAATCTATGCATGGTAAAGTGTTGAGATGTGCTGTTACCTCATCTTCTCCGCATGTAGAATTTTGGTATGAAGCAATAAAAGTACTGCAAAGCGTAAAATTTTTTACAGATGAAGGGCGTCAAACTATTCCTCCATCTATAAAAATTTCATTTCAACAATCTCGTGGCTTCATATACATCTGGAAGAAACTTGAGAGGGTAGGATTTGAATATTCTGTGTACTAGAAATTTAAATCAAGATCCTGTCGAGAACTTTTTTGGATGTATTCGAAGCCATGGTATTCGTAATATAAATCCTACTTGTGGTGCTTTTATTTCTTCATTCAAAAGTCTAATTATAAACAATTTCATGTCAACACATTCTCCCGGTGCTAATTGTGAAGAGGACGATACGGAAGGTGCACTGAACTCATTAAAACACTTCATTTATGAAGAGGTAGATAGTGAAGGTTTAGAAGAAATTTGTGATCTGGAAGTGCATAAATTAGATAATGTTATTTTGACTCAAAATAGAGACAACACGATAAACCACGCGTATATTGCTGGCTATATAGCCAGGTCAATATTAAAAATGTTGGAAATTGTTTAATTTGTAGACAGAATTTAATTTCCACATCTGTTGAACCAGAGCATGCTCTAATTAACTACCGTGCATATAGCTTTAAAGCATTGGTACGTCCACATACGTGCTTTATTAAATGGTATGGACAATGTAACAATGTTGTACATTATTATTTGCCAAAAATATGTACGAATAAGAAAATAACTATGATTTTATTCACAAAAATTGACAGTTTAGTTAATATGAACTTACGTGTTCTACACACAATTTTGAATCTATTTTTCTTACAAAATTTATTAATTTTTATATCCATACATGGATAAAAAATGTGAATATGATTTTGAAAGGTATCGATACCAGAAATGCAAATATAAATGATATAGTCAAAGAACAAGCCTTAGTACGATACAGGAAATATAAAACTAAAAAAAATAAAATCAGAAGTATGAAAGGGCTGCAATAGAAATGTTTACCTTCAAAATTTTGCAATAGTAATAATAATGACAACTTTATTTAGCCTTCTCTATATAAACTTCAAGTACTGTACTACTTTAGGCTGTTCTATACATGTATATTTCTTTTAATTGTACTTTAAATTTATTTAGATTTTTACAATTTTTTACTATATGCTAACAACGCTCCAAAATATATAGAATTTTGATGTTTTTTATACTTTTTATGCTGTATCACAAAATTTTGTTTGTTTCTGATATATACATGAATTTCATTAACTGTTTGCATGAAATTTTTGAGATATGATGGCATTATTCCGACCTTAATTAGATGTATAAAAATTAAAGCCATCATCTCCAAGAAGTCCCCAATTTTCATCCAGCATAATGATTTTAACATAACATCTATCCTTGTATATCGATCACATTTCAAGATAATTCTCATTGCACGATTTTGTAATAACTGTAACCTGTTCTTATCACCTTTCCTTTCTAAGTAAAGTAAAGAGATGTGGTAAAATTATACAATTATATAGTTGTAAAATTATTACTTAAATATGTATGTGAAATTTATTATTTTATGAACAAAGTATTGTATACATAAATATAAATATGTGTTTGAATAGATTAAATTTTGTTACTTTTATAATGTTAATTTACTTTTGACAAATTTAGTGTAAGTAAATAAAAATTATAGTTGGACACTTTAATTATAATGATGTAAAAAAATTGTATATTAGAATTCATACTTATGCTAGTATATATAATATTATGGAAGTTACATGTTTTAATACTTTTAAACCTATTTGCACCATCTCAGTTTTAAACTGAAGTGGTGCAAACAGACCAGTTCTTATAAGTTCCCAATAAAGCATTTGAATATGAATTTTTAAAATTCCCGCCTGTGCTTCAGTAGCGCTCAGGTGACGTGATACACAACTAATTTATTAAAACCGCGCGAATGGTAGGAGTTGTGTATCTACCCCCCTTCATTTATGTATGAGTCACATTTATAGGCCGTTAACGGCAGTGTTAAACGTTTGGACTATATACCCTGCCATCTCGTGTTTGTAAGACAAACTATTTGGCGGTAATTTTAAAAGTAAATCAGTAGCATATTGATAACTTAACTAGCTCATTGCAGTTATTGCAATATAAGCTTATATCTAAAACCACTAACCATGGTAACATGAATCATACAGTTATTACAATGAGTGGTTAACTAAATGTAAGCTTACATTGGAATAATCCTAAGATTTAGTTGAATTCATCATTTAAAATTGTAAACACAATGGTAATAAAACTCAAAACATTCCCCATGGAATGATATATTTAACAAATTTAAAGGAACATAAAAGTGATGGAACTTTTATATTTGTTACAGTATAGAAAGCGACATGTTTCGACAATATAAATTATCATCATCAGGCTTCTAGAACTAATGTAAACTTAGAATAGAGTTAACAACAATAAGAATACTTACTTAAATAAATAGGTTAAAGTAATCTAAAAGGCACTGTACCAGCCCTAAAATAAACAGTTGATAACAATAAACAAAATTTATAAAAAATACTTATCTTTTTGGGGTTTTTTAATGGTGTACTTTAAATTATACAATCTAAACGTTTCGATAACACTTACAGTTATCTTCGTCAGTAGTAATGTTTGTTAAAAATTGTTAAAGATGTAGTAAACAATTTTGTCAAATTTTTGAAAAATTTAACAATTTTTAACAAACATTACTACTGTTAAAGATGTAGTAAACAATTTTGTCAAATTTGAAAAATTTAACAATTTTTAACAAACATTACTACTGACGAAGATAACTGTAAGTGTTATCAAACGTTTAGATATAATTAAAATACTTAAAACTTAAATAAATTATATATGTTAATGGTGAAAGTTTACATTTTCATAAAAATTTATAAAGATTAATACTTACAAAATTGAATTAGTAACAAAAGTTGAAAATAGCAAATTAATTAAAAGGGTAACAACTTGTAGCCTAATCTTCTACCACAACAAGAAGACAAGAGGGCTGAAGGCCCCTATGTCAACTGTCTGTATTAGCTATTCATTATCAATAAAACCTCGTAGTTCTGTTCTAGATTCTTTATTAAATTAATAAGCATTTGTTAACCTCTAACTTTATATCTCGATCCCCGCATCTGGTGGTGCGTCTGCCGTCAACAACAACTGCAGTGCTGCCAACAACAATGTGCGCAGACTTAACATAGAACTTCTACAACATAGAACTTAACTACATAATATATACACGCCCTCTTTTTTTTCTTTTTTTATGAATACTTGATGCTGATACAGATTTAACAACAAAAAAAATACAAAGATTTATGCAACGTTCGTTTCCAACTCTGTTTGATAATCTTGTAGATATGTAGGAGGTTTTCTTATTCTTTGGGGGCGGCCTGAGATTATTGGTGATTCCCTGGTTAGATTGATAGAATCTTCTACATCAGATATATTTGATGGTTCATTATTAGTCGTATCAAAAGATGAGTCCTCATAAATTAATTTGTTTTTGTAATCATCATCAGAGTCAAGATCTGTTTTATTTAGAAATCTACGATTTCTTCGGTATAACTTACCGTTACATTCAACTAGATAAGATCTATCATTAATAATTTTTTTAACAACTCCTTTCTTCCATCCTGCGTCTTCTTGAATAAGTACTGTATCATTTACCTCCAACTTCGATAGACTTCTGCATTTTTTATCAAAATATCTTTTCTGATCATCTTGTTTTTGTTGGAAAGTTTCTTTTAAATGACGTTTATCGATTAGTGTAGGTTCAAGATTGTTTTCATCACCGGCAATTTACTTCTAATTTCTCTGTTTAGTAATAGCTGTGCTGGGGAGTATCCTAATTTAGGTAAAATAGTGTTCCTGTATTCCATTAAAGCTCCTAAAAATTCTGAATTATTTTCGGATTGTTTAAGCATCGTCTTTGCTATACCGACTGCTTTTTCAGCAAGTCCATTTGATTGACTGTTGTATGGGCTAGAGAATTCGAACATAAAATTCATCTCCTGAGAGAATTTTAAGAGAGTTTTACTGTTGTAAGGCACATTGTCGGCTACCACTTTATTTGGTATACCAAAACGTGAGAAATTTTCCAGAAAAAATAATTTTACCTCTTCTGCAGATTTATGTGGTATTTTTTTGACCTCTATCCAATTTGAATAAGAGTCTACCAGTACTATATAATATTTTTCACCGAATTCAAAAATGTCAGAGCTAACATACTGCCAGGCTCGATCAGGTATCTCTCTATTGAGTAGAGGTTCTTTCGAATTTGACTTTCGATTTGTCTGGCATCTTTGGCATTTATAAATGTAAGTTTCAATATCTCTGGACATTTTTGTCCAATAGAAAATTTGTCTTGCCCTTAACTTTGATTTGGTAATGCCGAAATGTCCTTCATGGATAATTTTAAGCATTTCTGGTCTTAACTTTTTGGGGACAATTATTTTCTCATTATAAAACAATAGGTTATTAGATACAAAAAGGTTATTTCTTAGCTTGAAAAAATGTTTTAATTCAGAAGTTTCTAACCTTTTATAATCTGGCCAACCTAATTCAATAAAAACTAATAATTTTGACAATGTTTCATCATTTACAGTTTCATGTTGAAACTGTTTTTTTCTGTTTTCACTCATTAGCAAATTAGTATATAGTGTGTGAATGATATATGACATTTCAGGGTCATCTTCAACTTTTTCTAATAAGAAAGCCCTAGAAAGAGTATCAGCCACATACATTTCTTTTCCATGAAGATACGTTATATTAATATTATATTTCAAAAGTCTTAAAAGCATACGTTGCAGTCTGTTTGAAACTTTATCTAGATTTTTATGAAATATAGGAATTAAGGATTTATGATCTGACTGTATGTTTACATCATAGCCGTAAATAAAGTTATGAAATTTCTCACAAGAAAATAGCACAGCGAGAAGCTCTTTTTCTATTTGTGCATATCTCTGTTCAGAATTCGTGAGTGCTCTGGATGCTAAGGCAACAGTGGTGCCATCTTGCAATAAGCAGCATCCCAGTCCTTTACTGGATGCATCAGTTTGTATAACAATTTGTTTTTTTAGGATTAAATATTGCCAAGGTAGGTGCGCTTGAAATTATATTCTTTAGTATGCTGAAATCTCTGTCACAATCATTACTCCAATTGAAATCAACATTATTTTTTGTTAGTTGTCTAATATTATATGTTAGTTTTGAGAAATCAGGGATGTATTTGCTAAAGTACTTTAAGAATCCTAAAACCCGCATTACTTCCTGCTTATTCGTAGGTCTTTCAATATCAATAAAACCTCGTAGTTCTGTTCTAGATTCTTTATTAAATTAATAAGCATTTGTTAACCTCTAACTTTATATCTCGATCCCCGCATCTGGTGGTGCGTCTGCCGTCAACAACAACTGCAGTGCTGCCAACAACAATGTGCGCAGACTTAACATAGAACATCTACAACATAGAACTTAACTACATAATATATAACACTGTCGGCAACGCCAGAAGTACCCTGAAGAATTTAAATCACAAACAAACAAGTAGAAGTAATAAAATTGAAATTGGAACTAACGTGTGGTCTATAGCCAGGGCCGGCCTGAGGGGTGTGCGAAGTATGCAGCCGCACACTCGAGCCTTTTGGAGGGGCATAAATTTGGCCAATTTTGGTAAAAAGAAAATATTTGGCAAATTTTCAGAAATTGATTTAAATGTTGGGCAAAAATATTTAAACTACAAGGAACTTTGTCTCAAAACTATTACAGTTGATACCCCAATGAGTTCTGAAATACAGTAGTCTGATCTGATGCCCTTGCCAAGGTCCAAGGTCAGTAGAGCAGTCGTCTGCTCATGTGACGGGCCGCGGGAAGGGTTGTGACTCATCTTCCTGCCTCCCCAACCACTGCTTTGTTTTTCTAGCCAGTAGCCACCGATATGCGATTGTGACAGGTGCAGTGCAGTAGTAACTAGTAAGTTGAGTGACACACATTAATCACGTCATTAACGTCTCTGTGTTTTGCTGGTTTGAATCTCTTTGTTTTGCTACGTTTGTTGTTTTATTATAGGTTAGCCAAAAATGGTCAAAGGTTAAGAGACGTTGGTTGACTTACTCAAAAAGAAAAATAGTGTATTCTGTTTTGCTGCAAGATCTTTAACACATCAGGAACAACAACTTTGTTAGAAAAAAAACGGAAACAGTGATTGGAGGCACATAGGCAAAACATTGACAAAACATGAAACGGCTCCAAATCACATGAAGTGTTACGAGAAATGGGTTGAAGCAGAAAAAAGACTGACTGAAGGAACGACAATCGACCATTCACATCAAAGGATTGTTGCACAAAAAAAGGAAAGGTGGAAAAATGTTCTCACCCGACTCCTTGCTATTGCGCAATTTTTAGCACAGCACCAACTTGCCTTTAGAGGGACCCACGAAACACTTTACAAACTAGACAACGGAAACTACTTAGGTCTTGTTGAACTCATAGCCAAGTTCGATCCTGTGATGAAAGAACACATTTCAAGAGTTCTAATGAATGAAAAACGAAGATGTGTCTCGTATCTTGGGAAAACCATCCAAAACGAGTTTCTTTCCTTAATGGGAAATAAAGTTCGAGAGTCTATTTTAAACAGAGTCAAAGAAGCAAAGTACTTTGCATTAATTCTAGACTGCACTCCAGATTTAAGTAGAAAAGAACAACTTTCTATAATCTTGCGATATGTCCATGAAAAAAATAACAAAACAGTAGAAATATGTGAAAGTTTCGTTGACTTTGTTGAAATCACAGACACCACTGGCAAAGGCATGTCTGAAACCGTTTTCAAGGCCTTAGAAAACTATGGCCTTGACATTCAAAATGTAGAGGCCAAGGCTACGACAATGGGGCCAACATGAAGGGCAAACATTCTGGGTTACAGAAACGAATTATCGAACAAAATAAAAGAGCCTTTTTGTCCCTTGTGGCTGCCACAGCTTAAACTTGGTGGTTAGTGATGCAGCCAAGTCTTCAGTTCCAACAGTGATCCTGTTTGGAACAATCCAGCGTCTTATACCTTATTCAGCTCTTCAACCAAACGCTGGAGCTTGTTCCTAGATAGTCTTTCGAGGTCTGAACAATCTTTTACTGGGCCTCCTTTGACATTGAAGAGCTCTGTATAACACGGAGGAGGCACGAATCGACTCGCTGAAAGCGGTGAGATATCAGATCGTCGAAGTTCGCCAAGCTCTTTGGGATATTTATGATGTTAGGAGCAAGCAAACTCTTTAGCCACAACGCTTGAAGATTTCGGGTTTTAGTTTCTCTAATAACCTGGTATGACGTCCTCTTTCAAATTAACTTGGCAAGTAAGATGTTACAATCAAAGGTGATCAACTTTCCTCAAGCTGTAGACGCATTGAAATACATTTCAGAGTTTTAGTCGACTTTCGTGAGAATGGATTTGTATCTAGTTTGGTGAAAGCAAAAGAGTTGGCTGAAGAGCTGAAAGTTGAAGCGAAATTCAAAACCCCAAGACTCAGGAGGAAGAAGAAACACTTTGACTATGAGGGTAGAGACGAGCCTCTTACTGACCCAAAAGAAAAATTTAAAGTCGAATTTTCTTACCATTAGTCGATACTGCTTATTCAGCTGTGGAAGAAAGGTTTGAGCAGTTGAAGGCCAAGACTTCAACATTTGAATTTCTCTTCAAGCTAGACAAACTGCCCGATCGACAAACACTTTTGATCAAATGCAAACAACTCGAAGAGCTAATGTCAGATGGGACTGATCAAAGTGACATTAGAGGGGACGAATTGTGCGACGAGCTGGTTTCTATACAGAAACTCAGAAGGTTAGTACTCTTTCAGTAAAATAATATTGAAATTTAAGTTAACAGGTAATTTAAGTTAATAGTATTAATTATTGAAACTAGTATTAATATTTCACCATCCTAATACTTTAATTATTATATTTTTTTACCAAATTAACGATTTAAACTTGATAGGTTTATGTACAGTTAAATTCCACTTCTTACCTCACCCCATCTTACCTTATTTTTTACCAGATAAATGCATTAAACTTAGAATTTTATTACATAATTATGTACTATAGTAATATTGTTCCTTGTTTTTTTTTTTAGTTTTATTCTGACACTGCAGTACACACGTAAATAACGTAAAAAGAAAAATATATAAAAATCCAATCTAATCTTTTTCATGATATCTTCTCTAAAAATTACACTTGAAGAGTTTCATGGCATAATTTTATTCTTTTTAGGTAAAAAGTCTCCAATGTGTGTCCTAAACTTTTTGTCATTGACCGAAAGCACGGATGCCTATGTCAACCTGGGGATAGCGTTACGGATCGTATCCACAATGCCCATTTCGGTCGCTTCGGCTGAACGAAGCCTTTCAAAGCTGAAGTTGATCAAAACTTATCCCAGGTCAACACTGTCTCAAGAAAGACTTAACAGCCTTTCAATTTTATCAATTGAAAACGAGCTGTCTCAGTCAATTGATTATTTGGACATAGTTAAATCATTCTCCGAAATGAAAGGAAGAAAATCCCTTGTATAAATGTATAATAAGAGACTATGTACCTATCTTAGTAGTTCTAACACCCGACCCGGCTCGTAAAGAACTACGTACAAGGAAGGGGCGCTACATAGTTAATAAACTTTTGTTTTGTGTGCGCCATTATTAAACTCTGTAATTATTGGTCACTATGTTCTGTTGTTTTATTTTATTTTACCCATGAGATATGGAAATTTATCTTAGGTCTGGCGGACGGTGACTCCCGCATTATCTATTTATTCTGAGAGTACTTGCAATATAAGTGTAAAAATCATTGTAACGTGACCCAGAAGCTTTCATTAGTTTATTTAACATAATAGTGGTTTAAGGTACAAGAAAGAGTATTGAACATATCAAGTCAATCAATAATAAATCAAATTGAGAGACATAAATTTAATGTTCTAAAAGGCGCAAAAGTGCACAAAAACTTTAGACCTTCAATTTCAAACATTTTCCGGGGGGTATGGAATACCCCCAGACTACCCGGTAGGGGCATAAAATGTGACTCTTGTACACTTGCAATTTTCGCCTTGAGCCGGTCCTGTCTATACCTCCCACCACGAATATACTTGTCGATGCTGAAGGCAAAGAAACAAGTAATTCGGCAACTTCCGTTAGCTCTGACCTAAGTCTTAATTGTATCATTAAGGTAAAAAGCAAAGCCGAAGCTGGGTTAAGTTTGAAAATTAAATATTGTAGGATCGACCTGAAACATAATAAATATTAAAACCAAACTGTTTACCATTCCTTAATGAAAAATCCTACAATATTAAATTTTCAAACTTTCAAAGTGTATTTGCATTTTTACATGTCCAAAAATTTACTAGAAAAGAAAATAACATATACTAAATAAACAGTTTAAAATCAGTTATTTGATCTCTTTTTTTTCTTCAAATAAATTTCTAAAGCACGATTTTTTATAATATCATTACATTTTATAGCTCTGGAGTCTTTGCCTCCAATAATGTTGTTTATGTTACTGCAATATGCATGCACTAAAGTCCGTACACATATTTTTATTATGTCTGGTATTGTTGAACAAGCACATAGAAACCAATTAAAATTCACTTTCTTGTTGATTTCTTCAGTAAGAACACTTTTTATTATGTGGGGGGACTGTTTCAAAACATCTTTAATTGTTTTATTAATATCCCTAAAACATTCACCAAAATTTTGAGTGGGATAGTACAGACGGTAACTCAAGCACCAATATTCCCTCGCATAAATTAGTCTATTTTCAGGGGTTATAGGGGAGCGGCGGGTAAATGTACGCACTTAAGCGGTTTTTCATATAACTTGAAAACTGTACATGCTATTCATATGAAATTACACGAATTAATAGACCAATATGTTGCAATACAGAACCTTTTTACGAAAAAGGTCAACCTAACATAGTTTTCATATTTTACTTCACTTTAGAAAATTACACAATGCGTACAAGTACCCACCTCCGTTGGGTAATTGTACGCAGGTGTGGGGTAATTATACTTATGGAAGATGCAATAGTGTTCAAAAACTTTAATAAAAAAAATTTAGAAAAAAGATATTTTACAAAGATTTTACAATCTAGCGATCACAGAAGTCACAAATATATCCTTCTGGCGTGTCCCATCCTGAACAAAGGCCCATTTCTGGCATATACCGCACCTAAACCAAATTTCATTTTTGCGGTTGATATCTCCGCATACCAAACATATGTTGTTTTCGTCGTAGTCACTAGTGTCATCTAGTTCATCATCATCACAAAGATAATCCTCTTTAAGTTCCTCCTCAGACTCTTCATCACATTCAACTATTTTTCGTTTTAACTGTTTTTTTTTCTGTATTTGACCTTTTTCCAATTCGCACTTTGCTTCCTCTCTAATGTTTCCTTTCGTTTTGTCTTTTATCTCAGCTTCCACCAATAGGTCTTTATTTGTAGTTAACGTTAGTATTTGAGATGATGCTTTACTTCTTTTTCCTTTTATTTTTGGTCTTTGATTTTTGAGTCGGAAGGGGCGATATAGTCTGGATGGAAATATGACTGGATTTATTAGAGGAACTGATCTTGGAGGTGCCAGGAGTTGACTTATCTGCTGAAGTAGAAGGAGTTGGCTGGGATGGAGTTCTTGACGCAAGAGTGGAAACAAGATTAGGAGAGTCAGGAGTTGTTTTACCTGTCGACTGATTTGGCTGAGATTCGGTTTCAGTCGCTGATTCGTCGTTATCTTCAATCACATGTTGGTAATGATTGGAAACAGCAAAATCCTCTACTCCAAATTGATCGGAATTAAATGGCCAAATACCAGAAGCCTTGAAACCCGATTCAGCCTTTTCTATCGTAGCTACCTTTTTGTAGGCTTTGTGGAAAATTTTCGCCAGTTCATTTGGAGTAATGCGTTCATACTGCAATAAAATAAATCGCATTCTTTGAAAGCTCCTTGAGAGGTCCGAAAATGTTAAATCAATAGCTGGATTTTATAGGAAGGTGTGGGGTATAGTAACTAGGACAATACCATTCGATTTGCAGAATTCATATATCTTGAGAGATATATGACTTGAATGGTTGTCTAAAACAATCAAAAGTGGGTCCTCCAGACTTGGTTTTATAACATTTCTAAAATGGTGAATCCACTGATAAAATAATTCTTCGTTACTCCATCCCGTTGGTGAGCAGGCGTAGATTGCATTTGGCGGTCCATTTTTTTTTGAAGCACAGTTGACATTCTCTTTCGAGGGAAAATGAACATGGCTGGTACATATGCGCCAATAGCACTAAAACAACAAATTACGGTAACATTTTTCCCTCTTTCCCCTGAAGTCTTTGCTCCAAATTGTTTAACTCCTTTTGGGCCTAACCTCTTCGAAGGTTTTTGGACCGTTGTAATTCCCGTCTCATCTACGTTAAAAATTTTATCTCCTTTAAAACCACATTTTTTTATCACTTCCTCCAAATTTTTGTAAAATAGTTTGACTTCATTTTGACTAAAAGCAGCAATCCGATTTAAACTAGTTGGTTCAGGTTTCCTTAGCGATATTTGTGGATGTTGTTTTAAGAACAATAAATACCATTCTTTTCCGGCAATTCTCTTCTCTTTGTTAAAATTGTTTTTAATGTGGTTCTCCTCTGCAAAAGTATAAGCAAGTTTACGAAAATCTATCCGTGCAATCCCATAAAACAATTTAGCTAAGCTCAGGACGTGATTACACAATTCGTCCTCTTGATCTTTCGTAAAAGTTGTATGTCGCCCTAACATAGGCCCCTGAAGTACTTTTCCTAAAGACCTTTCTTTCATTCTTTTTCTTAGTGTCGGTATTTCTAATGGAGGCACCATTTTCAATATGTGCAATTACTTTTTTAAGTTGATCAAGCGTCCACGATCCCTTTTCACTCTTTCGTAGGTATTTTCGTGGCATCTGAAAAATTATAAGCTGTCACCAGTAATGGGGTAGCACAACAATTGCGTACAATTGCCCATGCGTCATATTAAACAATTTCGATTATTATAAATTAACATATGAAAATATATAATTTTCCTATAGTATACATATACCCTAATGATCGGTTACAATTGTATAAAAAATTAATAAATCACATCTAATATGTGACTTACCACTTATTCTCTAGACGAATTATTCCTCTTGAAAAATACCAATTTGACATTTACGGCCATTACTTTTTTTACACGTGGTATAAGTTTGCATTATGAAGCTACCGGTTCTAATGAGCAACGCTAGGTGACGCTAGTAGTAGTTCCAGTCGAATAAACCAAATACGACAACAAATACAGTTGTGCGTACAATTGCCCGCAGCGTACATTTACCGCCCTTCCCTAGTATTGCAAAACAATAATTGTCTGCAGCAATTGTGTGTAACTTTTTTAATTTTTGATAATAAATCCAGCAACATAATTATTGCTTAGTGAACACAGTTCTTCAAGAAGGTGAGGAGTAGCAGGCATTTGAGAACACATAGTAGGAGGTACAGGCAGAAGTGGTTGTGTCAACACTTCTGGTTCTGCAATACACCACTGTCCTTAACTAATCATTTGTTTAAACTTAAAATCAGATAATTACTCTTATCATCTTCACAATTAAATGTTCGATTATAAAAATTCAGTGACTGATTTATCAATAGTGATTTAAATGCACTCATGAACATTGCAGCTGTTAAGTTTCTGTTACCTGCACCATGAAATCTGATTTGCCCAAACATATTTTATAGGGGGTCTTGATTTAAATTCCTTCCCAATAAATATTGAAATCCATTATTCTTCAAAATATTCCAGATATTTCTAATGTTTTTTATGGTAAAAATCCAATTTTTAATGGAAGGTGGTATTTTCCTATCCGAGGTTTTTAATATTTGGAATTCCATAGACTGTAGAAAGGGCAGAGCTTCTGTTGTCCAAAATTTCTCATGCTCACTATGACACGAAATTCCACATCTTAATGTTTTCCCCTGTCGTAGACTCTTTTTACTGCCATTATCGGAATCGAATAATCTGTCAATAAAATACAGAAATTCTGCAGTTTCAGCAGCCCCTTTGAAAACGTCACTTGGTCCAGATATAATTTACAAACTATTAAACACATATCAATTAGAGTGTGTATATTTACCTGCATTTGCAACAAGTTGCATGGTGGATGACAATCTTTGACTAAATATTTGTGCAGCATGTTTGACTTTCATTTTTTTAATCTTTTCTGGATAAATGTGCTGATCTGTTAAATGGGACTCAACCCAGAAATAAGATTCGGGCCATTATCCAACTCATACAAATGCTTTATATGAGCCCAATGAGCTGTTTTTCCATCACCGTACTTTACCGATTTATTTAAGAAATTGTTTCTTATTCCCTTAAGCAAATGAGGAGGATCATAAATTGGAAATATAGTAAAACCTTTTATCTCATTTGTGGTAGTCTCATTTTTTCTTAGATAATTAGCCTGTTTATCACTGATTAAAGAATTAATGACTTTCACATTAGTACCTGACTGATCGCAAATTGTTGTAATTGGTTTTAAACCAATGTCAATTAGTAATGACAAAATTTGCTTCAATAAGCTCATTAATTGGGGATGCTTAACTCCACCTCTTCCAGAAAACATGTAACAAATGGGATATTTAAAGTTCTTCTTTGTCCCTCTTATGATAAACATTAAAACATGGTCAGCTAGCTCACACATTCGTTGCTCATTGCCCATGTCTTGGAAACCTTCCATATACCCAAGCCTTTCATTCAATATAATTCCTTCACTAATTGACATCTCGTCAAAAATTAATGATACAAATTTATCACTTTCGTCTAGGTGCTCAATAGCTTTTTGTAGACCTTCAAATATATGAGTGTTGATGCCAGCTTCAAAATTAATTTGTCTTAAAAAACGAGTTAATGTGCCCTTGCTTGGCAATATAAATAATTTAGACAAAAAGCGATATAACTTTGGGCCTTGATGGTACAATGATAAAGCTAAAATTTTGTCAGCATCAGTAAACCTTCTTTGTTTACTACTTTTGCCAGCTTCTCGAATCTGGCATGTAATAAATTCAGATGCTACTGTATGTAATGCTGCTAAATGTTTTTTAAAACTATCCTGTGCTGCAAATTGTGTTGCGTAAGTTAATCTTGTTCTAATCTTTTTCTTTGCACAGTTCAATTGTTGAATTTTTTTGTACATTTTCTTTACATGGCTATAAAGATGACGTTTTTTCGGAGTCATGTCCTTCCGAATATTTATGTCAGAAGCTTTCAAAACTTCTTTGGGAGTGATTGTTTCTAAAAAAACGGGTTATAAGATGTATGCACTATAATGTAGTAGGTAAATAACTTACTCACAAAAGAAGTTCCAATTTCTACACTGCCAAATGAAGTATTTTGAGTACTAGTACTACATGAAGGTTGCACATTTGGTACGATGGTAGCATCTAGTGCATAAATATAAGAAAAAATATATACATTCAAAAATACCTTACCTGGTTCAGATAGGTTGTCTCTGCCTGGATTAGTTAGTTGCAAATCTAGAAGATGCAAAGTAGGCACAGCATTTAAATGAAGACGGTGTGAAGTAGTTCGAAAATATTTACTTTCTAAATGACATTGGCACACTCTTTTTACGACATACACATCTTCTGGGTTCATTTCCAAAAGTGATGGATTTCCTACAGCAGTTAACCAAAGTTGATATCTTGCCCAATCCTTCTTAAAATTTGGAAATCTATGTCTCATTGCAGTGAGATTGGTGTAACCAGGTACACAGCATTTTATAGGTCCCATATTATACTTTAACAAAATACTGAAAGACACTTGTAAATGACATTACTGTCATGAAATTTTACTCACCAAAAGATGAATATTAAAATAAAAAGTGATCTAGTAACTAATCTATAATTATGAAAATGTAAACTTTCACCATTAACACTCATAATAAAATACTTATCTTTTTTGGGATTTTTAATGGTGGTTGCTATAATTTTCATATAATAAAATAATCATTAAACATAGAAAAATTTAAAATACTTATCTTTTTTGGGATTTTTTAATGGTGTACTTTAAATTATACAATCTAAACGTTTCGATAACACTTACGTATCTTCGTCAGTAGTAATATTTGTTTTTAAAGATGTTGTAAACAATTTTGTCAAATTGAAAAATTAAAACATAAACTCAGCCTGCTATTAATAAACAGTTTGAGAAACGTAAAATTAAATTTCAAATTTTAGCAAAGAATAACTAGGGTCATTAAAAATTAAATATTTTAAATTGCCTTAAAGATGACAAACCAGAAACTCTCTACGACGAAAGCTAACAATGAAATTTGTCAGCCAAAAACACATTTAACAAAATTTAATCGAGTTATGATGTAAGTGTAAAGTTGTGAAAAACTTCAATTTGAAAATGATAAAAGCATTCACAAATCCAAACATGACATCAAATAAAATAACCTAGTTAAATCTAACAAAGAGATATCTTTATCAATAATTGGAAGTGTTATTAACAATGAAAAGCACAATGAAAACGTTTTTGTAATTTTCAATTTTAATTTAATTTCAACTACTTATGTTAAATTATAGTGCTGTGGTAATTTAACATATAATTTAAAGCATTTACTTCAAGATCTAGGAAAAAACAGCAAAAACCTAGACATACCAAAAGTAAAATTAAAATCAAAATTAAGACTTATCATTATGCTTTTTAAATTATAAGATGCCAAAACCTATTTAAACGGAGATTTTCTTCTTGTCTATTAAAATTATTAGGGTGTTTATATATTTCAATAGCTTTACGTTGCAAACGAACATAATAATGAGTTTGTCTTGACAATATTTCCATATTGTCAAATTGAATGTCATGATTTAGATTATTCAGGGCATGGTCAGCCACAGCAGACCTCTCTGGTTGACCTAATCTACAAAATCTCATATGTTCTTTGCGTCTTGTATCAAAGCTACGTTTTGTGGTTCCGATGTAACTTTTCCACATGAACAAGATAACTTATACACTCCAGAAGATGATAAAGGGTTTGACGCATCTTTAGGTGATCTTAAATGCTCTTTAATTTTTCTTGTAGGTTTAAAAATAGTCCTAATGCCATATTTAATTAGGATTTTTCAATTCTATTTGTAACATTAGCTATAAAAGGAAGAAAAGCAGTACCAACGTTAAGAACTGGTTTTCTTTAAGGTTACGCTTAGAAGCTGTAATAACATTATTAATATCTGTAAGTGAATATCCATTATCTTGTAAGGATTTTCTTAAATATTTATATTCATCCTTCAAAATTCAGGGTCACAAATTCGTTTTGCTCGATCTACTAAAGATTTAATTACACTAATTTTTTGACGTGGATGGTGGTTGGATAATTTATGAAGGTGTGTGTGTCGGCTTTCTGTAAACCTTAAATATAGTGAATTATTTTTAGATATTTATTATATGTCAAGAAATGGTAAACTTCCATTAGTTTCTTTTCCATGGTAAATTGAATACTAGGATGTATACCATTTATAAAACCAAAACTCATGCAGTGCTCCTTCTCCATGTTTCCATATAACAAATGTGTCATCTACATATCTATACCAAACTGAAGGTTTTTAGGTGTATTTTGTAACGCTAATGTTTCAAATTTTTCCATATAAAAATTAGCAAACAGGACTAAGGGACTACCCATTGCTACACCTTCAATCTGTTCATAAAATTTACTATTCCACTGAAAATAAGTTGTAGTAAGACAGTGCTGAAAAAGAATGGTTATGTCCTTTGGAAAAAGATGATCAATTTATTCAATAGTTTCTTTTAGAGGCACTTTTGTAAAAAGTGGAACAACATCAAAACTAACCATTATGTCACCCTCTTCAATTTTGAAACTATGCATTTTTTCAACAAAGTCAGCAGAATTTTTAATGTAATGGGTGTTTTCCTATATCAGGTTGTAATAAAATGTAAGATGTTTTGCAAGGCTATATGTAGGAGAACCAATTGCACTAACAATAGGCCTTAAAGGAATATTAGGTTTATGAATTTTGGTAAACCATATAGTTTTGGTGAAATAGCTTCAGAGTTAGTTAGTTTTTTTATTTCTTTAGGAACAGATGATAATTTAATAAGCTCTGTAGTTTTAAAAGAAACTTTTTGTTGGATCCTTTGGTATTTCACGATAAGTTTCTGGTCCCAACAATTGTTCTATTGTGTCAAATTTGTTTTATAAGTTATGGGATTTCCCTAACTGTCTCGGAGCTCTTGACGGCCGGCATATTAAATGGTAGAATTAGTGGTGGTGGAGTGTTACGACAAAGTTTGTTATGGCAGGCTTTCACTGATAACAGGTTAAATTTTCCTGATTCAATACCTCTACCTGGACGTCATAAAAAAGCTCCTTATGTAGTTGTAGCTGATGATGCATTCACTTTGACAACACGAATCATGAAACCATATCCAGAAAGAGGGTTGAGTCATGATCGCAGGATATTTAATTAGGGCAAGACGTATAGTCGAAAATGCATTCGGAATATTAGCGAATCGATTTCGTGTGCTTCTGAATGTTATAAATCTCTCACCAGAAAAAGTAGAATTGATAACGTTATGCTGTGTAGTACTACATAATTTTTTAATTTCAAACAATAAAATGCAATATTGTGATTTAAAACTTGGCGATAGTCACATAATAATTTGGACCAAGTTTCTGCACAAGGTGGTAATAGGAATGCTGTTGATGCTCGACAAATTCGCGACGAATTTAAGGAGTTTTTTAATACAAGTGGTGCAAGAGACTGGCAAGAAACACATGTATCAAGAAATAATATGTAATTGAAAACGTTACTTACCTACGTTTAATACAAATTACAATCGAATTTTAATAAAAAATGTATCTTAACTAGTTTATTTTTTTTTTGTTTCTTTAATGCCTTTAAATAATGATGTTGCAATGTTTTCTTGAATTTCGTCAGCAATATCGGGGCACATCAGTTGCAACTTAGATGCTATAAACTTTCCGAATATGGTTAAATGGTCTTCTAACCCTACTTTTTAATTTCTTTCTTGTAATACTGCGGACATGTTTGTTATCGCGTTAGCAGCCTGCTCCATTACTTTTGTTGGGGGGTCAGTTCGTATTCTTTTACTTGTGCTTAGAGTTTTAGGTTCTCGACTTGGTGACGGTAATGCAGCAGATACTCTTTTTAAACTGAAATCTGTTTGCACTTCGTATTCAACTGTCTCGATGACGTCATCGTTTCTCTGTAAAAATACATTTTAAGAAAAGTTATGAACAAGGCTGAAATTGTTTATTTAAACCCTTGGCGAACAATCTAATTTTTTCTATCGTCAACAGATGTATTTAAAAAATTACAGAACAAAAAACATGTATAATATGAATATAATGAGATTCGTTCGCTAAGCGTTAATATGAATTTAGCATTACTTGCGTCATTCTGCACATTGTTTCCAAAATCGTCTATGTGCACCACGTAATTGGAATCGCTTTCATGGTATGACAAGGGACTTGATACCGAAGATGAACAATCAACATTTATGCTGTCAGTACTCTGCCGAGGGATACAATGCTTTCAAATGAAATACATCTCATCGTAGTACCATATTGTTGGATGGTAAATCTTAAACAATTTTTTTTTTACAAAAAACAGCAAATGAATTGAATCATTAGTTACATCATCCTCTCCCACACAGCACAGTAATATTGCTGCAAGATTGCACAGATGTTGTACTGCATGCAATATTGCAGTTTTATTGTGAAAGGTGTCAAAATATTGGTGCAATATTGCAGAAATAACTAAATGTCCGCCTTTGCAACATTGCACACAATCTTGCAGAAATATGTTCAGAAGATGGCATCAACATTGCATACAATGTTGCAGAAATATATTCAGAAAGATGGCATCAACATTGCATGCAATGTTGTAGAAATATTCAGAAAGATGGCATCCACATTACATGCAATGTTGCAGGTACCTATATTCGAAGTATTTCATACAGATTCCACAAAGTTTCATACAGCCTATATCTCCGAACCAGTAAAAGTCATATTAAAAATTCTGTATATTGATGACACCAAACCAGCTATAAACTCACGAAATTAAAAGAATTGAGTGCGATTTTATAGCTTATCTCGCTATCCCAGAATCTTAAATAATTATCTTTTTACAGTTTGGAAATGCGCTGTGCGGTAAACTTCATGGACCACCTTGTATAGTCAAAACTGAACAACCTTCAACTTCCCTAACATTTTTATCTACAAAAATTAGAAGTTTAGGATGCTGTAGCATATAGCATAGCTAAGGTTTGTGATAAATTAAAACATGAATAACAACCAGTACTCCATCAGCCTCCATTCATGTTTTTATTTGGCATATGCTTGACCCGAGACCAGCACCACTAAATAATTCATTGCTTAATCATGGTTTGTGCTATAAAACTCCTCACTTTTCAAGTTCTCCGAAGCAGGCAATGTGCATGAAAAGACACGAAATGGACCCTCTATACAAGCACAGTAGGAAAACAGCTTCATACACCACAATCTCCCCATTTGAAATTATAGGTAAATATTAAATATTAATTTACTGCAGTTAGCAATGCACATATATTTATTTCAAGTTAAAAAATATAAAATGTTCATTTTCATATAAACAAAGAAAAAGCTTTATTCTACATTATTTCCTGATTCAGGAGCGTCTGTAATAAAATTTGAGTAAGTAACCTGCAGCGAAAAGTTATAGGTATATACCTTGATTTTCTTAGTTTCCTGGTTGAACTTAGTTTGGCTTGGGCAAGCCACTTACTGCCTCGATGGTTTCGGCATCAGTAGCATCACTCTTGTGAGCACGCACAGTTTCTGCAATAAAAAATAAACACGTGTCATGTTAACAACTATTGAAATTCATTATAATTTAGCCTAAATATAGCATAGCATACAGTTTTGAAATTTTGTTAAATACACTAAACTGACTCTAAAGCCGATGATGTATTATGGAATGGAAGGAAAATACACATTAATAAAAATAAGTAAGCATATACAGGTGTTGACTCAAACAGCCGGCCGTAAGGATTTAACATGTAAAATCACTATATCGTAATTTCCTGCTCCCCAAATTATTTTACGTAAAAACTTTTCAAATAAGTTTTAGGGAATAAAATTCTGCACCTAAATAAAATAGCATTATCTATGGAACTCTAACAAAAAATACAACAGATGCTTAATATATGTCTGAAGAATATTTTGCTCCTTTCAGTAATACATATTCTATTTTGTACCATACAAAATTTATCTTTGATAAATAATGGCAGAAAATTTCACTATTAGTGACAAAAATCAGTTTTTAAAGTTATATTATGGCCAAAATAGTTTAAGGCAAGTTCACGACAAAATAGGGTATGTATTACTGACAGGAGCAAAACATTATTCTGACATATGTTTTATTTTTTGTTCCAGTTCCATAGATAATGCTATTTTTCAGTCGCTTTTTAACGTTTTAAAACCTAATTTCTGGTGTTGTGAAGTAAGGAAAATAAATTTTGTTAATTGATTTAGATGCAGAATTTTATACCTTAAACTTATACTTGAAATTATGCTACAAAGGCTAAAAATGTTAGCGAACTTTTAACTTGCTTACTCAAAACAATTTTTGCTATTAGCAAATTTTTGAAAGGTTTCTGATATATTATATTATTGTATTCCAACTTTGATAAACAATCAGCTGTTGATTTAGTGACGTCAGAATCACCTGCTTTTTGACATCGCTGAGATGGAATGTTCGTCATGTGTTAAAAGTGTGTAACGTTTAATTTTACTATAAAATTATAAAATAAAGAAACGTATGTCACCCAGGTCTCTAGACCTTGTGTATTAAAAAGTAATAATGTTTTATAAAAGTAACCTACCCCTCATTACATATTAACTGGCGACGAGGAAAATCTTTTTTTTTTATATAAGTACCGAAGTTAAGAATTACAACTGCTAAGTGCTGAACTTGTGTTTCAAGAAAATTTGTGTTTTGCATTTTGAATATCAATAAAAAGCCTTGTTTTTTTAACAATAAAAAAAAATGATAAATGAAACTGACCAAACAAGTGGTACCGGTAGTGGTGTTGCTAATAATATTGGAAATAGTAATATTCCAGGAAGTAATACAAATACAAGTACAGTACAAAATGTTTGCATTCCTCAATATGAGCCGCAGGTTGAAAGCTTTGAATATTTCTTGGAACGTTTAGAATTTTATTTTGATGTCACAAATATTCCGAATACACAAAGAGTAGCCCAACTTGTTTTAGTTTTGGGTGCTGAAAAATTTAAGATACTCAGAGATTCACTTAAACCAAAAGCTATCTCTGATTGTACATTTCAAGAGTGTTGTGTGGTTTTAACAAGGAAATATCAGTCAAAGAAATGTACCATTGCTGAACGTTTTAATTTTTATAAAAGAAACCAGCAGTTAGGAGAAACTTTATCACAGTACATTACAACGATAAAAAGTTTATCAGTAAATTGCAATTTTGGTGATTTTCTAGATCAAGCATTGAGAGACAAGCTAGTCTGTGGTATATCAAATGAAGCTATGATACGTAAGTTACTTTCCGAAAAAGAAGAACTTAAATTTGAAGAAGCCTGCAAGATTATTCAGGACATGGAAGTTATCTTAAATAGTGCAGATCAGATCAGAAATCAGTCAGTACCGGTGAATGCAATGAGTAAAGAAAATGATTACATCGAGTCAAATATTCATGCAATTAAATCAAGTTATCAAAGTAATGTTTATAAACCAAGGGCATCAAGACAACAAGTAAGTTATAATAACAGTAACCAATCTCAAAATGCAAGGGGTAGGATGCATTTTCGTTCAAATTCACGTTCAAAAGCAAGAAGTCAGTCACATTCAAACAAAGGGAGAAAAAGATGCGAGAAATGTTTTATCAAGCATCAGCCATTCAACTGTCCAGCTGTGAAGTTTAATTGGACTTGTTTTCGTTGTTCTGGGAAAAAACATGTTGCTTCAGTGGTGCAAAAGGTGGTATAGCAAATCAGAATTCAGGTAACATTTCTTTTATTTCGGCTCTGAACCTTGAATTAAATTTTGTGGGTCATTCTAGTGTTCCACTTGAAATTTCTCTAGATTTAAATTCTTTTAAAATTAATTTTTTGTTTGATTCAGGTAGTATACGTACGGTAATTGATTTGAGTTTATATAAAAAGTATTTTGCAAATTGTCAGTTAACACCTTATGCGGGTTCTTTTGTTGTTCAAATAAAACAAGGATTGAAATTCTTGGAATTTTATATGTAAATGCATCTTATGGTTCACAATTCAGTCCTATTATAGTAGTAAATGGGTTATCTTATAATGCAATTTTGGGTCGTGATTTAATTACTTTGTTATGGCCCAACTGGAAAAATAATTTTACTGCATATCACGAGTGTGCATCAATACAAAGTCAAGAATTTAATGTGAACTTAGCTGAGAGAAATACACCTGATACTGTCATTTTTAAGTCATTATATCCAAATTTGTTTTTGTCTACAAATAAAGCTCCAATAAAACAGTTTAAAGTAAACATAAATTTGAAAGAAGAGGATCAACCAGTCTTTAGAAAAGCGTACAATGTACCTTATGAGTTACGAGACGAGGTCTGTAAAGAATTAAATCAGTTAGAAGCCGATGGTTTTATTTCTAAAGTTCAATTTTCTGAATGGTCATCACCGTTGGTAGTCGTCCCACGTAGTTCAGGGAAAATAAGATTGTGTGTAGATTTTAAAACTACTGTAAATCCGCAACTAAATACATCATCATATCCAATACCAAATCCCATTGATTGTTTTAATAAATTTTCAAATTGTGCTGTGTTTTGTAAGATCGATTTAACTAATGCATTCCTTCAGCTAGAAGTCTCTGAAAATAGTAGATATATTAACAGTAAATACTATACAAGGTCTTTACACTTTTAATAGGCTTTGTTTTGGGTTGTCCTTATCTCCCTATTTGTTTCAATCTGTAATGGACACAATATTATCAGGTTTAGATAATGTAATCGCCTATTTCGATGATATTCTTATAGGAAATAAAGATTTAAAATCTTGTCAAGAAACTTTGCACATAGTCTTATCGCGTTTAAATCAATATAATGTTGAAATTAATTGGGATAAAAGTGTTTTCTTTGTACCTGAGATCGAGTATTTAGGTTATAAATTGTCAAGTAAAGGTAGGCAGCCTTCAGATTCTAGAATAAATAAGATAAAATCTGCCTACACCACAAAATGTCAGTCAGTTAAAGTCATATTTATCCATGCTTAATTATTATAGGCATTTTATTAAATGCAACCTGATCTATTACAACCTCTTCATAATTTGCTTAAAAAGAATGCAGCATTTAATTAGTCTCAGGAATATGAATCGTCTTTCCAAGCTAGTAAGAATGCAATATCAGATGAGTCATTGTTAGTGTTGTATGATCCAAATAAACCGATTTGCGTCACCGTAGACTCGAGTAGCTTTGGAGTCGGCGCAGTACTAAGTCATATTATAGACGGGGAAGAAAGACCAATTATTTTCGAATCAGCGACTCTTACGCCTGCACAAATAATTATAGTCAGTTACATAAGGAAGCCTTAGCATGTATTTTTGCTGTCAAGAAGTTTCATAATTTTATTTTTGGGAGATCGTTTGTCCTTCAGACTGATAATTTAGCTTTAAAGTCTATCTTTTCTGAAACAAAAGGCTTACCTGTTCTTGCATCATCCAGGCTTATTCGTTGGTCAATAATTTTATCAGCTTATCAATACAAACTTGTGTTCAAAAATCTCAAGCAGACATGATGTCTCGCCTCCCAAGTTCTGAATCAGTAAGTGGTATACCAGATTGCAATTTTCTTTACTTGTCCACCCCTTTTAGCGATTATTCAACGGTTGCAGACGAAACCAGTAAATACACTATATTGTCTCAAGTCAGAGATCTAGTATTTAATGATTGGTCGAATTATAAAAAGTTGGAAAGTCTTTCTAAGTATTTTAAATTAAGAAACAGTCTGTCTGCAAACCAAAATTGTGTTATGTTTGCAAATCGTACACTCATCCCTAAGTCTCTTCAGTTTACAGTTTTAAATAATATCCATTATGGACATCCAGGAGTTTCACGAGCTCAATTATTAGCTAGGTCATATATATGGTGGTCCAATATGGATAGTGATATATATAAATTTATTCAGTCGTATCATATTTGTCAGTCAACTCAAAATTGTGCTAGTAAGTCATACAGAAAACCGTGGCCCGTGGCCAGCTACACATGAACCATGGGAACGTATTCATTTAGATTTTTGATTTTAAACAGAAACATTTTTAATTTTGTTTGACTACACCAAATGGATTGAGTGTTTTATGGTACCAAATACAGGTTTTGGTAGTGTGTCTTTTAAACTGAATGAAGTGTTTAGTCGTTTTTATTTTCCCAAAGTAATTGTAGCAGATAATGGTCCCCCTTTTGCAAGTCAGGAGTTTAAAGGATATTGTTATTCAAAACAGATTAAGTTAATAAACACGGCGCCATGGAATCCGTCTAGCAACGGATCTGCAGAACGGGCAGTTCAGACTATCAAAAAATCGCTAATAAAATCTTTTACTGCCAGGTCAGGGTTAACCAATGACGAGCGTTTATCAGACGTTTTATTCCCATACAGAGTCACACCAAATTCTGTTACTGGCATCTCACCTATGGCAGCAATGCTTACTTTTTCTCCGAGAATTCCCTTAAGTCATGTTATTCCATCAAATCATCCTAAGTCTATTTTGAAGAATAGTACCGGTCATACCAATAACTTTGTTAGTCCAAATTTTAAAGAGGAGGAAAGAGTGTGGGTAAATTTAAGACATGTTAAGAGTCACATAAAATGGTTCGAAGGCACTATTAAAGTAAAAGTTAGTGGTCAAATTTATATTGTTTTAATGACAGATGGTATTATCAGAAAGGTTCATGTAAATCAATTAAAACGTTTTACACCTAATAATTTTAAATCCGAGACTAATTCTGATGTGTACTTTAATCAAAATAATGTGCAGTCAAATTACTCAAATTATGATCCCTTTTTTGAATATACAAATAGAGTCACTGAGCAGAGTTTGACAAATTCAGCAAATGATGTTACTCAAAATAATTCAGGACCAAGCGCACCCGCTATACTTTCAAGAATTCCTAGTTTGAGTCAAGTTAGAATAAATAAACAAAATGACCCACAAGATCAAATTAGTGGTCGGAGTCAAAATGGAAATAATGTTACACGTTCAGGTAGAAATGTAATTAAACCTTCAAGATTTAGAAATTGAATTTCTTTTTATATATATAAAAAAAAATCTCAATGTTCTAACCAACTGATGTAACAACCCTCATGTTTTAACAAATTGATTTTTTTTCAAGTTTATGTTTTAGAATTAAGTTTTAAATTGTTATTCAGTAAAAGTTGTTCTTTCAACAAAAGTGGAGGATGAGTGATATATTATATTATTGTATTCCAACTTTGATAAACAATCAGCTGTTGATTTAGTGACGTTAGAATCACCTGCTTTTTGACATCGCTGAGATGGAATGTTCGTCATGTGTTAAAAGTGTGTAACGTTTAATTTTACTATACAATTATAAAATAAAGAAACGTATGTCACCCAGGTCTCTAGACCTTGTGTATTAAAAAGTAATAATGTTTTTATAAAAGTAACCTACCCTCATTACATATTAGTTTCTTTCCTTGAATCCAGCCCAACTAAATTTTGAGCTATAGAATTTGTAACTAGGTACCGTAAAACATTTATGTAATGGTATAAATTTCAACACCCCCTTTACGCTTTAATATTTTCACCTAAAATGCAAATATTTTATTAAACTCTAATGTAAAAAACATATATTACCAATTTATCAGAGTATTTCACGTCGGTTCTTAGTTTTTCCTCTAATTTTATGAGATTTAAATTATTCGAAATGGGAAAGTAGTCAAATTCTTCCTCACCAGAAGACATTGCTTCACTCTCATTTATTTTCAACAGCTCAAGTCGTTCTTCAAAACGATCAAGGGTACATGTTATTATATTTAATTTCTTTAAAACTTCTTTTTCAAATTCTAAAAAATATACTTTTTTAAATTCCAGTATTCACTAAAGATTATATACCTTTATTTGAGACAAAGTTTTATAAATACAACAGCGCCACCAATGTCAAGTTTTAAACTTTTATGACAACAAACCGTAATCGTGTATTAAGCAGGTGTAAGGTAAAATGGGGTAACATTGACACAACTTTAAAATTGATTTTTTGTTTTGGCACATAGCAGTTTGGTATATGACTGCTTTTGTGACAGAATGAAGATATATTAACCTTTTCTACACTGTATATGATAGAATATGAATATACCAAGTCGTTTACAAAATTTAATTTTTTTAAAAGTGGTAATGTGTCAATGTTACCCATGGCAAGTCTAACATTGACACACTCATAAAAACAGCTAATATGTCAATATTTTGCATGTATAGTGTAACATTGACAAATGTCCTAGATATTTTTATGGAAAATCATAGAAATAAAACAATAAATACTTAATTAAGAAACTTTATACTTAATTTTAGATAGTTATACACCTACGTATTATAATAAAGCCTAGTTAATCTTAGGAGGCGCTTTATAATTAGAAGGAAGAAAGTTGACATGAAAGTAATGCATTCCCTTTTAATATAAGGTTCGCGCAGAACCATAGTGACATCATCTACAGATACCAGGCTTTGATCGGGCACATCAGGGTACACAAATGTATTTTCTTCTTTCTCAAAAGTTGACCATAATTTCGGTGTCATTTACTTCCAACACTTGTCCAACATAGTGAATGCATTCTTCCTTTTCTACACAACTTTTAGAATTATTAAATCTGACGAGGACCCATGAATTTGCAACTATATTTTGGTTACTTCCGTCGAACTTCACAAATTCCTTTGCTTTACCACAATTATCTTCTTCTGTTACACTGCTATTATTTTCATCGTGCGAAATGTCATCATCTGTATCAAGGACAAGTTGTAAACTAGCATCACTATCTGAGGTTTCTTCAGTTTTTTTAACAGGCTTCTTGCTTTTTTGTTTGTGAGTTTTTCTTACTGTTGGTTTTCTCATTTTCTATCATTCTTAGTCTAACATCGTCCGCTGTTAATGTTTCCGCAAATTTTCTTCTGAGTTTACTTCTTTTTTGTATTACTGTTTTGGCTTCTTGCCGTCTTAATACAGTCATTAGTGATAATTCCAACTTTTTAGTAGGTGTAATATCTTCCAACTGTTCAGGAAGTGGAGTAGTTGGTGGTAAGGATTGACTGTAACCTGCAAAATCGGGTGTTGGTGTTTCATTTTTATTTTTACTGTGGATGTGGTTGGTTGAATTTTATTTTCTGAAGAACATATGACGTTTGATGATATGGATTTTTTAATATCCTTTCTTTAGATAAGGAAAATTCCAGACCCTCGAAACCACCTACTGCATTGGCCCTAGAAAACACCCAGTTTCTTGAAGTTTTTTAACAGACCAGGAAACACTACCTTGTCGGCGTTCTTAAACACCCAGCCAACACATTTTCATCTTTGTTACGTAACACTTACATGTTTTGAATTACATCACATTATTTAGACATACTATACTTAGCACATGTAGAGCTCATTTACTTTCTAAATAAGTACATAGTATTCATGCATTTTTTTATCGCTGGGCATAAGATTTACATAGTAAAAATTATACCTGTAGTTAACTATGGCCAATTGTACTAGATTTTGAACAAATTTGGTTTCAATAACCATGTACCACAAAAATGCATGATTAGAATAGTATTAACTTTAGTTGTTTAAATTAACAAAATCAGTAGATAAATTAGTCATGTTAGTGTGACAAATCTTGTACCATATTTTATTTTATTAATTTTACATTATAGTTAATAAATTCATATAAAATAATGATTCACATTATTATTCTAATCATGCAGTTTTGTAATACATGCTTATTGGAAAACCAAATTTGTTCAAAATTCTTATTATAAAAAAAAGTAACAATAGGTACAATTTTAGTATTTAAATCCCTGTAGTCAGCGAAAAGAAATGTAAATTAAATTTACTTTTCTAAAAATATTTACTTTGATCCACAGTCTGAGGAATACACTGAACTAGATTATACAAGTAGTCATGAACTGTGTGAATATAGTATACATTCAGACATGGATTTTTTAACTAAATGCCAAATTTAATTTTTTGAAAAATAAATCAATTAAATTTGTGTTTAATCATTGATATGTGTTGTATTTAATTTTATAAATACGTAAATGTAAGTAAAGGATTTGATTATTATGGAATAAAAACATGGTAAAACTTCTTTCTTCCTCTATGGTAAT
>JARFJB010000861.1:0-32500 GCA_036346205.1 Vesta saturnalis
GTAAATAAAAACCGTTAAAATACCGAATTTATTTAACAAAAAACTTTTTCCAACTTATTGATAAAACCTAATAAAATACGTAATTAAGTAATTATTCTTTTCAAAAAACTTAATGTCTAAAATTTAATCAAATCCTTGAAGAAATATTTTCAAATAAACCAAGTTCTCCAAAATAGGCCTTGTCCTCTTAAGTTATAAGGTAAAACCCAAGATAATCCTGCGCAAAATGGATACATTTCCTATAACATTCGAACCTCGTTTTAATACCATAGTTGTTTAATAAAACCTTTTAACAGGGCCGTATCAAAAAATAATTAATTTAAACATAAGTATTAATATTTACAATATTATATTTTGAATACTAGGAGCTAAATTCTTCAGAAAGCGTCGACAAGAATGTGACGACGAAGGAAGGAGCGGTAAGCAGGACGTCCATGGTTTGGTAGTATACGTTAGGTTGTTGAGATGATAAGCATATATTAGATTTGTGATAGGAATATATTTTTTAAACCACTTGTTTAATATTTATGTGACAGTGTAAGCTGATTAAGTTCCACGACCTTTTAGTTAAATAAAAGACCGATTGCAGTTAGCCGGCAATAAAAATTGTAAGAAAGACCTTACAATTTGTTTAAAACTCTTTCGTACTCTATAATTTCTTCGGAAATCTATTGTTTACAACCTTGCTTCTTCCGGTATAAAAATGTTCAATTAACCGCCAAATTTGCATTGAACCTTTAAGTTATGTTAAAATTTCAATCAAGATATCTGTCAAAGTACTATTACTAATAAACTACACTTAACGTTAATTTAAAATAATAAAACAAACACTTTACGCACGTAGATTGTAAACAAAAGGTTTACATTTAAAAACCTGTTACTAACCTAAATTAATGAATATAATAAACAACAATCACAAAAGGTCACACAATTTAAATCAAATCCTTTAAATAAATGAAATTATTTACAAAACCAAAACCAAAAAACAAATTATAACCAATAAGCGGGTTTTTAATGATAACAAATTAATTTTATAAATTCGAAAATAATTTAATCCCCTGTAAATTTAAATTCTAAAACAATGATCGAATTTAATTGCAAAACACTAATTCAAACTTACATAAACACAAAAAACCAAATTCAAGTTTATTATCACAACTAAATGCAAAATATTTCAAATTTGTTTTAAAACATTTTGTCAGAGATGGCCTATGACGGAAAGTATGGATTGATACTAATGTTTCCAGCTAATTAAATCTATTTCTTTCCATGATTTATTGAATTCATGTTCAATTGCAATATTAAAATTAAAAACTTTGATTACTATTTACAATCACACTTATTAATTTTAAAATAACGAAAACGTTTTATTTACAAACTTTTAACATCGTAATCACCCTGTTAATTTGAAACGTTATTTAACCGAAAAAAACAAATTTCCGTCCCAATAAAGTAAGTTCATAAAAAACGCAAACCATTTCAGTCAAATATGTAACCAACGTTAACCAAAATAACTTAAATTTACAATATATTCCTTTTAAAGAAATTTTCTCACGAATTGATCAATCGCCTGGTAATTTCAAACTACTTAATTTACCCTTTTGGCTTATTATTATCCCACATTGGTTTCCTCATTTGCCCAAAAACTTAATATCATCGAGCATAAAGAGCTATTCGAAGTCAGGAAGGATTGCCTTATGCAAGCTGTTTCTACTGAAATGGTTCGCGAATTTTTTTCTTTTCAATCGGACGGTGCCTATCGGCCTAACTAGAATGTCTAGATGCCAAATATTGAACGTTTTCTTAAGTTTATAGACGAATAACGATTAATCAAATAAAATGAATTTACTTTACAAACTTCCTATTTACACTCAAAATCAGAGTTATTCTAACAAATTTAACAATTTATCCCTGTGAATGAACGGATTACAAATAAAATTCATAAATTCTGATCCAAAAAATGGTTAAAAAACTGCATTTCTCTTAATCGAAATAAACTTTTCAAAACCCTTTCACAGCGACCTTAAATTTCCCAGGTGACAAGTGAATGAATAAATTTATAACGATTTATTTTGTGTTCGTTGGTGTACTGTGAGTTTGGGAGTCACGTTGGTGGGTATAAATGCTTCCGTGAGTTTTCTTCTGTATGGTTGTGTGTGCTTGCTTTTGTCGCGTTCTTTGTTTGTGTGTGCGTGTTACGTTTGCGGCTTTATTTTGGGCCCGGGCTTCCTTGGTTTGGTTATGGTTTTTTGGCGTTGTTTGCTTTCTTTTGTTCGTGGGATTGCTTTCTGGTTTTGTGTGTGGTTGCTTGTGTATTCTGTGCATTGCGCAATGATTTGTTTATTTGAAGCTTCGATTTATTTATCGTAGGTTGTTTGTTCAACATTTTCCCCAATTTTAAATAGTGACCCATATTATTTATACTTTATTTTGTAAAAACGGTTAAACGCCATCACTGGCTAATTGTAAATCAGCTTTCGTACAATATAGTTTCGTTTGCAAGTGACGAAAATTAAATCAAGTCGAATTTATTTCCCAAGATGAAATATTTCAAAATATTGGTCAAAAAACTAATTAATTGTTTATATAAATGTAAAGTAATTTAATTTATGGTTTGGAAAATAAGCTTTTCCGTCATTTAATTGTCAAAAATCAATGACGAATTTAATTTTCCTAATTATTTTGGAGCAAGGACGCAAACAATTTTAATTTGGTAATACGAATTTTATAAGCAAAATTTGTTTTAATATAAATTTGTAGAGAATTTAATACTTTATAATTTGAATGTTAAGTTGTAACTTATTTAATTCATTTACTTTATGTTAACGCAATAAGAGAATTTAGGTAAGACTTTCAATTAATTTAATCAGTTGGGTTAATTTAGCAGTTAGTGAATTTAAAATTCTAAATCAGGCATTAATGAATATTATTAGAATTTTTTAGTTTCGAACGATTTCGTTAAATAACCCAATTCACTGAGTAAAGGTAGACTTTGTCGTACAATGAGCAGATCAAGGAGGATTCAAAATCTATTGTTGTCCGATTTTGAACACCTTGTACAAATTTGTTTATTGGCAAATTTGATATATTTTAAAATAAGTTTGAATTCTTAAATGATTAAAAGGGTTTCAATTAACATATTAAATTTGTTCAGAATAATAACATTTTGAAAATGGTGATTTATACCATTAAAGAATATTACAACAATTTTGAATTTGGGGAACGTTTAAGCAGTATAAAATAACAAGGGTAGATTATAAGACTTAAATACTTCCTATAAAAGTAATCTGTCTGAGTGTAATCATTTTTACTTGCAATTACTTTGTGTTTAAAAAACCAAAAATAATTATGGTTCAAATGTATGTACGGTTTAAAGAAATTAGTAATTATCGCCAAATAAGCTCATCAAACATTATAAATTAATAAAACATATTGTTAATCTTAAATTTGTGTTAGAGCTTTGGAATAAATGTTAATTAAAGAGTTTTTATTTTTCAAACCTTTGGCTTGTTTAATGGACAATAATCACTTTTATAAAGCATCTTGTTAAATGGATTAAAAGTTTTTTAAATCCTTAATAAATTCGGAAGTAACTTTCAAAAAATTATTTATCATTGTTATGTACAAATTTTAAATTGTATGCAACACATTACCTCAACTACAATGTTGTGTATTTTAATAATAACTTTTTGAGTAATCATTGTTTTAATCGTTCATAACAAAATGGCATTTAAAAATTAGTGATCGTTAAACATTAAATTACTGTGGTTTTTCAAATGATCGCTTTTAAAAATTGTAAACAAATTATTTTAATTTAAGATGTTTGCAATTAATTAGATACGCACTGTTTCAAACGTAAATTAATTTTTTTGGGTTATTTTTATTTTAGTACGACCGCGAAAATTTATTTGAATAAATTTTGCAAATCAATTGACCAGATAGAAATTATGGAATTAAATTTATAAAGTACTTGTTTTAAAATATTTTATTTAACTTTTATCAAATTGAAATTAGCCTGACATTCTATTGAAACTCTTTGGGTTAGTAAAGTTCCAAAATTTTATAACTAAGATCTGAATTCTTATTGATTTCCAAAAAATCACAATTTGTAGTAATTCGGTAAGACCGATCAAAGTTTTTGTTGATTAATGCACTAAATTAGGATTTGTTACGGACATGATTTTTTAAATCAAGATGTCGTAAAAAATTGAAACGTTTAACTAAATTAATTTTTGTTTTATTTTTGAAAGGGTTGTTAGCGGTAAAATTATTTGAATGGGAAGTGATTAAGTATAACGACCAATGATTTGGTTTTAAATACCTTTATTATAAATTTTTTAAAATGTTTGTGAATGTACCTTTTTTTTGAATTACCAAATAATTTTCTTTTTCTTGATTTAATGTGTTTTAAATATTAACTAAAACACCTTTGAATCAACGTATGTTAACAATTTGCATATCAATTAAATGAATGAGTTTTTTATCGTTTGAAAGAATTAATTCTAAATAATTTCCTTATTGAATTTCGTAATACATAGGTTTTTCTTTAAACAATTGTAACTGTAAACTCCTGTCAAACTTTGGCCCTTGTACCTTATTATCACCCAATGTATTGATTTAAGTACGTATTGCTTATGAAATTAAAAACAATTGAAACCACGTTTAAATTAAAATACAAAAGTGGTGAAGGTTCCTTTCTTTATTGTGGGTAAAAACGCATAACTTTTACATTAACCGTTTAATTGTTTTGTTTGAACCCCAAACAAGGAGTTTAACATTTAAATCAAATTAAACAAAGCAATTAAAGTGATTAATCGTGTGCAAAATGACTAACTAAAAAGCGTTATTCCGTAATAATTAAACATAATTTTACAAGTTATATTTAATAATCAAATAAATCTGACAAAACGTGGCCCTTTTAACATCTATCAAATAAGAAATAAATTGAGGGTTAATGTTGCATCATGGGAGAGGTAAAAAAACTACCAAATTAAAATTAAGACCAGGGTTCGTTAACCCATTGTAAAGGACCACCTAAACCAATTATAAATAATAATTCACAATAAATAATACAATAAACAAAAAACAATGAAATTAAATTTAACAAAACCCAAAATCAGGTTAAATGCCTTACATAATTATAAATTAAGGAAAATTGAATAAAAGAGTTTAGTTAACAAAACCATTAATAACACATTATCACATACAATAAATATCAAAATAAAAATTCATTAAATCTTAAACCAACATTGCCTTTAAAACCAATATCCTTAATAAGCACACACAAAACTTACGGTACATTAAAATAAACAAGTAAAATTGCCATATATAAAACAACAAAAGAAAAAATACCAATGTTAGGCCCTGTTGTTAATTAAATAAAGAGATATAAAGAGAAATAGTCGTTGGCAAAAATTTTACAATGAAAAAAGGTATTTAAAACAAAGTTATCAGGAGTATAAATGATCATTAACTCTGACGAACTTTGAGTTTAAAAATACCTTCCTCTTACACTAAATACAATAATAAAACAATAAAAAAAACATCGGGTTTAATTCGTTGGGGTGAACTGAATTCCTTTAAATTTAAAAACAGGTATCCTAACCATTCCCATCTCAAATTATAAATATAACCAAAAATATTTTATCAACCAACAATGCAATTAAATTAACCAAGTGAACCCTGACGTTTATTTAGAAACTTGCTAATGATTCTTACAACCCTTTGATTTAAAGTTATCTAACTAAATATTACTCGACTTTCCAGTTTTAAATACATAAATAAAAAAACCAATGAACACACAAATTTCCGTTTAATAAAAATATTTATAGATTAATTTTGAAAACATTACCAATCGAAAAACAAATTATTTTATTCAAATTTAAAATAACTAACAAATATCTTTAAAGCTACTGTTTACAATGAAGGATTTATTCCAAAACGCGGCAGATAATTAATCAATTCCCCCTTTCAAAACAATATTTAATCCCAAACCACCCCGTTTTCAAAGTTAAAACAAAACACAATTCCTTAAAATTTATATTATTTTGCAATTCTTAATTTTAAAATAATCTTAATTATTTTTTCGTTTCAAATCAAACAAAATATATTTTGACCGTTTATTAATTAAGCTAGGACAATTTTCCTCCGCTTAGAAATTAATATTATTAACCCTTTCATTTTTGTTACCTATTTACATGTGTTACATAATTATTAAAACAATCTAATTCCTTAGATAAAAATATATTAAAATATTTGAAACAGCTTCAACTTTAGATATTAAAATTATTATTTTTATTTTCTATGGAAATGCAACAAACGTTTAATTGCAATAATAAAATTTCGCGGTCCCTAAATTACATTTTAACCCTTTTTTGTTTTGTTTGGTTTATTTCAAATTAAGTTCAAATTACATTTTAAAAGTGGTTTAGGTGGTTCTTTAAAAATAATTAAAGGTAATAATTGCGCAACGGTTATTTTTGGTAGTTTCCATTTTACCCCTCATTCAACACACCCTCCAGCCCATCAACGTAACCGACAACCACTAACGGCCACCAAAGAAATAAACAGAAAGCCAGGAAACGACAGGCAAAAGAAAAAGAACAAGCACAGCAATAAATCACGCATACGAATTGCAAGCAAAAATTCAAAACACCAAATACCGGGACGCACAAAAATAAACTTAGGAAAAGAAAAAATGTACTAAGATTGCAAGCAAGTACAGACTTTGAACGCAACCACACCACACCACACACGCACGACACCACGCACCGCACACGTACGCACACGCACCGACACGCACACGCACACGCACGCACACGCACACACAAACCACACAACGCAACGCAACGCACACGCAACACGCACACCACACGCAATACAGCACACCACACACCACCACACACATGCACACGCACAACACATTACACCACGCAAACACGCACACCACCACGCACACGCACACCGCACAAGCACACCACACGAACACAACACCACACGCACAACACGCACACCAACACACGCACACGACCGCACGCACACAACACCTCCACACACAACACACACATACACGCACACAAACACACATACACCACACACGCGCACACACCACAACACCATGCACACCACACCACATGCACACGCACACGCACACGCACACCAACGCACACCGCACACGCACACCACAACGCACACGACACACACAGCACACACAGACACGCACACGCACCTCCCCACACCACACCATACCACACCAACACATACATACACACACCAACGCACACACACGCACATGCACACGCACACACACAGCACACGCACACCGCACCACGCACAAGCACACGCACACGCACATGCACCACGCACACGCACACACAACACGAACACAACACGCACAACACCACACCACATACACACGCACACAACACTAGCACACACACCTCCGCACACACAACACACACACACACACACACACACACGCACACAAACACAACACAACACGCACACACCGCACCACATACACACGCACACCACAGCACATTTCCCCCCACATCACACACACACACACACACCAACGCACACCAACACATACACAATAACACGCACACACGCAACACATACACACGCACACGCACACACACACACACAGCACACCACACACACACCACACCACACACACAACCACATAACACATACGCACAACCGCACAACACCGCACAACATTTCCTCTCCACCACCACACACACACACACACACCACACCACACCACACGCACACAACACATGCACATCACACGACACGCCACCACACACATGCACACGCAACACGCACACGCACACCACACGCACACGCACCAGCACATGCACACGCACACACAGCACACGCACACGCAACACGCACAAGCACACATACCGCACACGCACACGCACACACAGAACACGAACACTAACACGCACAACACGCACACCACATACACACGCACACAACGCACGCACACACACACTTTCTCTTCTAACACACACACACACACACACACACAAACACATACATACACACATACGCAACACAGCACACATACACACCACACGACATGCACATGCAACCACACACACATGCACACACACGCACACAGCACACGCACACCACACACACGAACACACAACACGACACGCACATACACACACACGAAACCCTCTCTCTCACACACACACACACACACACACACACACACACACACACACACACACACACACACACACACACATACACGCAACAAACACAACACGCACACAGACACATACACACCACAGCACATGCATGATAGCAACACCACACACACCACACACACACGTATATACGCACACATGCACACGCGCGCGCATATGCACACGCACACACGCACACGCACACACACACACACACACACACACATGCACACGCACATGCTCACGCACATGCAAACGCACACGCACACATACACAGACAGACACGAATTTTTGTTCTAAAAATGTGTTTTTCGTGTCGCTTAGGTCGAGAAATGCAAAAAAAATTGAAAATTTAAACCGATTACATAGCTTTCTCTTTGTACGTATGTATATGAGAAAGCAACATACGTCTAAATTTCTTTTTCTTAACACATTTTGTGAAATCAAACAGCATGCTCCTTGAACCAATTGAAAGAAATAAACATGGATCTTTTTAGTATTCTTGTTAGGGGCCCCTGCGTATTAATTTATTATTAATTGTTAAATTCTTAGAGTACAATCCCATTCTCCATCATCCGACCCATCTTTGAAGGTGCCAGTTTTGGGACAATCAAGATAAACCGCTTTATTTTAGTTTTTAAGCTAGAAACATGTTTAATTTAGTTTATTTTTTCCTAACCCCTACGTCTGAAAGTTCACTAAAGTGTATTATTTTAACCGGAAATAAAACTGGACCGTGTGACACAAGTTCGGTAATGTTTTGCAAATACGAATGAGGCCTTTAAGATCGAGACGGCGCAGAGCCCGAGTAGTAAAGTTCAAGAAGAGTACTGTAAAATACGACCATGAACAACGTATGTAGAGCGTTATAAAAGGCATTGAAATTAATTTCAATATAAATTTATTAAAAGTTCAAATCTAGTTACATTTTCGTGCGTAATTCTACTTATAATATTTTACCATTCTACTGTTGTTTGTTAATCCTTTTCTAAAATTTGTGTTAATGCACATAAACTGGGGTCTTAAGTAAAGTCGTATGCTACGCCATTGCTTATGTACCGTTAACGTTATTATTTAGTTTCTATTTAAATTATAACTTTCCCTTTCTACCGGGGCAAATAAATATACGAGGGTAGATCGAAATGTTTCTAAAATGAATCACAATACGGCGTTATGTGCGCGTGCTGATCACTTGTTTTAAAAGCGCCATTGTTCGTACAATAGTTGTCAAATTTTCAAACGGATTGGATATAAACACATGTCGTTAGTATCCATACTTGTACACAATTTGTGCACGTTTTTAATCATGAATAAAAACGAGTTCCGTGCAGTGCCAAAACATATTTTTGTTAATGGCTTAAATTCTAAACAAATAAAAACAGAGTTAGATGATGTTCATGGTGCGTCTTCTCCTTCGTATGCAACAGTTTCAAACTGGGTTGCTGAATTTTAACACGGTAGAACAAGCATGGAGGGTGCGCCACGTTCTGGCAGACCAAAAACAGCTACCGATGAAATCGTAATGAAGGATCGCCGAATAAAGTTGAGAGAGGTAGCGGAGCAATTAAGCATTTCTTATGACCGTGTATTTGCATCTTACATCAATATTTGGACATAAGAAAGCTTAGTGCTAGATGCTGACTAATCGACCAAAAGCTATTTCGAATGACCATTTCTTAACAATTATTATAAGTTTTTGTTATGAACGAATAAGTTCAAAGTAAATAATTATTAAATTATTAATTTATTAAATACATAAATAAATTTATCAATTCGAAACATTTTTTAATACTACCAACTGCGAATTATCGATGCAAATTTTGTCTTTGTATGTAGAACTGATAATGAACCTGCGATATTGCAGGCTCACATTCCATTAATATAATAATTTGACTGTAATCTTATTATATTTAGAATTTACATCAGTTCTACATAAAGACAAAATTTGCATGATTCTTGAATTCGCATTGACTATTTAAAAAAAAAAAATTTTTTTTTTTTAATAAAATTAATATTTAATTCTTAACAATGTCAGACCTGTTCAAAGGCAATGAAAAGATTTTTGTGACGTTTTATAACTGTTGACGAAATGTATTCACCACTTCACTGCGGAGACCAAGAAGACAATGGACAAAATGCGGAGAGCCAACTCCAAAGTAGGCAAAGACTATTCCGTCTGCTGGTAAAGTTATGACTACTGTATTTTATTTATTTTTATTGATTACTTACAACACGGGAGGAAAACAACGGGCGAGTATTATGCGTCGTTATTAGATAGATTGCAAAAAGAAATCAAAACTAAAAGGCCTTATTTGGCAAAGAAAAAGGTCTTGTACCACCAGGACAACTCCCCATCCCAAAAGTCGGCAATTACGATGGAGAAACTGCACGAACTACGATTCCAGTTAATTGAACATGCACCCAATTCGCCAGACTTGTCTACCTCGGATTTCTTTTTATTTCCAAATCTCAATAAATGGTTGCCTGGAAAGAAATGTTTATCGAATACTGAAATCATCGAAGCTGTACTGTAAATGGATATTTTAAAGGTTTGGATATTTATTAATTTTTTGAAGGATTGAAGGGTCTTGAAATGTGTACCGATGAAAGGGGACTATGTAGAAAAATAAATACGATTTTCCCCAAAGAGTTTGTTTTGTCAGTCTTGTTCTAGAAATATTTTGATCTATCCTCATATATGTCAGATGTAGTACATATTGCTGCATTAAAATTGTCTAACATATTACTATTTACTTAAATTATATCTCAAAAATAAGTAATGTTTAGGTGGTAAGTAGGCTTAGAATCGCATTTTTTTTAGAAAAATTAGTGGGGAGATTACAAAATACATTTTTATAGAGAGAAACTATACTAAACTTTTATGTTTGAAAATAATAGCGTCATTAATGAACATTTCCGTGCAATGTACGATAGGCTTGTTCCAACGTTTGTATATGATATGAATCAAATGTTCCTTAAAGCGAGTTTTCATAGGTTGTTTAGTTTACCCTACATATATTTGTGCACAATTTTTACAATTAATTTCATACATTCCCGACTGTCCTGCAAACTGTTATTTAAAGTAGTGACATGTTTCCTAATGTAATGACATTTTTAACCCTTATCCTATGTGTTTGTTTTCCAACTATATTCATAACCACTTCATCTGAAAACCCCTTGTATGCAGTAATTTCTTGGATAGTGCGCATTTCTTGACGTTTTATGGCGTAAACAACACGAAAAACACATTTTTAGAAAAAACAATCGAATCTGTCTGTGTATATGTGTGTGAGTGTGCGCGCGATATCTTTTGAACCATTAAACCTATCGACATGAAATTTGGTACAAAAACTCTTTTCTATAAAATCTAGGTCAATTTCGTTAATGAGCAAAATCCAAATCAAATTGGCGGGGCATTTTTAGGGGCTTAGAAAATTAAAAAAATTCATTGCTTCAGATTTTAAAAAGTTGTGCATTTTAATTTACAAACCGATTTTTTTGAAAGTCGGGTATCGGCGGTTTTTAAGATCGCATTTATCAAAATTAAAAAAGTCTAAATGGTGGATTAAAAATGGGCGATTATCAATATGACTCATACTCAGGTTTTGTGGGCTTTGAAGATGGTTATTACAAATTTTTGTTCAAGACTTATTTACATATATGAGAAAGCGTTATGGCAGATACTAGGGAAGCAGTTTCTTGAACTGAAATATGAACATTAAGCAGCAATCTATAAACAAAAAAATTAAAAGCCGCAAACAAAAAAATTAAAAGCCGCAAGCTTATGCTGTTTACAGTGATTAGAGTTATTGGTTGTGGATCTTCTAATGCCAGTTTCCTTACGATATATATTTGTATATAGTTTACTACCATTTCTTGTTACCAGAATATCAAGAAATGTCATTTGTCTCTATTTCATAGGTAAACTTGATTGTCAGAAATTTAGAATTTAAAGTTTCTACAAAGTTCTCAAAACTACAGATTTTATTATTAGGATGGGAAGCACATCATCTACGTATCTAAACCAAACCCTAGGAAAAAACGCAAATCGCGTTTTAATTTTATTTCAAATTTACCCATGGATGGATTGGCAATACACGGAGATAAGCTATTTCCCATTATTGTACCATGTTCTTGTTTGGAAAATTGATGGTTAATTTTGAAAAAGGTTTGTTTCATACACAGTTTTGTTAATTTAAGAAATTCTTCTACTTCTGCATCGTCCAAATTATTTCTTTTTGGAACATCTTCTAAATAAACTAAAATTTTATCTATTGGAACGGTCGAAAACTAGCCATGTTTGTTATAAGATAATAATTTTTAAGATTTTCCGGTGAAAGTTTTTGTGCGGTAACAATTAAGCCCTAAGAAATCAAAAAGATCCCAAGATAGCTTTCTTCTATATTCGAAAAAAATAAGCACCGAAAGTTTTTTTAAAGTATTTCAATTTGCTAATATACCACGACACTGGCATAAGATAGTTAACTGTTGCGTCATCAGTTTTCTTATGATGCATTATTGTGCATATCTAAACGTAAGTAAGTTTGCAAATTGTTAATAAATATTCTATAAAAATTAACTTGTGTCAACCCATTTCTGATTGGGGTCTTAGTTACATAAAATGATTAGGGCAATAGTGAAACGAAATGCGCAATTAAAACAAAGGGTAAGATTTCGACACAAACGTATTCAAATATTTAATAAATGGTGGTTAACTAGGTCTCTCCCAAATAAAATGGCGAATAGCGAAAGGCAGACACTAGCTCAGAACCCACCTTTTTGAGCATTAGAGCATACAACTAAAGTTATAATTCTACATAAAAAAGTGGCAGGACCTCTAACAAACAAAATACGCCCACGTACCATACGAAAATTAAAAAACAACGAACGCGTTTCGATAATTAAGCTATCCTCATCAACGGTCGATTGCCGCAATAGAGCGCATAATTGGAAAGTTACGTTTCGACACAAACATTTGGAAAAGTGAATAATAAAGGAGAGCGGCTTGATTACCTAGCATCAAATAAAGTTCTAATAACGAATGAATATTTTATTAACACTAACTTGGCCCAACACATTTTTGATAAGGATTTAGACACGTAAAGTGATTAGCGCAAAAGTGTAACGAAATAGTGCAGTTTAGGGCATAATTTGATAGCAAGGTTTCGACACAAAATGCTTAATAAGGGGTTTGGTTAACTTAACTCCTCTTCCCAAATTTCGAGGGATGGAATATTTAAAATATCGCAAAACCCACCTTTTTTGGCGCATTAGATTGCATAACTAAAGCTATAATTTCACATATAAATGTTTTAAAATTGATTATATTTTATAACAATGAATTAGCCCCACCCATTTTCAATAAGGATTTAGGTACACAAAATGATTAGCTCGAAAGTGTAACGAAATGGCGCAATTGAGTGCGTAATTGAATGACAACGTTTCGACACAAGTATTCGGGAAAATGCTTGGTTAACTCGGCCTCCCAATCCTAACCAAAATATCGAATAAGAGAATAATTAAAATACTGCAAAACTTTTCGATGACCATTAGAATGCATAACAGGCGCATTAGAATACATACGATGCAATGCCATGGTCAAATCTCATGCGGTAGGCCAATTTAACCGTTCCTCCCGATAACCAGTTTTTTACGATAAAAGTAAACAATTTTATGGTTTTGTGGGTATTAGAGATTGTATTGTAGTAGCAGTAGATAGGAGTAGCTTATGCTTGTGTGTCAACGAATTAATACAATTAGCGATTAATAATGTTCTAGGTTTAACTTCCTTTTGTTTTAAATTAATGTGTAATATACCAAACCCAAACTATAGTCTGTAAAATCTAACATTTTCAGTTTCGATTAGTGCTTTTTAATACCGACATACAGTGTGTCCGAGATTCAATATGTATTGCTATATTCGTTAATATAGAAGTAGAATGTCGGTTAAATGGGAAAGTTTTAGAAATTTTATGGCTATCATCATGGTAAAGTCAGATTTGAAGTAACCTTTTGTTTTTGAAATAATTGAAGAAAACAAAATTGTGCATTTTTCTACCCTGTAGCTCTTTTATTTGAAGTCTGACAACATTTTGATTTGTACATTATTATGACACTTTTAAAAGACAATTTTAAAAAAGTACCAAAATTTATCTACAGTCAGTTGTTTTTGAAATACATACACTAACTATTGTTTTTCATATGGACGCCATCTTGGATTTTTACATTATCGGATAGTATTTTTATCACCTTTTCAGCGATGTATCAAAAATTTAAACCCTTGCTAATTTATCTGTTTTTACTTACAAAATTTAATACATTTCTAATTTTTGTTTTTGGGCGCTATTTGGATTTATACATTATCGAATAGTGGATTTAACACCTCTTCTACAATGTATTACATGATATGAAATGTAGAAAATGTGGGAGAGACATATCGAGCATATTTTATGATAGTTACTATTATCGGTTTTGTTTTTATTTTGTTATTAGAAATTACAATAATTAGGAATCTAATTGTATAAATTTTCATTTATTAATCCATGCCTTCAAGGCTAACTATTTCAATTTTATATTTTTAAATTTTGATAGTTGAAGTAAATTCTCGTATCATGTGATACATCGCTGAAAAGGTGATAAAAATACTATTCGATAATGTAAAAATCTAGATGGCGTCCATATGAAAACAATAGTTAGTGATGTATTTCAAAAACAAATGACTGTAGATAAATTTTGGTACTTTTTAAAATTGTCTTTAAAAGTGTCATAATAATGTACAAATCAAAATGTTGTCAGATTTCAAATAAAAGAGCTACATAGTAGAAAATGCACAATTTTGTTTTCTTCAATTATTTCAAAAACAAAAAGTTACCAAATCTGACTTTACCATGATGATAGCCATAAAATTTCTAAATCTTTATTTAACCGACATTCTATCTTCAATATTAACGAATATAAATACATGCATCTGAATCTTTAACACAATTGTATATACACTATTGCCGTTTCCTTCCTACATGCATGATTTCAACAAGTAAAGCAAGAATGTACATTAGTTATCTGAATTAAGAATTACACTATACGTTAGAAATACTCGTCATAACAACTGTTAGGTTAGAAAGAAACAGAAAATAAACAACCATGCGTTTTCTTAACAATTTTGAACTTTAACGAATAAGTTTTAATCACATTGCAGAAGTTAAAAATTTTACATTTAGTACAATCAATGTTTGTTTAATTGAAAAATAATTATTCATAGACATTAGGTAAAATAAATTATTTGAAAAAAAACCTATTTTTTATTATAAATTTAAACAACTTAAACTAAAGTCCTTATTTAATTCCAAAAATGTAATATAATAGAAAATTAAAAACATTTAGGTACAATTTCAGTTTTAGTTTTTACAAACCATTACTCGAATCTTCATATTTTTCACATTAAATACAAATAAAATATTTACAAATAGGACTTCATTTCAAAATTTGAATCATTTCTTGACATTTTCAAACAATGTTTGGAAAATGCCTAAGATTCTTTTTTGAATACAAAACATAATTAATTAATTATGAATTGAAAAAGTTATACATCAATCCTTTTATTTTTAGTCCAAATCAGAATGTCATATGTGTCCGTTAAAACAAATTATTAAATTTCAACGCATATGTTTGAACCAATTCATATCAAACCTTTCTGAATGCAAGTTTTTTCCACACTTCGAACATTTCTCAGATTCTTTCCACTTTTTAGAAGACAATAACCATCCATAATTATTTGATTCGTTAAAAGATTTAAAATGCCCAATATTTTTTCGCATTAAATAGATAGTGATATGGAGGAAGCTAAGAACGAAATGTCCGCATTACAAATACTTTCATGACGACGAGAATTTTGCTTTTATTAACCCTGAAAGTTCAGTTTCAAATCTATTTCTAAAATGGAATACTTCTTTCAATCAATTTGTATGCATTTTTCCAAGTTCGTTCGACTTTTCTAAAGGACAATGGTACGATGGTTGTCCATTATTATTAAGATGTTCGTTAAATTAACCACTTTTCAAATAATCGTTCCTACTGTTTGGTAATCGCTGAATTTAGAATTTGAAGGAAATATCAAACTGCAATTTTCCACGAAATTTATCATTAAAAAATACATTTTAAACATTCAGATTTTGAACTGAATTGTCATCAGAAACACAATGAAAAGTATGCAGATTCCATATTTTTTAACTACCTTAAAATGAAACGATGCCAATGTTGATTTTTTCACAAATGGTTTTCGATTACCTTTTATATATTTAGCATTAGGTCGGATGCAGTTAGCAATTTTATCTGCTAATACCTTGTAATGTAATCAAAGGTTGCTGGCTTTTATCAAATACATACGGTAACTGTATCCTGAATTGTGCTTTAATCTGTCTGTTAATGTTTGAAGACTCGTTTTTTGCACTTCAATGCGGTGTTATGACAAATTATCATTTCAAAATAGTTATTCAAATTCATAAACTAATGACACTCTTATTTAAACATTTCAGCATTTTAAACGGAATAGGTACGTAAAGATTAAAGTCCTTGACAATTATCTCGTAACGACTTCGATTAACTAACCAAAAAAAATAGGTAAAATACTTCAAATTAATGAGCCGCTTCCACAAATTTTAGTAATTCTCTGAATCATATTTTACAATTAAGAAGTTTTTATGCAGTATTAATTGCTGAATAAACATATTTCGTTGTTTTTATTTTCATTAATTTATACTAAACGAAATAATTATTTCTTCAATTAAACAAACATTGACGATTGTACTAAAATGTCAATAAGTTTAGAACTTCTGAAAATGCATTAAAAAATTTGTTAAAGTTCAAATTGTTTAAAAAACACAAATTGGTTGCTTTATTTTCTATTTTTTTCTAACTGGCGGTTTGTTACGACGAAACTTTCAAAACGTATAGGTAATTCTTAATTCGGATTAATAATGCAGTTCTTATTTATTGTTAAATCATACATCAAAAAAAACAATAGGTAGGGTGCCAGATAGAATTCAAAGTGCTGTTTCGAAATATTTGAGAGATTGCGGTAAAAATTTATTACTAAAGTCAAAAAGACCTGGAAAATATTTTTTGCCAAGATGCCTAGGCGTAACCCCAAATTAAACTTTTAAAGTGAATTTTTACTGAAATCCACTAGTAAATTTACCAATAATTATATCTTTTTAAGCTCAGTTTTTTGTAATTTTGTTTGCGTATTATTAAAATTAAAGTGGTTGGGGTGGACAATATTTTTAAATAACGTTGTAACCTAAAGTTGAACTATTTTAATAACATCTCGTTGGAAAGGAAGCATTTATTGCTCCTCATGTTTACCTGTAATATTCAATTTTAATGATGCCCTAGGGCTTTTTGTATATCAGAAAATTGCAAAATTCTCTAAAAATTAAGCAATTAATATGATTTTTTCATAAAATTAAAGATGAATCATCCCTAAAATTTTAATGAAAACAATCTCGATAATTTATTCTACCAAAATATCAAGAAAAAAATTTAGTTATCTAAAATTTGGAAAAATTCATTTATTACACCGGTATTTATTTATTTAATTTGCTTTTTCAAATTAATGAAAAATTTCACATTTAAATTTTAAATAATAAAAGTTTCAAATTAAAAAAAACATGTTAGGGCATTTACAAATCAAGCATAGAATAAAGTGCAGAATAGCAAATATTAGAGAGTGCCATTGAGAAAAACAAATCTAAAATCAAATTGAAACAAAATTTAAAATTTGACACATGTAATTTATGTTTATTGCACAATAAGTCCTTAAAACTACACAAATAAAATTTTGATGAATTCGGTAAATTTTGGAATGTCTTAAAAATGCCATTTAAAGAGTATACGAAAGCTCGAATAAATCGGTTTAGCATGAAATTTTTCGCTTTTAGTGCAAAATTTGCAATACTAACTTTCGACCAAAGTTACGAAAGACTCTAAAGAATTGGAAAATATTTCATTGAATTCTCACGTTAGTTTCGCGCTGGTAATTTAGAACTATATTCAAAACATTTTTAAAGGATCAAGTAAGTTTCAAATATCACTAAAATTTATTTACATTGTTTCACAATTTTTTAATTTCAAATTTATAGAATGACTGTATATAATGTTTTTACATCATAGAATTATTGTCATTGGATTTGTATGATTCAAGAAAATAAGATTTTTATCCAAATTCTTTGGAGGATGAGCCACTTTAAAAGTGATTTGGAATTGTTAATTGCTGACACCAATCCTATTGATGCACGAGGTCAACGTAAGTTTGGAGTTAATGTGTTATACACGGAACTATTATAGGTCCTATTTCTTTGATTAAATTAAATTGTTCCTGTTCTTAATTCTTCTGTAAACCAATTGCCTATTTTATTAAGAAGAGTGCCTTTCAATTACGGCAAAAATATTTTTACAAATAGATTTTGCTAGCAATTTTAATAAATGAGCAGAAATTTAATTTAATATATCAAGAGGTGGATTCAGAAATCAATTTCCTTTGACCACCCCATCCTAGACTTAATGTTTGGTATTTTATGAAACTAGCAACAAGAAAGCATGAAATATTAAATTTCAGAGGCCATTCTACTGCAAGACGCAGAAGTTTGGGAAGCTGTTGTAATCAGATGACCCAACAATGCATCAAAGTCCATTTGGGCATTCAAGCTTTAAGTAGGCATTAAACTACAAATGTTACTTAAGTAAGCTTTACTGCACAACTTTTAACAATAAAATTAATAAAAGAATTCCGAAATTTGGAATATTCAAAATAAATATTTTTAAATAAATAATTATTTAAAATTGATTATCTGAATAAATCCTGAGTTTTAATGACATTATAATTTTTTTCCATTTACAGATATTTCAAATAGAATTAAAATTTTCAGCAAAAAATTATAATTAATGTTTGGAAAATTACAGAATTTAAAATTTATTATTCAAAAGGTCCGCAATTCAGTAGAAAATTAGAATTTCCGTATTGGAAACACAAACTCTCGAAAATGTTTTTGCCAAAAACCAATTATATATTAAATGTGAGACTTACAACCTAAATGTTTAAGAATAATTAACTAAAACATTTTATTTAGTTCAAGAAATTTGTCAGAATTTCCGTAAATATTAAGTTTTCGGTTTAAATTGCATTTATGAAGTTTAAATATTTTTAAATATTTGAAACCTATAACATTCCAATTGAATTTGAGTATTTCCAATAAATTAATGCGAATTTATGAAATGAGTTTATTCAAACCATTTACGAATTGTCAAAACTTTGAACGATAATTGATAAATTTTAAATAAAGATTGAGAAAATTAGAGAAATGGCCTTTAGTTTACAATTTTTTTTCTGTTATATTTTATTTGAAAACGTAACGCATTTTACTTTTAGAATAATTGTATTATCTTGTAAAAAGGTTTGATTTTATAAATTTTGTGTATTAAAATTTATTATTTAAAAATTTAAATTTATTTAAAGATTTTAATGCATAAAGACATTAAAAATTTAATTTAATTGAAACCAAATATCTGTTAAGTAAATTAAAATTTTTATTTATAAATCAATTTTGAATAATTAAAAAATTTAATTTGTCATAATTAGAATTCAAAATTTACATAATGATGTACTTAAAGAATTACTTTTTTATTACATTTTTGGGTATTTCATGACAAATTTTATCTTAGGAACAAAATAAAGTCGTTTATAAAAGAATTAAGAAAGAACAATTGCTTTAAACGAATTATTTCTAATGGAATGTTAATAGTTTTTCTGAATATTAATGTTAAACTTAACAGAAATTTTTAATTGCTTTTTACAAAATATCACGGCGATTATGTAAAAACGAATTTAGGTTTGAAAATGAGTACTATAATAAATTTAAAAATTTTCCACAATTCCATTTTGATAAAGTTTTTAAAAGGATTTTTAAAAACTTACAAAATTTTGGTTTTTTTATTTTAACCTTATTAAAAAATTTAAAATGATTGTTTAAAATTAAATTTAAAAATTTTAAATTTTAAAATTAAATTAAAAAATTTTAAAAATCTTTTTTTTTTTAAAAGAATTTTGGTCCCAAATTCTATAAATTTGTTTTTAAATTCTAAGAAAATTTATTGGTTTCCCTTGTTTTCAAAATTTTAATGAAAACCCAATTTTATTTCTTTTATTTTAGGTAGCCATGAAAATTTCTAAATATTGAAAAATTTTTGTAAAAAAAAATTTAAAATTTTTTTAAAAAAAAGGATTTCAAATTTTTTATTTTTAAAATAAATTTTCCCCGAAAATTTTTAATTGGGCGGGAAATTTAAAACAATGGGGATTAAAAGTTCCCGCGTAAAAAAATTTGTTAATGTTGAAAGTTATTTTACATTTTACAAACCCGTTAATTTGTTTAAGAAATTAAAATAACCCAAAAAAAATTGTTTTGAACAAAAAATTTGAAATTCATAAATTTCAAAGCCAGGCGTAGATTTGAGTTTGATTCGGTGTTTGTTTAATTAGATCTTCTTTTCTTGTTTTGTGTTAATCGATAAAGGAGTATTTAAACATTTTGTGCTGGTGAAAGCTTAAAAGGATAACCTCCATTTGATAATGTAAGTAAAAGAAAAATTTTACGTTTGTGAAATTACACAGAAAAGGTCATTCTACCTACTCATTTAAATTGTTCAACCAAACTGAAACCTGACTTGCAAAACTGTTGTGTTCATTGAAATTAGACACAGCAGAAAGCTCGCTCTCTTTTCTTTCTTTATGTGTTCTTTTTGTGTATTGATAATTCCAACCTGTATTTATAATGATAAAACCACAAACGATCATAGGTATAAAATCAGAAAAGCTGATCCAAATGATCTATATCTATACAAACGTCCCTTTTTTACCGTTATATGCCTATATGTCTATATTTTTGTGTTTTGTTTTTGCTAAGAAATTGAGAGCGTTATTATCTTGCATTTGTAATAATACCTACTTTGTGGTACCGGTGTTGCAGGACTTTGTTTCAGATGTTATAATTTCCTTAACTGCATATTTAATGTGTTTGGGAAGGGTTTTCTGTGTAATCAATCATATCCTTTATTGTTACTGTCCATGTTATCATTGTTGTGCTCATCCACAAATTTGTATGCGTAACGTACTTGCCCTTTTCTTTTTATCTACTTAAATAATCTGTAACCTGTTTAATTTACTGTTGTTGGTTTATTTTATGTAGGTTGAATTTAAAATTGGTTCGATCACACTGTTTATGTTTATTGCATTTAGGGTGTTATTTTAAATCGCTTTGCATTTTATTTTGGTGATATTTAAATATTGTAAGGTACGCCTTTTAACTTGATTTAATGATGTCCTTTTTGTTTTTTTGTGTTCTGTTTATAAAATGCTTTATATGTAATTATTTACCTAAAAGCAGACAGGAATTGGTTCCAAAAGGATCCCCTGTTTGTTATTTATTACCTGTTTATTTTTTGCTTTAATTTGAATACCATTTAGACCTGATTTTATGTTTATTTGTGACTAAACTTCGTTTTATGCAATGTTATAGATTTTGTACGCCTTTAAACCGATAGAGTAGTGTTGATACCTATTTAACCTTTGATTGCTTTGATTACTTGTGTTATCTGATCTTTGTTTTCTTTGTGTGATTATTATTGGAATAAAGGGAGTTTTCTTGGTGATTCTTTTTCTCCCGATGTAAATAGGATGACGAGCGAATCACCAGGTAGCGCAACTCGTTTATCTCAATTACAGTTTTGTTTCATTTAATTACCTGCCACCTTATGCAACAAATTAACCTTATCCGACCCTATCTCCTGCGCATTACACAACGTAGGTTATTTGCCCTAGACGATCACTGTTTTTTTATCAGGTTAGAATTTTGCGAGTTCTAGATCAGATTTGTAAATCAACTCTGATTATTTAATCACGGCCAGTAAGGGAGATTTAAGCTATTTTGGAGTAAGCCTAACATTAGGACGTAGCATCATTCTCAGTGACATCAATTTAAGCAATTAATAAAAGCATCTTATCAGTCAAATTAAGATGCATCCTTTAGCTATTGTTTTGTCTCTTGAATTTGCATTAGTGCGAACAAGTACAAATTACACGTTTCATGATAGGGTACGCTGGTTACGACAGAGTGGTGCCGGTGACCAGGATAAGGTTTTTGTTGCATTTAGGGGCGTGGTTGATTTCTTTTTCATTTTATTCACTGCAAATTCCCATTTTAATTAATAAAAAAAAAAAAAAAAAGGATGGAAAAAAAAGGAGGCTGAATTGTCGACATTTGAATAAATCAATATAGGGTTTGCTTTTGAGCCAGTAATATTTTATTGAAAATCACTTATGTCTATTATGAAGGGCAAGGGGGGAAAACAATGTCCGCATACAAGTAAAACAAATAAATAATTTTTTTTTCTTTTTCCTCAAATTGCAGTTAATCTAGAAGGGGACTTCTTGATTATTAAAGCACAATATTTGATTGAGGACAGTCCTATTGTCTAATAGGCTTTAGAACTAAATTTTAGCGTATTACACCACCATATTATTGGTTTCAAGTCTTGCTGTTGACAATCGATACTGGTTATGTAACGTATTTTGGGAAGGGTGAATGTTTATTTATGGTAATCCGCAAAGACCTCATAGGTACAAGTGCCTAACGCCGCCTATTGTGTGTCAAGGAGAGCCAAGTATGTACTCGTTGGGATATAATATATAAATACTAACCATGTGTTAAGGCCGAACTGCGTTACCTTCCAGTTTGCTAATTGTCGCTACAGCTCGTGGTTATGTAACACATTTTGGGGAAGGGTGAATGTGTATTTATGGTGAACCGCAAAGACCTCATAGGTACAAGTGCCTAACGCCGCCTATTGTGTGTCAAGGGACGCCAAAGTATGTTATCGTTGATATATAATATGTAAATACTATTTTTTTTATGTACTGCTGAAAGGTGAACCGCTAAGACCTCATAGGTACAAGTGCATTATGCCGCCTATTGTGTGTCAAGGAACGCTATACTATCGTTGATATAAATATGTAAATACTTTTTTTATGTACTGCTGAAAGGTGAATAAGACCTCATTAAAGTGCATTATGCCGCCTATTGTGTTCAAGGAACCCAAGCTATACTATCGTTGATATATATGATGTAAATACAATTTGTATGTACGGCTGAAATGTTTACCTTCCACTTTTTTGTAGGTACCTGTCGCTTAAGATGGTGTGTTACCTATTATGTTATTGGCAGATAACTATGGTTTTTTTTTTTGATCATTCAGAGGTCAGCAACCTTCGAAGATTTTATTTATTATTACATTTTAATTTTTTTTGACCCAATAAAAGTATGAATTGTTAAACATAGAACCGACAGTTCTGATTTAAGGAATTGGTAGGGTTGTCACAGAACAATAAATTATTAGTAGTTGATCGCCTCCTTTTGCTCAAATTTGCAATGGTACTATTTTAATAAGCAGTAATACCTGTCGAACGACGGGTTAGTCAAAGAATTTTTTTTATTTTTTTGTTCTGCTCAGGGGGCAACTCTGTGCTTTCAGGGTAATACTTTAAGGACGGTTTAAAGGGGCGTACCTGTAACTAAGATAATACTAATTTTGTTTGTTTATGAGAATAATTATGGACCAAGCGGAAGCTCTTGAGTGGAGATGGAGCCACCCGTCAAGATGCCCTGATGGCATAACCAGATGGCAGGATCCAGAGATGGCAGCCAGAAGGACGCCGAAATGGAGGGTCTCAAGGAGGTTGTCGAAATCAGGAAGATTGCTGGAAACACTCCTCGAACAGAGCGCGATGATGCAAAGGACCATCGAAAAGCTTGGCGACACCGGAACCGGAAGTCCAAATGGTGCACAGGGTTCGGCCTATCCGCCACAAAGGACCATCATCGGATCTTTATGAAGGTCAGTCACTTAGTGTTAGAAATATTAACTCTGCACGGTTTATGACTTCCACCCGCGTAAAGTGAACGGAGATGGCAATAACTCCTGATCATGAACAATCGTCTCAAATCGCTGATGTTAGCTTTTCAGGTGCTGAATGTCGCAATATCCTGTTGGCGCTATCTAGCAAAACTAGGTCCCTTTAAAATTGGAAGCCCATTTTCGCGGTAACCATGCGGTGCATCCCGTGCTTTTCTTGCGTAAATTTGAGCAGTTTGCGGAAGCCTATCACTTGTCGGGTGAGGATTACTTGCGAGCGGTGCAAACGTGTTTAGAAGCCGGTGCGCAAAGTTGGGCGCTGATAAACGAGGTCGATTGCCGGGATTACGGTTCTTTAGGAAGAACTTTTGGCGTATTTTGGTCTCCCGAAAAGCAGGTTGTTGAACGCAATAAACTATACAACATGCGTTATCACCCGGACGGCAGACTGTCTCTTGCCGAGTATTTTCTTAAACAAATTAATGACTATCGCCTTTTGACCCTCCCATCGCAGAGGAAGTTATTCTGTATGAAATTATGCGTCAATATCCTACTGCCACCCAATCGTTATGGGGAGTCTGTTCAGACCGGAGTTTGAATGGCGCTCTTTCCTTTTAGAAAGGTTATCGGCTATTGAAGCAAGGAAACCGAGAAATGAGGTTGGGAGAGTGCAGGCCGTCAATACTACTGGTGCAGTACCGGCATCGTTGCCGCCTTTCAACGTACCCCGCCATATTGGATCCCTGATGGACGCATCCTCGCTCTTCGGGAAACGGCCTTGGGGAAACTAAAGTGGGATGGTTTCTCTTACGCCCCAAATTTTACTCCCACTAAAGGTAGCGCCAAGCCTAGATGCCCGCTTATTAGATTTGTAAAACCAGGTTTCAAAAATAGTAAGGGTTCTAGCTGTTCTCAAACTCCCAGCCTAAATTTTATTTTGGCTACGGTAGGCCCTCCATGTGACCCTCGGGAATTAAATAGATTGTATTCGAAGGGTGTCAAACTAATTCAGGGGGGGTGGAAATTTGGGACCGGGTTGGGAGCAAATAACAAGGGTATTAAGAACCCGTTACAGTTGGTCCGATGGGATCAAGTGCCCCTGCCAGGAATCCGAATTTTCGTCTTTCGCGTCAGTGCCTCTCTCCACATTACAAAACAACGGTAGTCCAATGGACCTGACCAAAGTTCGGCCATTATTTTATATCAAGTGTGTAATATTCCCTATTGAGTTTGTTAGATTCGGGAAGCGAGGTTACTTGCATCAGTGAGGAGTGCTATTTCAAAATTAGTCAGTGGGCAAATTCTCTAGACTTCCGGTAACGGGTATACAGCTGCGAGGGCGGTGGGACAAAGGAGTGCTAGGGTCAGGTACCAGGTGTGGATCCCTTTTCAATTGAGAATATCCCGTTACGTTTGAACATTCTTTTCTGGTTATTAAAGGTTTAATCCGGCCCGTCATACTGGGGATAGATTGGCTGTATTCTGTATCGGGGAGGATAAATTTTGGGATGATGTCCTAACCGTCCTCAATGACGAACAGAATATTCTATCCGTTTCAATATCACTGACCAGTGCGTCGATCCAATGATCACGGACCCTGTATCGCTTTTCCAAACGGCGTCACGTTGCTCCGAGCCTAGCAAGGTCATGTTGGATGTTACGAAGGAAATGGAAGAAAAGATAAAAACATTCCCAATATGGACCCTAGTCAGCGTCAGCAATTCAAGGTTTTACTCGAGGAGTATAGACAACTCTTTAGCGATATCCCGAGTCGTACCAACAAATATACGCATGTTATTAAGCTGCACGACACCACCCCATTTTGCGTCGACCCTATCCTATACCCTTTTGTTTGAGAGCGTCTGTGGAGGAGGAAATTAATCGCATGTTAAGGTTGGGGTCATCAAAGAGAGGCGACGGAATATGCCAGTCCCATGACTGTTGTCAAGAAGAAAGACGGGAGTGTTCGCATATGTTTGGAGCGCGGTTTTTTGAATTCGCGAATGGTCTCATTATGAGTCTCCGGTACCACCGAGGAAATTTTAACGTCTTTTCTAGAGTCCGATACATAACAACCATAGATTTAACCGCTTCTTATTGGCAGATCCCATTAAGCGAAGACAGTAAGCAATATACGGGATTTTTGTTTAACGGGAGGTCTTACACTTATCAAGTCCTACCTTTTGGGTTAAAAACGGCTGTCGGTTCTTTCTCGCGAGCTATGGATGTGATTATAGGGCCCGAATTACGCCAGTTTGTATTCAATTACGTTGATGATCTTTTGGTCGTCTCAATCTTTTGTGACCATATGCAACATCTTAGGAAACTTTTTGCGCGATTTAAAGGCCAATGTAACCATAAACGTTAGGAAAACGGATTTTTGTTGCCAGAGGTAAAGTTTTGGGGTTATAACTACTAGGGCGTTAAATCTGATCCTGAAAAATTGTCTTCGATACAACAGTTCCCTAGGCCAAGAAATGTGAAACAATTGAGAGCTTTTATTTTGTGTAGCTATTATCGTCGATTTGTCCAACGTTACAGTTACCTCATTGCGCCTTTGTTGAGGTTACTCCAGAAGAGGGTTAAATGGTATTGGGGAGGGCGGAAACAAAGGTTTGAACAAACCAAAAGGTTATTTTGAGTACCGTCATGCTATCTTTCCCGGATTTTTCGAAACCCTTCTACCTACAGGCGGACAGTTCCGAGTTGGCTGTCGGGGTTGAATTGTATCAACTTAGCAAGGAGGGCGAACATCAGGTTATAGGGTTTGCTAGTCGCGTCCTTCACGGGCCCGAATTGCTATATACGGTCACCGAAAAGGAATTGTTGGCTATTATTTTCGGATTAAAGAAATACCGTACGCTAGTTTTGGGCTATCGTGTTGTAATTCGCACTGATCATTATTCGTTAAAATTTCTTCACCATTGTCGGCTTCAACGATCGCCTAACGCGATGGTCGCTATATTTATCGCAGTACGATTATACGATCGAACACATCAAGGGCGTGACAACGTAGTGGCGGACACTCTATCTCGATTTACGGAGGGTTTGTCGGACGCCCACTTAGTACATAACGAGGCGAAAAACCCTATAGTAGCTCACACTCGTGTTACTGGTCTATTGTGCGCCTTTGAAGAGAGTTTTCCAAGGATATTTGTAAACAGCTCGGGAATATATCTAAACTGCAGAAGGAGGATTACTTTTTGGTTTCCTTATATCAATTCTATACCGGGGTCCCTGTCGTATTAGACAAAACCCAAAGCAGGTTGGTTAATGATTTTCAGTTGATCGGCGACATTTTACTGTATAAGGATGCTTCGGAAGTTGCCGAATAGCATTGCCCGCAGTTCTAGTCACTGATGTGATTCGGTCTTTGCATCAATATTACGGCCACTTTGGCACCTCCAAGTTATGCGCCCTCTTAAAGCGGTGGTTTTATTTTCGTAAATTCCGAGCCACCATTTTCAGGGTCATCCAAAGTTGTGATTTGTGTCAGAAGACTAAATCCCTAATAGGACGTTAACTGGGCCGATTCAGGTAATTTCACCAGGCTCCGGGTGATTTGGTGTTTGTAGATTATTATGGACCGTTGCCAGAAGGGAGGGGCAAAGTTGCTTATATTTTGTGGTAATTGACTGTTTTCCAAGTTTTACGGCTCTACCCCGTACGCAGGGCTACTGCAAGGATCTCAAAGTGCATACTCCAAGACTACATCAAGTATATTCCTATTAAGACTATTTTATCGGACCACGGAACCCAGTTTACTGCGGCGTACTGGCAAAAATCGCTTAAAAGCAATGGAGGTGTTACTTTTTTCCATACGACATCCCGCATCTAATCCGGCGGAGCGGGTTATGAGGGAACTAAGCAGGTTGTTTAGGGTCTATTGTCAAAATGCACACGCTAGTTGGGCTAATCACGTGAAAGATATAGAGTGTTTATTTAATATCATCCCCATTTAAGCACGGGCTACCCCCTTTCGATATTGTAAATATTCCGCGCCCGAGGACCATTTCGCCACTTACCTGGGGAAAATGTTGCCTATCTCCACCACTGAATCGCAGGCCGTGATTTGGAATAAAGTCAGAGAACTTGGACAGAAGTGCAAGAGAGCGCGTCAGAGGTTTCAAACACCAAGGTGACCGACTTGTATCGACGACTAGTTTTGCTTAAGGAAAGCAATATTTCGGACGCCTCGAAGAACAAATATCCAAGTTTCTCCCTTATATTCTGGACCCTTTCGCATTATAGCTAAACCCTACCCGAACGTGTACCGTTTGTTGGATGAAGAGCTGGACTCTAAAGGGAAATTATAATATTGCTAACCTGAAGTTTTATCATAGGCCCGAATCCTAGGAATAGCGACGGCTGTGCCTAGGCATTTGCTCGTCCACAAATAAGTGGAAACCTGGTTGTATACACCCATTATTTTTCTTTTCTATTTTTTTTTGTTTTTTTTGTTTATTTATGCATGGGTCATCTAGCATGTTTTCTCATGGTTTACTGAGCATGTCGTCTAATAGACGTTCCGATTGCTTCATTAATATGTTTACTAATTACGCTTTGTTTTAGTACAAAGGAAAATAGTTCGTGGCGGAAAGAACGAAGACCACGATCCGAAACGAAGGATGTTGAAAACTCTCCGAATGTTCACGAACAAACATCGTCAAGCTTTCAAAGGGGCGTTCTGTAGGTAGCACACTACGAAAATTTGATGAATACATTGAAAATATTCCGATTGAAAATTGTTGTCGCGATAGCAAAAGATAATTACTAAAATTTATTATATAATATTGTTATTTGAGAATGGTTTGTATTTCTTTTTTTTTTTAAGGCATGTTTGTGTAGGGTTTTAACTGAGGGTGGGAACACATGTTTTAAGTTAGGTGCAGGGTAAACTTTGAAAATAAAAATGTCAGTATTATAAAAATTACACCGCGGTCAAAGCAAAATTTGTTCATGAGTTGAAATGTGATATTTGAAATACAGGGTTTCTTTCTGGTTGATTGCACATGTTAATTAGAAATAATGTTTCTTTATAATTAAAGTCAAAAGCGTTCACACGAAATATTTTATTGCTTTTGTTATTGAATGGAAAATATGGGGTGAGGGATAGGGGGCGAATAAAAACGGTTTGTTGTGTTTAGAAAGGGAGTCTGATTAGAATTTCAAAGCGGCGGCGTAGATTTGAGTTTGATTCGGTGTTTGTTTAATTAGATCTTCTTTTCGTTGTTTTGTGTTAATCGATAAATCCGAGTATTTAAACATTTGTGCTGGTGAAAGCTTAAAAGGATAACCTCCATTTGATAATGTAAGTAAAAGAAAAGATTTTACGGTTTGTGAAATTACACAGAAAAGGTCATTCTACCTACTCATTTAAATTGTTCAAGCCAAACTGAAACCTGACTTGCAAAACTGTTGTGTTCATTGAAATTACGCAGGCACAGGAAAGCTCGCTCTTTTCTTTCTTTATGTGTTCTTTTTGTGTATTGATAATTCCAACCTGTATTTATAATGATAAAACCACAAACGATCATAGGTATAAAATCAGAAAAGCTGATCCAAATGATCTATATCTATACAAACGTCCTTTTTTACCGTTATATGCCTATATGTCTATATTTTTGTGTTTTGTTTTATGCCTAAAGGAATTGAGAGCGTTATTATCTTGCATTTGTAATAATACCTACTAATCATTGGGGTGACCGGTGTTGCAGGACTTTGTTTCAGATGTTATAATTTGCCTTAACTGTATTTAATGTGTTTGGGAATGGTTTTCTGTGTAATCAATCATATCCTTTATTGTTACTGTCCATGTGTATCATTTGTTGTGCTCGTATCCACAAATTTGTATGGTAACGTACTTGCCCTTTTCATTTGTATCTACTTAAATAATCTGTAACCTGTTTAATTTCTGTTGTTTTTTTTTGTAGGTTGAATTTATAAAGTATTCGATCACACTGTTTATTTTATTGCATTTATTGTTATTTTAAATCGCTTTGCATTTTATTTTGGTGATATTTAAATATTTAAGGCCCTTTTCTTGATTTAATGATGTCCTTTTTTTTTTTGTGTTCTGTTTATAAAATGCTTTATATGTAATTATTTAACTAAAAGCAGACAGGAATTGGTTCCAAAAGGGATCCCCTGTTTTTATTTATTACTTGTTTATTTTGCTTTAATTTGAATACCATTTTTAGACCTGATTTATGTTTATTTGTGACTAAACTTCGTTTTAGCAATGTTATAGATTTTGTACGCCTTTAATACCGATAGAGTAGTGTTGATACCTATTTAATTTGATTTTGATTACTTGTGTTATCTGATCTTTGTTTTTCTTTGTGTGATTATTATTGGAATAAAGGGAGTTTTCTTGGTGATTCTTTTTCTCCCGATGTAAATAGGATGACGAGCGAATCACCAGGTAGCGCAACTCGTTTATCTCAATTACAGTTTTGTTTCATTTAATTACCTGCCACCTTATGCAACAAATTAACCTTATCCGACCCTATCTCCTGCGCATTACACAACGTAGGTTATTTGCCCTAGACGATCACTGTTTTTTTATCAGGGTAGAATTTTGCGAGTTCTAGGTCAGATTTGTAAATCAACTCTGATTATTTAATCACGGCCAGTAAGGGAGATTTAAGCTATTAATTGGAGTAAGCCTAACATTAGCCGACGTAGCATCATTCTCAGTGACATCAATTTAAGCAATTAATAAAAGCATCTTATCAGTCAAATTAAGATGCATCCTTTAGCTATTGTTTTGTCTCTTGAATTTGCATTAGTGCGAACAAGTACAAATTACACGTTTCATGATAGGGTACGTCTGGGTTACGACAGTATTAACTACATTGGTTATTAGCACAACCCTTACTAGAATTTTGCCATAACTTAGGGAATTTCATCCACAGCAAGGAGTTTGATGTGGGGAAATTCACATCAACACAATGCGCGTTTTAGTTTTTTCCGCTTATAGAAAAATTACTGCCTTGGCCGGGGTGGAACCTGTCGTTTCTGAGCGCAAGTTAAACACGCCTACTTTTAAACAACATCACCTGGCAATTCTTAGTTATTAAATATTTCAGACGCGTTTAGTGTGATATATGTAGTAAAAGTGAATGAGAAATGCGTGGAATACTGTAAGCTAACGTTCATGTAAATTGTGGATTTAGAAAATTGACAAAGTATTAGATCTTTAAAGGCAAATAAAAGTATAAGGTAATATGACTCAGTGACTAAGAAATATTTTGTATATTGCCCACCCCACATCACGTCAAAAACTTAAAACTACAAAGTTTAGGTGTTACACATCAAAACCATACCACTAGCCTTTTTCCTAATGGATTGGAACTACAAATTAGGGTTTTCAACATGATGGATCCAAAGCAACATCAAGATCCAAAAATCGCTTTTGAAAGAATTTAAATGTTAAGTTTGAGACCAATACAAAAATATAGTTTAAGTTTACTATGTCAACAGGCAAATGTTAAACTTTTGACCTTGATGTCAATAGAGCCTAATTTCAGTAAACTTCTGCAGGGGAATTTGTGTGCCAAACAGAAATTAAATTGAATTAACAATAACTACGAATTGAATTCGCATCTCTGAAGAATTGAACTCACTGTAGGAAAGTCATCGTCCGAGGTGTGGCTGCAATTTTTATACCGAGTCTATAAATTTTTTTCATCACTGAAAAGACCGGAAGCATACTGAATAAGTTGGCAAAGAAATGGTGAGCTATAGAGGTCGCTATAAAGACCTGATAGTTACACATCCAGTCAATCGTGCGTCTAGGTAATCTGTCTAAAAGTTTGTGCCCTTTTTGCACTTATTCAGATGTTTTACTCACACACACTCTAAATTTAATGTTGCTTATCGACACAGCGCTTTAGATGTAATTATTTTGTTTATTACTTGTACTATGACTTGCAACTAATAGTCTTAGTTTTAAATCGAGAATAGGCTTATTTCTAGAGCCAAGTACCAAGGTATGTAAAGAAAATGTCTTGTCTACTAGTAGATAATTACGTTGTTATTGTGACACAATACTAAACAGAAAATGTCAAAAGTTGAGCTAGTAGTGTATAAATTATTTATACAAACTACGGTAGATTAGACTTCCTTTGCCTCTATTTCTTATTTAATTATTCTTATTTAATAATTTAATAATACAGATCTCTTGTGCATTTAGATTATTATTACACACACTGACATACTAATAAAGCTTTAAAATATAACAAAACAGAAAGATTGGTATTGGTAAGTAACAAAAGAATTTTTTTAAATAATTGTCAATATAAAAAAAATTTGTCAGAGAAGAAGCAAGTGCT
>JARFJB010000861.1:42500-55252 GCA_036346205.1 Vesta saturnalis
CAAGCAGGTAATATATGTCATCATAAATGATTGAAAAGCCACATTTTCTCTACTTCCCTTTATTAGCGTGTAAGATATATTTTGCGGTACAAGAGGTATTGCTTCCTTCTTTTTTTTCTTATATTTTTGTGAAATGCTCTCACAAGTCACAAGGTGACGTTATTTCATTTGCCTACTCTATTATGAGTGAATTTTGTAAAACCTATATTAATTCAGTTGTTCTTAATCGGTAATTAATATTTTCTTATTTATAGCGATTATTTAATTTTTGTATATCGATTATTATTTGCAATTATCGTCTAGATTGTTTATACTGCTTTGAAAAAATGTTATTCATATCATCGTGTTTTGCGAGCAACAATTAAAATGAAAGCATTAGATATCTGTAGTCGTCGCTTTTTGCAGACGTAGTTTATCCGTTAACTTTCTTATTTAATGAAATTTGTGACAGTATTAAATTAATACAAACCATTAATATCAATACTACAAACGATAATTCCTCTTTATGTTTCTAATAAATCAGCGGGTAACGTTTATTACGTAATAATATCAAAGTTTCAACTATTACTATTTCTGCGGACTTGGTTTATTCTTTCGACGTTTCGATTTATCGTTGAGTGGAAGTTATTTAATGGCTTTATTCAAAGTGTTAAGTCGTAAGTGCGCGTTGGCGTATGTATCAAAACCACAAAATGTAAACATCGGAAGGCTATTGTATATATGTGTACAAACAATTCATAACGGTGGAAGCACTATACCGCTAGTTTGTGAGCGATGGGGCAAGGAAAAATTAAAAGAGCGATACAGCATTACGGTACGCAATTTTACATTAGCGGGTTACCTCTTTCTTATTTTTCACTCAACGCTTTAAGTTTAGCATTAAACAGATTAATTAAAGTATTATCAATATTCTCTTGAGCCCTTCTAGCAGTACCACAAATTCTGAGATTATTACGCATACCCTATTACAGTAAATTACTAATTTCTGTTTTAGAATTAATTTGTCACTCACTAGGTCTAAATTTTGTGAATTCAATTGTTTATGCAGGTCGTTCATGGATTCCTTATCCTCCTCAAAAATTTTTTGTAAATTCAATTTTTCTATTTCCGAAAGACTAGCTGCGGTATTAAATTTAAAGGAATTATCATTACACATATTTATAAATGAAATTTGAATAATATCCTTAATAAAATTGTTTACAATACCTTCCGCATCTTGAATCTGTGATTATGTAAGCACCATGTTTTAATAGTATGTTTTTAAAAACCGCGCAAGGAACAGTTTCATTACAGCCGAGCGTTGGTTAACTGATCGAGAGCGAAGCTCGAGATCAGTTAAAACGCGACTCAGTAATGAAGCCTTGCTGCAAGGTTTGTGTACTAGTTTATTCGCAATCATCCAATGTTAAAAATAACAATTTACTAAACATTCTGAATAATAGATATCCTGATGTACCAAATATAAAACAAGGTAAGATGGGCCTGAAGATAAATACATAAAATTATAACTGTCAAATTGTAAAAAAGTTTTAACTATGAAAATCCAAAAAAAGATTCTTTTTAGTTAGTTAGTTTTTAAATATGTTGTACGGCCGTTGATTAATAAAGAATGTACTAATTGTAATGATTGTGAGGTTCATGATATAGTTTATTTGCTGCTGAGTGTCCGATATGGAATTATCCCCTACAAGCTCTTGACCAATTTATGTTTTCTTTCCGTAATAGTAAACCCAAAGACTCGAAGCTTGTGTTAAAGAGAAATGTAAATAATGCGACGTTTAGTTAAATACCGACCGTTCGTAGTGTTCTGCAAAAATCAACCGTAATACTTTAGTAAATAGTTTAGACAGTGAATCATATTCCCTTGAAGTCGGAACTAAGTTGCCGCTTACTTTGAGCAGTAGTTCGCAAACATTTATTCGGGTTTCAACAGGTACATAGTTATATAAGTTTGGATAATTTAATTTATATTATTGATAATTTTTACGTTTTAAAATAGCGATTAGATATGGTAGTAATTACATTATTTATTAGTTTTTAAATATGTACATATGTATAAATTTTTAAATATTCATTTACCACTTCTTGACAAATTAAAAATTGTTAAAACAAAATTATGGATATTATTTGGTACAAACATTTGTATAACTTAAATAATATTTTTTGTTTTAAATATGAGTGGTAAATAATTATTACCTGTTACTATAAATCGTAAATCGTAAATAGGTAAAATAAATACAATTTGTTATTCGAGTAAGAGTATAAACTTATTTAGATTATATATTTTGAGAAAGTTTTATTTTCTATTTCGTGTTGTTCTAACTTGTACCATAAAAATATTACTACATTTTTTCACATTCTCAGTACATTTTTAATCTAAATATATAATTATTACTTTTTATTAAGAATTAAAATCGATGACAAAATATTTGAATGGGTGAGCTAACGTTATACGTATGAATAAATGTTTGCTATAAGTAAGCGACAATTTAGTTCCGACTACAAGGGAATATGATTCACTGTCGTATTCACTAAAGTATGATTTTTGTAGAACACTAAGAACGGTCGGTATTTAACTAAACGTCACATTATTTACATTTCTCTTTAACACAAATTGGTCAAGGGCTTGTAGGGGATAATTCTATATCGGACACTCAGCAGCAAATAAGCTATAGTTATGCAACCCTCACCACAGGTATGTAATAATTTTCGGGGTATGTAATAATTATTCCCGGCTAGTTCATTATTCTCGACTAGTTTCAGTAATAATCTGGTTCCCAGCTGTTGCCATGTCATGAAATTGACAGATTACAATGTGATTGCGAATAAAGATTATTTACTGCGAATCAGCATTAATTAATAATAACAATTTAACACCGTAGAACAATCTGTCTTTACTCGCTTGCGGACAATATTTGAATGTGCACGTATATAGCATATTGGGACCTCTCCCACGGGGTGATCCGTTTCTTACCAAAAACAGTCATCTTCCCTTGGCTGCACTAAGCACATCTTGAGAATTACAGATCGATAATTGAACAGCGTTCATATGCGGTCGGATTACCGGATTGCCGAATAGTCAATTATGTTTTTGGTATTCTAGAATTAGTGTGTTTCAAAATATGAATCAAGATCAAAATTAGGTGTCAAAGGTTTATTTCAAAATTATTCTTTATATGTGATGTGAAAATAGTGATAGCATAATCATTGCAAAGGAAAATAATCAAGAATCGTTTTAATAACATAGACTTATAAAATACGTATTATATGTTAAGGTCCTTTTAACTAAATTAGCTTTGTTAATCAATCTTATTCTGCATTTTATTATTGTTAACTGTCCTATTGAGGACACTTGGATATGACATCCTCAAAGAAGGTAGGCATCGAGGATTCGCGCTACAAATTTTCTCTGAACACCCGAATATTTGGAAATTTACAGAGGCCATTCAAAGGAAGCAAACCTTGCATGAAGTCCAAGTGTAGGAGGTATGGAAGGTACACCTGCCCGAAAGAAATAGAGGGAATGCGCACAGCGAATAAACATCTTGCTGAAAATTATAATATTGATTTAAAAGATAAATTTTGTAAATAATGGTTGCACAAAGAAAGAAAAACAAAAAAAATTAAAAGACAAGAAAATATAAAAAAAATGACAAAGGAATTCGTTTTCGACTTTTTAAGCACGTCCCAGCACTTTGGTAAAGTGTGAACGAAAAGTTCATATAAACATGTTGCATATAATAGTATATGTACCTCACAGCATTATAATATATTTCCGGTTAATATTCCTTTCGGTAAACTGTTTTCGATAAACTTTCCGGGACCGCTTCCTAAGTATGGAATTTCTACCAACGCAATTTAATTCTCCTTAAATACTAAAGATTGAAGCTTAGCTTTAAGATGCAAACTGTTGTATTAACATGCATTTGCATGTCTAATTGTTGTAAGGCCTTCTCTTTATATTACTAATTTAATGAAAATATGTGTAATTTAAAGCACAACATTTATACAAATCTAATATGTGTAACGTCAAATGTTTATAGCAATTTATACTTCAGAAAGTGTGTTGTGCAGAATAAGTTTAAACTCGATGAATTTGATGCAGGTTTGTTCTTTGTTACACTAGATCAAAGTGATATATACAAAGTATATTAACAAGATGTCAAATTCAAAAACAAGATTAGACTCTATTTTATTACATACATATGTATTAGGTAATATGAGGTAGAGAGAATACCAAAATGAATATTCGAGTAATAATAGAACATTTGGGTTGCTTGGCTGCTATCTGATGTCAAATAATATATTTCGGTTACGACTAAAAAATGAAAATTATAAATTGTTACCTTATAGTTTTTATAGGCATAATTATTTTTCTTCCTTGCCTAAAATAGATTAAGTAAATATTGCTTAGTTATAATATAATCTATGAATCTATAAATTATACAACACACTAACAATTTTGCATGATTATTCAGTAATATTTGCAAATTTACATATTTAGCTAAATAACTATAATTATAGCTCACCTGGATAAAAGTCACTAATTTAGCTGAGTCCGCAAACGTTCATATATATGTGATAAATACCTAGAACAAAAATAAAATTTAATTTTTAATAATAATTTAATTAATATTTCAATCAGATGTAATGAAAGTTACATTTCCATGAAGTTTAAATGTAATGTTAACTTTAATGTGAAATACATTAACATCCTTTTCTTTAGTAGTAAATGTATTTAAGCAGTATTTATACAAAAATTGTACATGAAACATGAAGCAGCAAAATTGTCAATAAATCGTGAATAAAGGTTGATTTTAAATTGATCAAAAATGTCAAAATAGATCATAAACAACGAAAACGTCGATGTTGCATGCTTATCAGTAGAAGTGGGACACCTCGCCCTTCACTTTTGTGAGGTCATTTGATCTTGGGAATTTCCCAGGCCTGCTACGTGATTGACCACTGTTTGACCTTGAGTTAGTTGTTTACCTTGAGAAAGTTGTTTACCTTAAGAAAGTTGTTGTTAACCTTGAGAAACAGGCTTACCTTGAGAAGGAGGGCTAGGATTAGCACGGGGAATTTGAGAATTATTTTAATGGAGGTTCTTGTAAGACAAGAGTTGTCTCATGGCCCTGGTCGTGTGCTGGGTTATTGTTTTAATGGAGGTTCTTGTAAGACAAGAGCTATCTCTAGGACCTGATCTAGCGCTGGAAACGTTTCTTAGTAATAAAGAGGTTCTTGTAAGACGAGAGCTATTACTTAGACCTGGCCTTGCGCTGGGAGTTGCTTTTTTTTAATAATAAAGAGATTGTTGTAAGACAAGACAAGACCTTGGTTATGGACTTAAATTGCTACTTCCATAAGATAAGCTTCACCTCCTATCATAAAACTGACGGTCGGTTGGTCTTGGAATTTTTTACATGTATCAAGGTTATTGATATTTTTACAGATGCGGTCGGCGTCGTTATTTAAAATTATTACATTTCTTTAAGAGCTATTGTATTTACAGCATACTTATTTACCTTGAGAAAGTCATCGGCCTTGAAGTTATCCATAAGCATGGCCTTGAAGTTGGCCATGAAGTTAGCCATGTGCATTTCAAAATAACTTAATTTGACCTTTGACCCTGTAAAAAGACTATAAAAGCGTGCGCTTAGTTTAGCTAATTTAGTTCTTGTTTGAAGAGCATTACGTTATCATCGTTATGGAATCTTTATCAGCTAATCAGATTTTGGGATTTTTTCACGGCGGCTTATTATTAACCGATGAGTTGTTGATAAAGGCGTGCAATATTATTAATTATAAAATTGTGTTTGAGAATAATAATATCGATTCGCTGGAAGAGTACGATAATTTTGTAGAGGCTGTACGGGGAGCTGGTGGAGTGTAAGTATATGCTTCTTTTTTATTTTTAAGTTTTAATTATTTTTTTTAAAGTCCTGCTCAGGTAAACATGGAGGATGTGTTTGACGATGGTGAGCTGATGGAAACTACAGCTGCGGAGGATTTGATAACGGTATGTTTTTTAATTTTCTATTGTTTCGCTTACTGAATAAGTACATTACAGGCGTAAGACCAATCGGGCTCAGGTTCCCAGCAACAGGCCGAACCATCCTCCTCCCAAACGGTGTTCAATCATATAAATATAAAAGGAGAGTCAGACAGTAAATTCATAAAAACATTCAACACTACGTGTAAATCGCTGAGATTTAGTTTTAATGACGAGACATGCAAGGATAATCCCTTAACATGGCTACAGGTAAAATATACCATTTCCTAACAATGTTATTTATCTAATACATATCTTTTTGTAGAGTGCATTCTAGGAGTTGTATGCAAACACTATCAAGGATGCAACTCCGTCAGACCGTGTAGGGATTACGTTAAGAAATCCGAATTTCCCGGACAAACCAATTGGTCTGTCATTTAGAAGAGTGGACCAGTTGTCGGTGAAAGTGATAATGTCGCTAATTGAAAAGGTAATGCAGAGCAATGCTAGTTTTTTCTCCAGTGACTTGTTAGTTTTAAATGTGGATAGAGTGTCGGTACCTGTAGGCTATGGACGCAAAAATCTGACGGGTTTAAAATTTGAAGATTTCTGTAAAGCAAAAAGGCATGGCATTATTGTTGCACCAGCAACAATTAACGATAATAATTGTTCAGCGCGAGCATTATTCTTAGCTATAGCGTTCAGAAATAACGATGCAATGCGCAATAGTATGGAAACAGGATGTTCATTACTTCAAATGCGAGCTATGCAACTCTGCCAAAACAGCGCTGTAGATCTTAGACAGGGTGGTAGTTACGAAAACATTCAATCATTTCAAAATCATTTAGCTTCATATACCATTGTAGTTTATAATTAGCGCGTAGGTGATTCAGTTTATTTTGAAGGCCTTAGGGAACCGGGTAGGGCAGTTTTAAATTTAATACTCGAGGATGAGCACTATAACATAATTACTAGTCTCACTTCAGCATTTACTTGTAGTTATTACTGCGAATGTAATGACAAAAAACGGCATGCGAAATGTATGTATCAGTGTCCTAGCTGTCATCAAAAACCACCGTGTTCCGTTCAAAATCCTAAAATTGCGTGCAATGATTGCAAAAGGGATTTTTATGAGCAGGAATGCCTAAAAAACCATAAGGATACTAAACTATGTGAAAAATTGCGTAGATGTTTAAAGTCTCTTAAAACCATTGAAGTGAAGGGTAAACATAGGTGCTGATACAGCTATTGCTCCACGTGCATGAACGAAAATCCTATTGGTCATCTTTCTCATATGGCCGTTAACAAGGTGCGACGCGACGGCAGTAATGGCAGACCATCTATGTTTATCTTTTACGATTTGGAGTACATGCAAGAGAAGGTGTGTGAGGGAACGAATGATAGATTTCTGCATGAGCCCAATCTATGCGTGGCCGCGAATGTTTGTTCCACTTGTATTCAGCGCATCGACAATTTGGATACGCGATGCTCGACGTGTAGCGAAAGAGTGCACATTTTCAGGGAAAATCCCGTTCAATCATTTCTAGTGTATGTTGCCGAGACAGCGCGAAAATTTAAAGTTACATGCATCGCACATAACATGAAGGGGTACGATGGGTGTTTTGTGCTTAGATGTAATCTGGCTAATAATAATCAGTGGAGACCTAAAGTCATCACCAATGGTCTAAAATTTATTTCAATTCAGTGCGACGATGTTAGGTTTATTGGTTCCCTTAATTTCATTCCGTCACCACTCTCGGCACTTCCGAAAACTTTCAATTTCCCCGAGTCCAAGGGTTACTTTCCCTTTCTCTTCAACACATCCGAGAATCAGAATTATGAGGGTCCTCTGTCACCGCTTGAATATTATTGTGCAGATCAGATGTCGGGGAATGATCGGCAAAAACTTTTAGATTGGCATGCGACTAAAGTAATCATGTTTTTAAGATGAGTGAAGAGATTGTGAAATATTGCCTAATGGATTCTCATTAAAGGGTGTACTAGTTTCTGGTCCACCGTCACGACCCAAAATAAAGTCGACCCGTTTGAGGAGGCTACCACTCTTGCTAGCGCTTGCAATAAAGTGTTTCGTAGGCTTTTCCTCAAAGAAAACACAATCGTGCCGACAATCAATCAAAGGTCGCAATACAGTGGTTACGCTGGATTCAACATTCGCAACAAGTGCGCATACAGCACGCAGGGAAAGCTCGTGAGTTTAGAACACCTGAAGGCATTAAGGTCGACGGTTATTGTGCAGAATCAAATACGGTTTACGAGTTTCAGGGATGTTACTGGCACGGTTGCGAGGAATGTTTTCCCAACCAGGCTAATATTGATCCTAAGCTTGGTGCAAATACTTCCATGGTCGCCCGAAACGAGAACACGGCGGCGAGGTCCCGGTTTATTCGCGAGCGCGGGTATAATCTAGTGGAGATCGTGAATCCGATTTTAAAAGACTATTGCTTGCAAATGATGAGTAAAGAGCGTTTATTCAGAATCTAGGTGACCAAGATGACGAACCTTTAAACCCTCGAGACGCGTTTTACGGTGGTCGCACTAATGCCAGTAAACTGTATCATGAATGTGACGGTATTAGTGTGAAAATCATGTATTACGACGTGTGCTCATTATACCCCTATGTAAATAAATATTGTAAGTATCCTGTAGGTCATCCGAGGATTCAAGTAGGTTTAGATTGTAAGAACATTTCGTTGGACACGGCGGAGGGTTTAGTTAAATGTCGAGTACTACCTCCCACTAATCTTTACCACCCTGTTTTGCCTCTAAAAGTGCATGACAAGCTGATGTTTTTGTTATGTAGAACTTGTGGTTCTGAGTTAAATGAAGGGGAATGCGAGCATAGTAAAAATTATAAAGTCTTGGAAGTTTTCGAGATTTGGGAGTATGAGGTAACCACTTATAATAGAGCGACGAAATAGGGTGGGTTGTTTAGTGGGTACATCGATAATTTCCTGAAACTGAAGCAGGAATGTTCAGGGTGGCCTAGCCATTGCACGTCAGGGACCGAGAAGGCTCAGTACATAGCAGAATATTATGAAAAGGAGGGAATTCGACTAGACGCTAATAATATTAAGAAAAACACCGGTTTAAGGTACTTGGCTAAACTCATGTTAAATTCTTTTTGGGGTAAGTTTGGTCAACGCGAAAATTTAACTCAGTGCAGTATTGTATCCGAGCCAAAGGACTTTTTCAAACTATTTACGGATCCTCTGGTTCAAGTGCAACCCATTATCCCTATTAATGATAATGTAGTAATGGTAAATTGGGATAGACCGGAAGGTAAAGGTGAATCACAAAAAACTATTAATGTGTCCATAGCCGCTTACACGACAGCTCATGCGCATTTAGAATTATATAATTACCTGGAGCAACTAGACCGTCGCGTTTGATACTCTTCCATTTGGGTAAAAGGAATAAATAATAAACCAGATAAACAAGAAGAATTATTTTTTATTTTATATATGTTAACTGACTTCGGATCAAGTCCAAATCCTCCATCTCGTAACCAGATTGCTGATAGGACCGTGGTCCGGGTGGGACCGTAAGGAGTGACTCTAGTATAGAGGTCTCCTCTCCCGATGCTGCGGGGTTCATCGGACCTGTCGATACCACCACGTCCGTAGAAGATAGTAGTAGCGACGACTGTTGGTACGTTTCCTCTTATCTGCTGACTGATGCTACGGGTGACACATCCTCGAAGTAGAATAGAGGTGGAATAGAGGTGGTCTGCAACGACGTTGATGGTCGTGGTGGCACATCCTCGAAATAGATTGGCGGTGGGTAATTGGGTGTTACCTTTATCTCTACTTCCGTCAACACTCCCTGATACAACATGTGATGTCGATTGTTGCAGTGACAGTCGAGGTACTTCTTTTTTTTTATCGTCGTCGCTAACTATGATAATCTCGTCGTTAAGTCGATTCGTTTTCGCATCTTGGTAGACCCTGTGGTGGTTGTAGCGTTGGTGCCGACTGTAGGGGTGATGGTGTCAGCGTTGTTGTGCTGCTGCACCCTTCTTTTGCGGCCTGAAAGTCGCTGCGTCCCTCTCTTACGAGTAGTGGTAGTGCTGGTGTTGGTGTTAATGCTAGCCCTAGGAGTTATGGTATCGGCGTTATCGCGCTGTACCCTTCTTTCACCATCAAAAATGCGGCGCACAGCCATTTCATGTCGCTCGAAGGCAACATCACTCTCGATGAACAATCTCTGTTGGCGCTCCAATCGGTCCCGTAGCACTCCACGGAGGTTGCTGAATACATCGAGGACTCCCATTTCATATTCACTCTCAAACTCAGTCATTTTTGTAAAACCCTCCATTTTCACGAGATGTAGTTGTAGTAATTTTAATACTATAAAATAGAAAATCGAAGCGTAGTGTATATATACATAAAAAAAGTCATTATCATTATCAAAGTCATAGAAAAGAAAGTCTAGTAATTTTCTAAAACATTCGTTTTTAGAAATCCTTGTACTTGGCTAGCGATTAGAATCTGCATACTATTCGACAGTAATTACCCCACAGCTAATCAATTGGAGTTTAACCTAGAGGTGACTGTAATTTATAAATTTATCCAATCTGTAAATAATAGTTAGAAATTGCATTCCATGCGTCGAGAATCATTCTAACACTACCAATTAGTAAAAGTTCACTTGTTTGGAGGTTGACCAATCTGAAAATAACGACTAGAAAATACTTTTCGTTCATGAGGAATTACCTTATTATCATTGCAATGTAGCGCAACATTCTTGTCTCCAATGCTAATTAAATCTTTCCGCTACAGATTCATATAGGCATGAATGTCGTGCTTCATGGAGAAGAAGAAGTTTGTCGGTTTCTTTAAAACAACGGTGAATACTTCCAGATGCACCTATCTTTGTTTTAAGAAGCCCACATCTGAACCCTCGGACTAAAACAATCCCGATAACAGCTAGTATGTAACTGCACCATTACTGTGATACTTAAATTCTCGCATATCACAAAAGAACCGCTTGCCACAATACCTAAAGGTTACTCACAATGTACCCGTCTTGAGTAAATTTCTCGCTGTAGATTTACGCATGGCTTCTGTAGCAAACTCTAATATATGCCTTAGTGTAACTTAAAATTTCAAATAAGGCAATTTCTTTACTGCGTCTTGCAAATAAGGATTTTATTAACAACACCATTATGTCATCACTTGGGTATCTTATTAGATTTAATACAGAACAAGAGCCATTGGAAGTCAAACGTAGCTTGTTTTCTTTGCTCTAGATATTTATCTATTCGGACGCAAGGTATTTGTCTATCGCCCTAAAGCAACCATCGCTGATAAAAGACCTTTTTGATGGAGGTATTTCTGATAAAACAGATAGACCTTGTGTGTAATGTAGATGTGAAATTTAGCTTAAATCTGAAATAAAATAGCACGAGTGATAATTAAACCAAAATATATTTAAATATTTTTCGAAATACCACTTGTACGTGAATCGTATATTGGATTTTTTGTTTTACGAAATCGTACATTTATTTTTTGTAAATAATGTATTTAATTACCCATTAAAAGGAACCAGCACGATGGAAATTAAAGAAAATGTGATAACTCAAATTTATATTGATTATGCAACTTTTACTAAAATTGAAAAAATTCAGTGGTATATTCTAGCCGTCTTTTCAAAACAATCCCCAATAAACATATTAAAAACCTATTGGCCATCTTTTGCTATATGCCTGTTAACAAATTATATCTTAATTAGTTAATACTTGTTTTTTTGAATGTAGATTTTATAAATGCAATATAAACGAGCGCTATAAAAATATTTTTCGGAATATCACCTGTACGTGACAAGGACTGTTTTAAACAACCTTGCAAAAGGTGATTAGAAACTTTTAATAGTAAGTTGACCTTTTCAATAGTTGATAGCCCCATTAAAATGAAACGTGAACAATTTTATACGCGCATGACTATTAATAAATAAACGCAACAATACAATAGTGTTATAAACTAATGGAGGTCGTCTTAATCGTGCGTCGTCGTTATAAAAAATCGAGTATATAGGTAGAAGGTCGTTTTAATCGAGTGGTGTCGTTATAAATTCGTGTATAGGCAGAAGGTTACAACATACAAGTGGAAATTAAAAAGAAAGTGTAATAACATTTTAAGCTAATTATCAACCGCTTTTTATAATAATAAAACCCTATCACGAAAAATCACATTGTAAACAGAAACAGTTATCTATGTCAAACAAGCGTTTAAAGCTTCATTCAAATAAAATAATTAAATAGAGGATAACCACAGATATTGAAAAATTCGCATAAATTCAACCTTAAAATTGCATATAACATAACCGATTTACGCGGACCTTCGAAAACACCTGATGAACCAAAACTGGCCCTAATAATATTTTAATATCTTATTATGAAAAACATTTGTCATTATCTATTAATTCTTATTTGTTAGAATACTTTTCAAGATAGAGTGTAATTATGCACTCTCTTTTTAATAAACCTATTACAAAAAATCACACTGTAAAGCAATTATCGATCACTCCTGACAGAATGATATTTTAAAACCTCAAATTAATTCATTAATTAATACATGTTACCCAGAGAAATTGATAAAATTCAAAATGCACAGAACATAATCGACAGATCTTATTACATATTAATAACATTTAATAGGAATCTAAATAGCTCATGGAAATATGAAGAGTACCTGTACTAAAACGAGGTCAAATTACACGATTAATTATGTATAATGTTGAG
>JARFJB010000862.1:615000-875000 GCA_036346205.1 Vesta saturnalis
ACACACAGACACACAGACACACAGACACAGACACACAGACACACAAACACACAGACACACAAACACACAGACACACATGCAGACACATGTACAGACACACAGATACAGACACACAGACGAACAGACGCATAGGTACACTGACACACAGACACACAGGCACAAGGCATACAGGCACACATATACACAGACACACAGACACGCAGACACACAGACACACAGACACACATACACATAGACACAGACACACAGACATACAGACACACAGACATACAGACACACAGACACACATACACACAAACACACAGACACACAGACACACAGACACACAGACACACAGACACACAGACACACAGACACACAGCACACACGGACACACAGACACACAGACACACAGACACACAGACACACAGACACACAGACACACAGAACACACACACAACACACAGACACACAGACACACAGACACACAGACACACAGACACACAGACACACAGACACACAGACACACAGACACACAGACACACAGACACACAGACACACAGACACACAGACACACAGACACACAGACACACAGACACAGAGACACACAGACACACTGACAACAGACACACAGACACACAGACACACAGACACACAGACACACAGACACACAGACACACAGACGCACAGACACACAGACACACAGACACACAGACACACAGACACACAGAGACACAGACACACAGACACAGACACACAGACACACAGACACACAGACACACAAACACACAGACACACATACAGACACACACATACAGAGACACACAGACAAACAGACGCATAGGCACACTGACACACAGGCACAAGGCATACAGGCACACAGACACACAGACACACAGACACGCAGACACACAGACACACGGACACACAGACACACAGACACAGACACACAGACACACAGACACACAAACACACAGACACACAAACACACAGACACACATACAGACACATATACAGACACACAGACACACAGGCACAAGGAATACAGGCACACCTACACACAGACACACAGACACACAGACACACAGACACACAGACACACAGACACACAGACACACAGACACACAGACACAGACACACAGACACACAAACACACAGACACACAAACACACAGACACACATGCAGACACATGTACAGACACACAGATACAGACACACAGACGAACAGACGCATAGGTACACTGACACACAGACACACAGGCACAAGGCATACAGGCACACATATACACAGACACACAGACACGCAGACACACAGACACACTGACAAGCAGACACACAGACACACAGACACACAGACACATAGACACAGACACACAGACATACAGACACACAGACACACATACACACAAACACACAGACACACAGACAGACACACAGACACACAGACACACAGACACACAGACACACAGACACACAGACACACAGACACACAGACACACAGACACACAGACACACAGACACACAGACACACACACACACACAGACACACAGACACAGACACACAGACACACAGACACACAGACACACAGACACACAGACACACAGACACACAGACACACAGACACACAGACACAGACACACAGACACACAGACACACTGACAAACAGACACACAGACACACAGACACACAGACACACAGACACACAGACACACTGACACACAGACACACAGACACACAGACACACAGACACAGACACACAGACACACAGACACACAGACACACAACACACAGACACACACAGACACACACAACAAGACACACAGACAACACAAGGCACACAGCACAGACACACAGGCACAAGGCAACAGCACACAGACACACAGACACACAGACACAGACACAAGACACACAGACACAACAGACACACAGACACAGACACACAGACACACAGACACACAGACACACAGACACACAGACACACAGACACACAGCACACAGACACACAAACACAGACACACAGACACACAGACACACAGACACACAGACACAGACACACAGACACACAGACACACAGACACACAGACAACAACACACAGACACACAGACACACAGACACACAGACAACACAGACACACAGACAACAGACACACAGACACGACACACAGACACACAGCACACAGACACACAGCACACACACACAACACAGACACACAGACACAACAGACACACAGACAACAGACAAGCACACGACACACAGACACACAGCACACAGACACAGACACACAGAAACAGACACCAGACACACAGACACAGACACACAGACACACAGACACACAGACACACAGACACACAGACACACAGACACACAGACACACAGACACACAGACACATACAGACACACAGATACAGAGACACACAGACGAACAGACCATAAACACAGACACACAGACACACAGGCACAAGGCATACAGGCACACATACACACAGACACGCAGACAGACAGACACACAGACACACAGACGCACAGGCACACAGACACACAGACACACAGACACACAGACACACAGACACACAGACACACAGACACACAGACACACAGACCACAGACGCACAGACACACAGACACACAGACACACAGACACACAGAGACACAGACACAGACACAGACACACAGACACACAGACACACAGACACACAAACACACAGACACACTACAGCACACACATACAGAGACACACAGACAAACAGACGCATAGGCACACTGACACACAGGCACAAGGCATACAGGCAACACAGACACACAGACACACAGACACAGACACACAGACACACGACACACAGACACACAGACACAGACACACAGACACACAGACACACAGACACACAGACACACAGACACACAGACACACAGACACACAGACACACAACACACAGACACAGACACACAGACACAAACAGACACACGACAAACAGACACAAGACAACAGACACACAGACACACAGACACACAGACACACGACACAGACACACAGACACACAGACACACAGACACACAGACACACAGAGCACACAGACACACAGACACACAGACACACAAACACACAGACACACAGACACACAGACACCACAGACACACAGACAGACACAGATACAGACACACAGACGAACAGACAGCATAGGACACTGACACACAGACACACAGGCACAAGGCATACAGGCACACATACACACAGACACACAGACACCAGACACACAGACACACAGACACAGCAGACACACAGACACACAGACACACAACACACAGACACACAGACACACAGACAACAGACACACAGACACACAGACACACAGACACACAGACACACAGACACACAGACACACAGACACACAGCACACAGACACACAGACACACAGACACACAGACACACAGACACACAGACACACAGACACACAGACACACAGAACACACAGACACACAGACACAAACAGACACACAGAACAGAACACACAGACACACAGACCAAAACACACGACACACAGACACACAGGCACAAGGCATACAGGCACACACAGACACACAGACAGACAGACACACAGACACACAGACCACAGCACACAACACAGACACACAGAACACAGACACACAGACACACAGACACACACACAGACACACAGACACACAGACACACAGACACACAGACACACAGACACACAGACACACAGACACACAGACACACAGACACACAGACACACAGACACACAGACACACAGACACACAGACACACAGACACACATACAGCACACAATACAGAGACACACAGACAAACAGACAAGGCACACTGACACACAGCACAAGGCACACAGGCAACAGCACACAGACACACAGAACACAGACACACAGACACACAGACACAGACACACAGCACACAGACACACAGACACACAGACACACAGACACACAGATACACAGACGCAGACACACAGACTCACAGACACACAGACTCACAGACCCACACACAGACACACAGACACACAGACACACAGACACACAGACACACAGACACACAGACACACAGACACACAGACAACACACAGACACACAGACACACAGACACACAGACACAAACAGACACACAGACACACAGACACAAGCACACAGACACACAGACACACAGCAACAAGCATACAGCACAACAACACAATACAGAACACAGATACGAGACACACAGACGAACAGACGATACACACTGACACACAGACACACAGGCACAAGGCATACAGGCACACAACACACAGACACAGCAACAACAGACACACAGACACACAGACAGACAGCACACAGACACACAGACACACAGACACACAGACACACAGACACACAGACACACAGACACACAGACACACAGACCACAGACACAGAAAAAGAAGCGAAACACACGACACACAGACAACAGACACACAGACACACAGACACACACACACAACACAGACAACAGACACAACACAACACACAGACACACAGACACACAGACACACAGACACACAGACACACAGACACACAGACACACAGACACACAAACACACAGACACACAAACACACATACACACATACAGACACATATACAGACACACAGATACAGAGACACACAGACGAACAGACGCATAAACACACTGACACACAGACACACAGGCACAAGGCATACAGGCACACATACACACAGACACGCAGACAGACAGACACACAGACACACAGACGCACAGGCACACAGACACACAGACACACAGACATACAGACACACAGACACACAGACACACAGACACACAGACACACAGACACACAGACGCACAGACACACAGACACACAGACACACAGACACACAGACACACAGAGACACAGACACACAGACACAGACACACAGACACACAGACACACAGACACACAAACACACAGACACACATACAGACACACACATACAGAGACACACAGACAAACAGACGCATAGGCACACTGACACACAGGCACAAGGCATACAGGCACACAGACACACAGACACACAGACACGCAGACACACAGACACACGGACACACAGACACACAGACACAGACACACAGACACACAGACACACAAACACACAGACACACAACACACAGAACACACAACAGACTACAGACACACAGACACACAGGCACAAGGAATACAGGCACACCTACACACAGACACACAGACACGCAGACACACAGACACACAGACACACAGACACACAGACACACAGACACACAGACACAGACACACAGACACACAAACACACAGACACACAAACACACAGACACACATGCAGACACATGTACAGACACACAGATACAGACACACAGACGAACAGACGCATAGGTACACTGACACACAGACACACAGGCACAAGGCATACAGGCACACATATACACAGACACACAGACACGCAGACACACAGACACACAGACAAGCAGACACACAGACATACAGACACACATACACATAGACACAGACACACAGACATACAGACACACAGACACACATACACACAAACACTCAGACACACAGACACACAGACACACAGACACACAGACACACAGACACACAGACACACAGAGACACAGACACACAGACACAGACACACAGACACACAGACACACAAACACACAGACACACATACAGACACACACATACAGAGACACACAGACAAACAGACGCATAGGCACACTGACACACAGGCACAAGGCATACAGGCACACAGACACACAGACACACAGACACGCAGACACACAGACACACGGACACACAGACACACAGACACAGACACACAGACACACAAACACACAGACACACAAACACACAGACACACATACAGACACATATACAGACACACAGACACACAGACACAAGGAATACAGGCACACCTACACACAGACACACAGACACGCAGACACACAGACACACAGACAAGCAGACACACAGGCATACAGATACACAGACATACAGGCACACAGACACACGGACACTCAGCTACACAGTGGTGGAAGTATCCACTGGAGAAGAAGTAGCAAAGTTCTAGAAAAAGAATATACTGTACATGGTGAATCGATAATAGAATAAAGTAAACTGGTGCTTGATGGATAAACTTTTCCAACAGATCGTATGTTGTGGTGAGTAAGTGTGAGCATTTTAAAATTGTTTTTGACCATACAGAGTGATCCAAAAAAGCAGGCGAAGCAAATCTGGTTTTTTAAATGAAATGAAATCAAAAGTACTTGATAGAAAATAAAAGGTGTCCCTCCTGCGCAATGCATACATTTAGTGGTTTTATTATGTTTTCCCTCACGTTTTCCAGTATCTCCGGTGTCTTATCCTATCTTCCATATCTTCTTTTGTAGTGGGAGATGTGACATATACTCATTTAACATATCCCTACAAGAAGAAATCTAATGAGGTAAGATCGCACGACCATGGGGGCCACTGAACAAAACCTCCAAGGCCAATCCATTTTTGAGGGTAATTATCATGCAAAAATTCACGTACCTTGTGGTAGTAGTGATGAGAGGCACCGTATTGTTGCAGCTACATATTATGTCACTCATCAGGAGGAATTGGAGGTAGATACGACCAGTGAGGGAAAAAATACCGTCCAATAATTCTATTGTGTAGAATGCCACTCCAAGCATTTAAGGACCAGTGGTTTTGGTTTTGCGTTTGGTAGATCCAAAATGGATTGACTAATGCGCAATAGTGCATATTATGACGATTTACAGCGCCATTGGTTCTAAACGTATTCTCGTCAGAAAACAATATAAAATAAAAAGTTTGGATTAATGTCAAGTCAAAGTCATCATTGCGAAATTGCTGGCGTAATTCAATATGGTAAGGATGATTTTTTAGTTGTCCGATTGACAGTTGATTGTGACGTTTCACATGATATTGCTATCTGACGACTACTGAAATGCGGGTTTCTTAAATATGAAGCAGAATCTTCATATTTCAGTTTTTTCTTGGATACTGATATTTCTATTCACCATTTTGCCTTTTTCATAATCCACATTGCGTGTAGAATCGTTTTTCTCCATCCTAGTGGGTTGGCATCGAGCAGGATACTGCGTTCTGAATAACCTTTGAGCAAGAAGGCAATTTTTGAGCACCTCCTAACTCATAAACCGTATCAATTAATTCACTTTTAGAGTATTCAATTATTTTACGATTGAATACTCAAAACTTGCAACTTCTTAAACTACCAAAAAGCAACCGTTTGACAGATAAAATATTTGTCAAATTGGGAAATTGTTTTCATGGCTATTGCGAATAATCACAAGAACAATATTGCAATATTGAATAATACAGAAAAATCAAAACAACCCAAAAACTGTGAAAGATTGGTATAGCACATACTTATGTGAAATTATATAGTTTTTGATTATCTTTAACACGGCGTAAAAACAGGGTGTTCTATTTATATTTTGAATTTGAAGTTTCGCAGCCATGAACAATTATTTTTAACACACTATGCCACATATCTCTAATATTTATTCTTCAGAACATATACTTAAGCTTGGTCTCTCCTTGGTCTAAATATGAAAGTTTTCCTAACAAAACACAAGCTGGTACATAATAATAAAGTTGTAGGGTAAATGTGTGTGAGACGCCGCGTGGGGAGAGATGCCGCACTAGTAATATTTCCGTTCATCCAATAGAGAGAGCATTGAACCGTCGCGAATTCGATACCCCCTCGCCACACACCTTAGACAGATAGTGTCTGTCCGGCTGTCGTCAGCGGTGCCTCTGTGTCGCGCGTTTAAGTGAAAAAAGACAAAAATAATTACTCCAAACTTTTAATGTACTTGCTTATTTATGAAAATTAACTATAGGTACGTGTGGTAATCAAGGTAAGAACCATTTTTATAGTGTAGAATGCTAATTATTATTCATGTTTTTAGAATATATTGTTACGATTTTTAATTTATAACCTTATCGCTATAGTGCGGCGTCTATCCCACAAAAAAGGGAGAGATGCTGCGCTTCATGTTGTATGCTTTACTTGTATTACTTACATAGTTTAATATTATATTTTTCAGAATGCCCCGGAAGTATATCAGGAAGAGAAATGTCAGAAGAGCTGAATGGACGGAAGAAAATCTCCAAAAGGCAGTAGAAGAGGTAATGTCAGGTAAACTAAGCAATCGTGCCGCTGAAAACTTACACAACGTTCCAGCAAGGGCCATATCAAGGCGGATTTTGTCTGGGTCCGTCAAGAGAATTGGACATGGAGCTCAGCTTTCGCTTGGAATAGATAACGAACGACGGTTAGTGGTTTATATTAAAAGACTCTGTGCTGCCGGATTTGCCCCCGACACAGAATGTATTAGAACTTTGGCATACGATTTTGCGGAAAAACTGAAGCTGCCACATCGATTTTTACATGAAAATAAAAAAGCAGGCTATCATTGGCTGCAGTCCTTTCTGGAAAGGAATAAGGATATTTCTGTGAGGCAAGCAGAGGGTCTTTTTGTGGCAAGAGCGCAAGGAATGAATAGAAAGGAAGTAGCAGTTTTTTTTAATTTACTAGAAAAAGAAATGTTGGACTGCGATTTGATGAATTCGGGAGAAAATATTTTCAACGTTGATGAAAGTAGTATACAGTTGATAAATAAACCAAGTAAAGTCTTGGCAGAAAAGGGGACAAAGGATGTACATGTATTAACACCAAAAGAGAAAGGCGAAACAATTTCATTGGTTGCAGGTTGTAATGCCGCTGGAAATTTCTTACCGCCAGTTCTCATAATGCAAGGGGTTAACAAAAAGGCCGAATTTTCAGATGGACTTCCTCATGGCTCTCAAATTTACATGAGCAAGAAATCAGCTTACATGACTACGGAACTTTTTCTAAAGTGGTTTAAAGAGCATTTCTTGACTCGGAAAGCATCCAATGGCAAAACCATTTTGATATTAGACGGTCACTGTTCTCACTCAAATTCAGTAGAGCTGCTTGATCTTGCACACGATAATGGTGTTATTATAATATGTTTGCCGAGTCACACCACTCAGGGTTTGCAGCCGTTGGATAGAAGCTTTTTTAAACCATTAAAAACATATTACCCCAAGGAAACAAATGCTTGCATGTTTAGAAATAAAACAAGAAATTTAACAAGATACCAAGTTGGCTCTCTGATTGGTGATGTCTGGGGAAAAGCCGCCACTACCGGAATTGCCTCATCTGGTTTTAAAGCTTGTGGAATTTTTCAATTAAACGCTAACATTATACCAGATAATTTTTTTGCAATATCTGATCAATCAAAACCGTTGCCGCCACCGACACTCCAATCTTCGAGATCAATACAACCTGGGCTTCAACATCACTCCCTGGAACTTCGACATCATGTCCTGCGCCTTCAACATCCCCTACTGGACCTCCGACATCACCTTTCATTCTCAATCCTGTTATGTTATATAACCAAGAGACTCCCTCGAAAACTTTGGAAAATGTGATCCCTATCCAAGAGTCTCCTACGAAATTTTCACAAATTATAAACCTAAGCCAAGAGACCGTTACGGAAGATTCTGAAAATATAAATCAAATTCAAGAAACTCCTACTAAAATTTTGGAAGAGGCGCTTGCATTACCAAAAATACAGGCTTCAACAGTTAAAAGGAAACAAGCAGCATGCGTTTTGACGTCTCCTGAAAATATTTCTTTTAAGAAGACCAAAAATTCATCTCTGATCAAAGGGTTTAAGAAAAATATGCAGACGGCCAAATCATAGAAGAAATAAGAAAAGAAAAAGAGAGAAGAGGATAAAACAGAAGATGTACAAGAGGAAAAGAAAGAAAAATTGTATGCCTATAGAAGGGCCTATAGAAGACGATGGTAACGTTTGTGTCGAGTGTTGGGAAAATTATTACCACACAAAAAATAAATCTGGACTGGATTAAATGTCCAGATTGCCAAAAATGGCTGCATGAATCATGTACGCTTTATAAAAAATTGTGTAATGTATGTGGCCGTGAACAAATAAGAAAAATTAATTTAAATAAAAAGAAATAGACTCAAAGGGCATCTCTTCCATATGGTGCGGCCACTATCCCACAGTGTGTGGGATAGACGCCTTTTTACCAACGGTCTAATTCCATTTTTGGATTTGTTTTGAAAATAAATAACGTTCCTTTTGATTAAAATTGTTTTTTACTTATACCCCTTATTAGTTTTTTTTATTATACAGTTTAACCAAAATGTGCGGCATCTCACCCACAGTTACCCTACCCGTAAATACGATTTTTGGATAGAATTCGAATTATTTCAAAAATCGTAAATTTAACATTTATGAACTCGATATAAATAAAGCTTTATAATTGTACATAGAATCCAAAAATCAAATAATATACAAAGTGATAAATAAAAAAATACTAACTTAGCCTTGTCCTGCTTTTGTGGAACAGTCTGTATAGTCAAGAATAATTTTAAAATACGCACACTTATTAGCCATATAATATGATAAATACATTTTATTGGCGAAGTTTACCCTTAAAGCACCAATTTACTTTACTTTAGCATTGGCTCACCCAGTACAAATGCATAGAAAAACAACATTTAGAGGGGTACTGCAATGCTACAGTAAAAATACGTTAAAGCCAAAAATAAAGACAGGATGGTAGCGATAGGAATTACAGGATAAATACGGTTTTGGTGCTCAGAAGAGAGAAAAGCAAAGAGTACGTTAGCTCGTACACATCGTGGTCAGATAGGACTTATCTTTATTTCATCTGTGAATTAGAAAAAAAAAGAAAGCTAAAATTTCCTAATTGTAGCAGAATAGGTCGAAATGGAACAAAAAGTAGAAAGTATCATTACGCATACTCAAAAAGGAAGAAATTGGTAAGGGACACTAAACAGACTATAATAACAGATTCACAAGATAAAAAAGCAACAATCCGAAATACGCACTAGCAGGGAGATTAACGACATTCGACAACTTAATGAAGACCAAAATCAGAAAAGATATGCGGAAGAATAAAATTAAGTGAAAATCCGAGGAAAAAATAATGATAGTATTGTGAAGTATGAAAAAGATTTACATACAGCGACGTACAAAAAGACAAAGAATATATACAAAAGAATGTTAGTGTAAGCATTCCACTGCTTACACTGGCATTCTTTTGTACAACAGACCTTGGAAAAAATTTAGTGAAGATGAAATACCCAAAATTATTCCTTTTAATAACTATTAATAATAATAACAGTACGAGTGATTAGAAGGAAACTGGATTAGGCAATGGTTTTGATACGATAGGTAAGTGAAAAATAGGAAAATGCAAAATGTAAGATACAAAAAGGATGAAGATCGAATCAGCTCGAAAAAACACAGCTATGAAATAAAGAGATAATGTACTGTATGGAGTAAAAGACACTTGCAGGACATTGCACCATACATAAACCAAAATCAAGGTAAGTACGTAATTTAAACATAACATTGGAAATGAAACAGTTGAAGGGAGTGAAGAATTAAGAGAAAAAGCTAAGCAAATACCGATTATTACGGCAGGAAAACAAATGGATTGGTACGAATCAAATAAAATGTATACAGGTGAGATTAAGGAAACAGTAAAATGATCTGGTAGAAGAAACGAAAGATAAAACGAAATCTGTAGAAGGAATGAAAGAATGAGGTGAGTTTAAAAAGATGTAGATTCCAAGCTCGACGTGTTAAGGGATAAAAGGAGCTACAAAAATAAGAAAACCCTTAAATAAATTTAAAACAATTCTAATTCAAGTATATCAAGGATAATTGTATACATGATGTTATAAAAACCGTAACACGTTTACATGATCAGATACTGCATATCCGAATAATGAAAAACGTCTCATAGTTATTTTAGTACACACAGTAACTGACTGCTCTAAGAACATGGTCAATTTAAACTTGCTAAACAAAAAAAAAAGATCTAATCACATTACTAAACTAATTCGCTCAAACAATCCTACTCTAGACACAATTGTGTAGGTCGGTAACCAGTTTGTTGAAATGAGCTCATTGGGGTACATGATTAATGAATGCACTGGCAAGTTGACCATCGTGGATTGTTAGTTCCTCTTATCACTATGTAACTTGAACTAGCACGATCAGTCGCTTTCAAGAAAATAATGCCCCCTTTGTGCAGTGTTTTTCTTACCCTTACTTAAAGCACTAACAACGCATATCGTTAGTTCCACTCAGTGATTTGTAGATTAAACCAGCACGAAATGCCTATTGGAAGCACTAACGAGATAACTGGTGCTAAACGTGAGTACTTTGATATTATCGTTTGGTGCTTTATGGACTGTATCAACACGGTTTGCTGCTTTCGAGAAAACGGTACTGTCTATTGCAGTGCTCTCTATTAATATTTATTGTAGGCATTATCGAAATAAACTTCGCACCTGCCTAGTGCTTCGTTACTACTTTATATCTTGCACCAGTATAACATACTGTTTCTAAGGGAACCAAAAGCCCTACATAATCTTACCGACATTGGAAGCACTAGCGATAATACCACTATAATCATGGTGTACTGTAGCGTAGTGTAGTGTATGGCCTAAGATTTTGGAGATGTACGTTCCGTGCTGATCTAATCTATAAAACCGATTCTAACGATGTGCACGACCCGTCGTTAGTGCTTCGAAAAAAGGAAAATAAGGGATAAAAAGAGTTGTCGTCTTATTGCCTTCTATAAATCCCGAAAAGGCACTAATAAAACACCAACAATGTACTCTGTTATTGTTAGCGCTTCACCTAACGGTAGGAACCTAGTACTACACAGACTTGATGTAATCCATAAAGCATTAAAGTGCACAAAAAAGCAGAAACAATGTGATTCGATTCTATCGTTAATGTTTCTAATAAGGGCCAGCATCGTAAACGGAGGTTCTGTTTTATCAGAAACGGCGATTCGTGCTGAATCAATCCATAAAGCGCTAAAAAACATTAACGAAGTTCTAACGATGCGCATTGGTCCTTTAGTTAATTCTTCCAATACTGGAAGGAAGCCAGAACTGCAGCGTGAACAGCCTTTTGTCTGCGGTTGTAATAGTAACGGAATATTGACAAATGCTATAAACCTCTACTTTATACCATCATCGTTAACATCTCGGCTTTCATTTTTAATGAACAAGCTTGTTTTAAAATGTTAGTAAAAGAAAATAAATGTAGATACTGGCTAGATACGTTACAAGACCAAACCATAGGTTTTGATAGTGAAATTTCATTTTATCTATTTTCTTTTCCTATATTGCTTTTAATCAGCGTATTAATAAAAAATTAGAAATTAAATTATAAGACTGCATGTGCTCAATTAAAAATGTGATATAAAATTAATCAAATAACTGACAAATTTAATCAAAATTTCTGTTGCGCAAATAATTTAAATTCTTGTAGCTTTTACTATCAGTTAATATTAGCGCCATATCTGATTAAAATCAAATTTTAACTTTAATTTTTAGAGATAGGTAATATGAAGTATAAAATTTGGGAATCGATGTAAGGACTATAATAATAAAACGCAAGTATTTCGGCTTCGTGATCGAGTGCAATAAAAGTTAAAAAGCTGTAAAATGACACACCTGGGGCTTCTCCGTCGTAAGAGAGGTTTGGAACTAGAAGAGTTTGCGCGTCCACGATTACGATGTTATCTGAGGAAATGCTGTGTACACCCCTTAAACCATCTATCTTCCGAGGTCTTGGATAGTCGAAGTTGCGTGGTATTTTTACATCTCCAAAATTTACCTGTAAAAATAAATTTTTTTATTACCTTATATATTATTTATAATAGATATGAAGGAAACTTTGAATAGTAATCGAATTTTACGTATTATAACAAAATTTATGAAAATGATCTTCTCTTCGTATGGATCTATTTTTAAATTGGGAAAACTTTTGTAATAAATTAATATTGGTATATTAGGTAAAAGTTTTAAGTGAGTGTAATTTTTCACAAAGTTCAAGCTAGTAGTAACGGTTGTTAGTTTAATAAGATTTATTACAATAATGTAACATGTTACTTAATAATTATTAAACATTTATACCTACTTATTATTTATAACATTATTTTGAAGAAAAGGTTTGTTAGTGATTGTGCAAGTTATAATAAATAGTTATTTTACATGTTGTATCATTCACGTCTCTAGAAATTATAGTTTTCTACGCTACAGTGTAAAGTAATATTTCCTGAAGTGAATATTTTAGTTATCACTGAAAATTTATTTTTCCTTAACTCCAAATAGGGACAAGATTTAATCAATCGCAATGCGGATATTTTTAACATTCATATTTCTCTTATATTAAATGCACAACAACCAACCAATTAAACATACACACCTGGCTACCAGGCTAAACATTTATTTATTATACATAACCTTTGGTTTAACGTACATTTAAATGGTCCAATTTTATTTAGACTTATATTAATTTATCACATCTTTATTTTCAAATATGAAAAACAAGGTTATATTCAAAGCTAATTTTTGATTGTGTTTTAATATTTTAAAGGCTTATGTAGTATTATATTAAAAGCTTTTATAAGTGAAACTTATCTGAAATTGAATTACCTTTGAAAAAGCTTACAGTGCTTGTTATAAAGTTTTTCCGATATAAACAGCAGATATTTTAGGAACTTTTTTGATTTTGAAACTTTTCTTAAAGAAACTAATCTAAAATTTAATTATCTTTAATAATCTTACGTTCAGGGAACGTCAGTTGATGATGTAGAACACAAATTAAAAAAATGTCTTTAAACTCTTTCTAGGCTATCAATCAGATACTGGTGCTTTGGGTTGCAAAGTACTGACGAATATTCCAGCGTGGCACGAACAAGTGTGTAATGCAAGAATACCTAAGTCTTTAAATGTATCACCCCTATTTAATTCCACATTATTGATAGTACATACATAATTTGTAGGTTGTTTTTTACGTGCGTTTATTTGAATTCAGAGATAACTTATTCACATAAGACCAGTCAGTTATAATGTTTAGACAAGTTTGGACCAGATAATAGTAGGAAACGCAATAAATAGTGGAAAAGACTTTGATATCGTCGGTCTATGCTAATACACGAAAATCAAGTTTTTTTGATTACAACAAGGGCCCAAGGTTAGAACCTTACGGAATACCAGATGACAAACAAAAGAAACCGGAGGATTATCCATGGTAAATAACACTTCGTTCTGTTAGTAAGAAACAAAATAATAAAGTCGATAAGATCAGTACACATCTAACTATTTCTTGGCAACACTACATTCAATCATTTTGGATGTAATGCACACAAAGTTGGTTAATTTTTATTCATACAAAAAATTTTCGGCAAAATTAGACAAAACAGAGATTGGACAGTAATTTTCAATTTTATTGTTATCGTAGCTCTTGAACACCTGAGATATTAATAAAAGACTTTTCGCTTTTCTCAAGAAAATCAATTTTTGAGATATTCACATAATGTACCTCAGCGCCTTGTATAAAGTGCCTTATTTGTAAATAGATTTTACCCAAAAATTGGTAAAACCGACAAAATTAGAAGTAACCCTAAAAATAGTTTAACTAAAATCGGCTATGTATTTTTTAGTAACTGCGGCTACAGACACAAACACACACGCACGCACGCACGTACATACATACGCCTACACACACACACACACACACACACACACACACACACACACACACACACACGCACGCACGCACGCACGCGCGCGCCCACACACACACACACACACACACACACACGCCCGCAGACACTACAGACACAGACACAACAGACACAGGCACAACAGACAGAGACACAACAGACACAGACACAAGAGACACAGACACAACAGACACAGACACACCAGACACAGACACAACAGACACAGGCACAAAGACACAGACACAACAGATACAGACACAACAGACACAGACACGACAGACACAGACACAACAGACACAGACACAACAGACACAGACACAACAGACACAGACACAACAGACACAGACACAACAGACACAGACACAACAGACACAGACACAACAGACAAAGACACAACAGACACAGACGCAAACACCACAGACGCAGACACCACAGACGCAGACACCACAGACGCAGACACCGCACACGCAGACACCGCAGACGCAGACACCGCAGACGCAGACACCGCAGACGCAGACACCGCAGACGCAGACACCGCAGACGCAGACACCGCAGACGCAGACACCGCAGACGCAGACACCGCAGACGCAGACACCGCAGACGCAGACACCGCAGACGCAGACACCGCAGACGCAGACACCGCAGACGCAGATACCGCAGACACCGCAGACGCAGACACCGCAGACGCAGACACCCCAGACTCAGACACCGCAGACGCAGACACCGCAGACGCAGACACCGCAGACGCAGACACCGCACACGCAGACACCGCAGGCGCATACACCGCAGACGCAGACACCACAGACACAGACACCGCAGAAGCAGACACCACAGATGCAGACACCGCAGACGCAGACAGCGCAAAGTCAGACACCGCAGACGCAGACACCGCAGACGCAGACACCGCAGATGCAGACACCGCAGATGCAGACACGGCAGACGCAGACACCGCAAAGTCAGACACCGCATACGCAGACACCGCAGACGCAGACATCGCAGACGCAGACACCACATACGCGGACACCACAGATGCAGACACCACAGACGCAGACACCGCAAAACGCAGACACCGCAGGCGCAGATACCGAAAACGCAGGCAACGCAGACGCAAACACCGCAGACGCAGACACCGCAGACGCAGACACCGCAGATGCAGACACCGCAGACTCAGACACCGCACACGCAGACACCGCAGGCGCAACACCCGACGCAGAACCGCAGACCAGACACCGCAGACGCAGACGCAGACACCCAGACGCAGACACCCAGACGCAGAACCGCAGACCAGACACCACAGACGCAGAAACCGCAACGCAGACACCGCAGAGTCAGACACCGAGACGCAGACACCGAGAGCAGACACCGCAGACGCAGAACCGCAGACGCAGACACCACAGACGCAGAACGCAGACGCAGACACACACACGCAGACACCCAGATCAGACACCGAGACGCAGACACCGCAGAGCAGACACCGCAGACGCAGACACCGCAACGCAGACACCGCAGGCAGACCGCAGACGCAGACACCGCAGACGCAGACACCCAGACGCAGACACCCCAGACCAGAACCGCAGACGCAGACACCCAGACGCAGACACCGCAGACGCAGACACCGCAGCAGACACCGCAGGCACACCGCAGACGCAGACACGCAGACGAGACACCCAGACGCAGACACCACAACGCAGAACCCAGAGCAGACACCACAGAGCAGACACCGCAGACGCAGACACGCAGAGCAGACACCGCAGACGCAGACACCGCAGACGCAGACACCGCAGACGAGACACCGCAGACGCAGACACCAACGCAGACACCACAGAGCAGACACCACAGAGCAGAACCGCAGACGCAGACACCCAGACGCAGACACCGCAGACGCAGACACCGCAGAGCAGCACCCAACGCAGACACCGCAGGCGCAACACCGCAGACGAGACACGCAGACGCAGACACCACAGACGCAGACACCACAGAGCAGAACCGCAGACGCAGACACCCAGACGCAGACACCGCAACGCAGACACCCAGATCAGACACCGCAGACGCAGACACCGCAGACGCGACACCGCAGACGAAGACACCGCAAGCAGACACCCACGCAACCCAGAGCGACACCCAGAGCAGAACCGCAGACGCAGACACCCAGACGCAGACACCGCAAACGCAGACACCCCAGACTCAGACACCGCAGACGCAGACACCGCAGACGCCGACACCGCAGACGCAGACACGCATATGCAGACACCGCAGGCGCATACACCGCAGACGCTGACACCGCAGACGCAGATACCGCAGACGCAGACACCGCAGACGCAGACACCGCAGACGCAGACACCCCAGACTCAGACACCGCAGACGCAGACACCGCAGACGCAGACACCGCAGACGCAGACACCCAACGCAGACACCCAGTGCAGACACCGCAGACGCAGACCACAGACACCGCAGACGCAGACACCCAGACGCAGACACCGCAGACCAGACACCCAGAGCAGACACCGCAGACGCAGACACCGCAGAGCAGACACCCAGACGCAGACACCACAGACGCAGACACCACAGACGCAGACACCACAGACCAGACACAACAGACACGCAGACACCGCAGACGCAGACACCGCAGACGCAGACACCGCACACGCAGACACCGCAGGCGCATACACCGCAGACGCAGACACTGCAGACGCAGACACCACAGACGCAGACACCACAGACGCAGACACCGCAGACGCAGACACCACAGACGCAGACACCGCAGACGCAGACACCGCAGAGTCAGACACCGCAGACGCAGACACCGCAGACGCAGACACCGCAGACGCAGACACCGCAGACGCAGACACCGCAGACGCAGACACCGCAGACGCAGACACCGCAGACGCAGACACCGCAGACGCAGACACCGCAGACGCAGACACCGCAGACGCAGACACCGCACACGCAGACACCGCAGACGCGACACGCAGACGCAGACACCGCAGACGCAGACACCGCAGACGCAGACACCGCAGACGCAGACACCGCAGACGCAGACACCGCAGACGCAGACACCGCAGACGCAGACACCGCAGACGCAGACACCGCAGACGCAGACACAGACACCGCAGACGCAGACACCACAGACGCAGACACCGCAGACGCAGACAGCGCAAACAGACACCGCAGACGCAGACACCGCAGACGCAGACACCGCAGACGCAGACACCGCAGACGCAGACACCGCAGACGCAGACACCGCAGAGTCAGACACCGCAGACGCAGACACCGCAGACGCAGACACCGCAGACGCAGACACCACATACGCAGACACCACAGATGCAGACACCACAGACGCAGACACCGCAGACGCAGACACCGCAGGCGCAGACACCGAAACGCAGCACACGCAGACGCAAGACACCGCAGACGCAGACACCGCAGACGCAGACACCGCAGAGCAGACACCGCAGACCAGACACCCAACGCAGACACCGCAGAGCGCAACACCCGACGCAGAACCGCAGACCAGACACCGCAGAGCAACAGACACCACAGACGCAGACACACAGACGCAGACACCGCAGACACAGACACCCAGACGCAGAACCGCAGACGCAGACACTGCAGAGTCAGACACCGCAGACGCAGACACCGTAGACGCAGACACCGCAGACGCAGACACCGCAGACGCAGACACCACAGACGCAGACACCGCAGACGCAGACACGCACAGACGCACAGACGCGCAGACGCGCAGAGGCGCAGATGCACAGACGCACAGACTCACAGACGCACACAGACGCATAGACGCACACACACACACACACACACACACACACACACACACACACACAACACACAAACACACACACACACACACACACACACACGCACACGCACACGCCAAAGCACACGCATACGCACACGCACACGAACACGCAAAGACACGCGCACATATGCAAACGCACACACGCACACCCGCATACACGCACATATGCACATATACACGCACGCTCGTACGCGCGCGCACACGCACACATGCACACCTTCACACACGAATAGTGATATAGGGCCGGTTCTGGACCAGTTCAAGGTCACTCGCCCTTTGGTGGTGAGAAACCAAAGCTCTTATAGCTCTTCAAGGTCAAACTTTTGGCGGGAAATTTAAATTTTTGGAGCTCTTAAAGGTCGAAATGTCAAGGTCAAAATTTAAAGCTAAATATAGAAATTATAAGGTCAATATTAGAAATCTAAAAATAGAGTTTTCAAGGTCAAAGATTATTGACCTGCAAGGGCATCATATTACATTTCTTAGAAATATAAAAATAGAAACAAAATTCGGTTTACTGCTACATGCAATTGTGTAATTTGTATTGCATAACTGTAAGACGATAAAATGCACTAAAGAGAAATAAATATGTGTATAGTAGAATGAGACACGGGATCGTGGTGGCCATTCAAGTGCACCTCTTCGACCAATCCACCTATTTTGAAAAATTTGATTTAAATAGTTCCGTACTGGCAATGCATAGTGCGGTGGAGCGTCATCTTGCTGAAACCAAATTCTCTCATCCAAACCATTTGGATTGTTATTTGGAAATAGACCCTTTAAATTTGGGAGCAGGTCATCCGTAAGCATAGAATGATATAACTGCCCACCAAGATTACCATTCAGAGAAAATGGCCCTACCAATAATCCCAGCCCACACGTTTAATTTTAGTGGTTTGTAGTCAGACCAATAACGATAATTGTGCTGATTCACTTCACCATGCAAAGTGCAAGTACATTCATTCAAAAAGAAAATCCATTCCAACTGTATGTGACCATGGTCAATTCTTGCAGCATTTGCATCTTGTAAGGGTGCATCTTTGCAGTTTTCAAAACCTTTAAAACAGTTCTGTGACTAACCTCATTATCGCGCGCTAATTGCCGTGCCGAAATGATGGGGTTTTCTTGAATAGCCAACAAAACGTTCAGCTTTGTATTTTCGTCGATTGCCTCTCTTCTTTGTCTTGGCAGATTCCTGACATGACCCAATTTTCTATAGCGCCTTTTTATTTTGCTAATTGTGCCTGGAGAAAGCCTCGGTAAATCGGGATGATTTGCTTGAAATAATTCAGCTACCTCAACTTGAGTGTGACTTCGGTCACCATATCCGATCATCGTTAATATCTCAATGCGAGGGGCTTCCGTTAAATAAAACATACTAATTAATTTACTACGATGTGAAAATGTGAAAACTACACTAGAAGAATTATTTATTTAAATAAACGAGCAAAGAAAAATACAGCGAACAGACAATATTGTAATTTACTAATGTGGACGCTAACAAATCAAGGGGGTAACTAAAATCGGGACTAAAACACAGAAGATTAAGAGCGTTTTTCATCAACGATAAGACCTAGCTCGCTGAGATAATAAATGCACGTTATCATTACGGCACATTTTTCTCTACCGATCATTCAAGCATTGTCGAAATTAAAAAGCATTTAGTTGGAAGCATAATCGGGTGTATGGAATTTTTCAATATTTCATCGGGTACAGAGAACTCAAGTCAAGCTATCTGTATCAGTATACACGAGCTTGGCTTCTAGCACATAATTGTAGTGGAAGTCGTACAGGACAGTTTCAGAAATGTCTAGAACAGCAAATCCTACACATATGGGTTTGTTTAGAAAAACCTCCACATCTTTATCGAAGTTGGTACAGCTATGGACATTTGGTTTGGAAATATATGCACCAGCACCACATCGACCCTCCGATTTGGTCACCAAACCGATATCTTTAGATTTACTCTCATTTCCCATTAGTTTACTGAAATCACTATTGATCATTAATTTATAGAAATTTTTATCAAATTCATATTTGGCTTCCTTGCATAATATAGTGTTGATATATTTTCGTAACCAGGGGGCCTGTTTAGACTGTATTTAATTTTACCAATTTTAAACCATGCGCAAAACACATTTTTAGGTTCTTATAGTGAACAAAGTAATTACGTTTCGGATACAATGTGAGTAATAATTATTTTAAATTGGAATCAGGTAGAGCCAAGTGTTCTGGTGCTAGGGTTGTCACTATGGAGCTCGTGCAATTCTAACGGATAGTCCAAATCACAGTCGACAGTGTAACCGATGTCTGAACCATTGGGTGTATTGAGTATGGATTCAAGGTTGGGGTAATCTACAAAGGCAAACTCCCCATATGGCAAGAATTGCTTCATTGATTTTCCATAAAAGTTTGCATCAAAAAAAAAAATTTCTGAATTTAAGGGTTAAGCTGTACAAAAAAAAGTATAAAAATGAAATATGTAGAATCTACAGACTCTCATAATGCGTAAGTGGCAAAAGTGCAACGTTCAAGCAGTGATTTGCCTGAAGCCAACAAACAATTTGCAAATTTTGCGGTAGAACATTAAAAATACGCACGATGCATTAATGATATTAGATATTAGATGTTTAAGTTTATTTATGATTAGGTTCTAAGTGGTTTTTTCCTTGTCTAAAGTATTTTTTAGTTTTACTTTTTGAAGTAGGGAACTTAGAATGTAATTATAATTATTTTTCCTTTTTTCAAATATTATACTTAATAAATACATGTTTTTCTTATGCTATTTTTTGTAAATTGCCCTTGTTATGCGGTTTTGAAACAAAAACTTTTACTTTAGTTGATTGAGGGATTTTTGTGCCGGGTGGTAAAATTTTAATTTTAAAAGTGAAGATTTGATCTAATCGCCTTTTGTTTCTAACTTTATCGCACAGTTCGAGCGTTCTATTACATATTTGAATATTTACGTGATTGTAAATAGTGCTATAGTAGTAGTCACTACAAAAACGATGACTTTAGACTTAATAAGCTTTATTTTTAGGCAGTGCTGTTCAGTCATTTTACTTAAGAGTGCCAGTTCATCGTTAAAAATATTACAAGCAGCATTAATATTTTGAGGCAAGAAGGATAAGTACAATTGCGTATCATCTGCATACATGTGTAACCGAACTTTTGTAATGTTGGACATAACGCTTGAGGTGTAGATAGAAAACAGAGTTGGTCCAAGAATAGACCCTTGCGGAACACCTGTGCTGACACTTTTCAATGATGAAACCTTATTATTATATGACACCGCCTGCTTACGATTGTTTAAGTAGCTGCTAAGTAAAGACACGGGCCCAGTTGACAATCCACGGAATGATAATATTGCCAGATCAATGCTATCGAAAGCCTTGGAAAAATCTACATGGACTAGAATGATGGCTTGCTTGTTATCAATTGCCGAGAAAATATCATCTGTAATTTTGAATAGTGCGGTGGTGCAGCTGTGACTTGACCTAAAGCCTGATTGCTAGTCCGGTAGAACCCTATAGGATTGTAAAAAGTTCGAAGTTGGATATCTCTAATGCGTTCTAAAACCTTAAATAGCACAGGAAGGCATAACTACAGCAATCTTCCAGTCAGATGGAAATACCGAATTTAATAGACAAAAGTTCATTATGTGCATGAAATAAGGAAGCAGAAATGGTAAACAGAGTCCAATCGTATAAATATTCAGATTATCATGAGCAGCTGCACTGTTCTTAATGTGATCAATAGCATTTGAAACTTCCATTTCAGAAATACAAGGTCTCTTTATTAGAAGAAAGATAGAAATCAACAATTTCATTTTTTGTTCACATTGAATTTTGGTACCGAGTTTATAACGAAATTATTAATCTCTCTACAGTTTCTAAATGGTTAGGTAAATTTCTTCGGTCTTTACTACTAAGTTGTTTTTTAGTTTCTTCCAAACTTTCCGGCTTTATCCATTCTGGACTAAGTGGTTAAAGGAGTTTGCTTTCTGTTTCCTACACTGAGCAGTTACTAAATTACGTAGTTGATTATATTGTAATTTGCTTGTATCGGTTTTATTACGCTTCTCCACAGCACGGTTTCTCTTTCGCATCAAAAATTTAATATCACGATTTAACCAGGGAGCGGCGGTTTAAGTTAATGGACCTACCTTCATAGGAGCATGAACGTCGAATACGTCATTTAAGCAGCTATTAAGAAAATGTATTTTATATTTTCATAACAGTATATATTTTGCTATGGAATAGCTCTCAAATCGCATTCAAATCGTAATCGATTAATACCGTTAAGATTTCGGTACTTAGAAATAAATGCAGTTTCAACGTGCAAAATATCGCTTCATGGTCAGCAAGCATAGAATTAGGAATTAAACCTGAATCAAGAAAATTGATTGTGCTACTTCAAATCGTAAGATCAATTAACGAGTTTCCATGTGTAGGTAATTTAATCAGTTGCTTTAAATCAAATGTTTCACATAGGTGTAAGCAATCAGAGGTGGCCTTATCATTAATATTGCCATAGTTAACCCATAAGAGATTAGCGTTGCCATATGGCAAAGGTATCTGTAACTTGTAATTCGCCCCCGAAACTAGAGATGGCACTCGCTTCTTGTAGTGTGTTAAGTTAAGCGAATTAAAACTTGTTCACAGGTGTTATCTTTTTTAGTGAAACTTAGGCTGTTATTTGGAAGTGTGTGTTTCATAATGCACATCAAGTTTATGTGTAATAAAACAAATACACATAATTAATTGGCACAATTTAAATATACGGTAATCTTATCTTGAATGCAGTGCTTTGCTGTAGGTTAGGTAATTATTGTCTCCAGGTCAATACATATTTCTATATTTTGTTGAAACTGTTAGCGTTGCCACATGGCAACGCTAGTTACTCCGATTACCGTGTTTTGGTACAATGGTAATTTTTTTTAGGGATGGATTAACGGTTGAGGAAGCATTGCAAATGATATATATGGAGGATATTAATGTTGCTAATGTGTATCAGGGTGACCAGCGAGATACGGGGCATAGGAATTCCCATTTGAAAATGTCGACCATCTGCACGAACTACCTCAGAAGTGATAAAGAGCTGAGACTTGGTACAGAGCTTACGGGATCCTTCCTGACAGGAAAAATGTGATCTTTAAAAATTTTCACTCAATACGGAGGTCTCAGGTTCGAATCATTTTAAGCAAACAAGCCAAATTTTTTATTTATTATCCAATTTTGATGAAACTTAAAATCAAAGTACTTGCACCTAAAGTAAATTAAATTATATGGTCAAATACACAAAAAAATGTTAGTTCAATCACCTGGGGTAATTAAAAAAAAATACCTCCGCTTTTTAGATTTTTAACACGAGCGTAATGAAATCTAAATGAAAGTACATGCACCTATATTGAATTTAAATCACATTGGTAGTTAAATATTTGTACAATATCATTGTTGAAAAATTAGAAATTTTTCAACATAATTTAACTATTTTCTAACTGTCCTTAAATGTGTTTTTAAAGAATAATAACATATTACATACTGACTATGATCAGTCCTAACAAACTTCCGTTTTAGAATTTTATTTTGAACTCTTTGTAATCAGCTATGTGAGAAACAAAACAGGAACAAATCATATCAGCTGTTCATTCCCAATTGTTGAGAATATTGTTCTGTACTAACCTAACCTAACAAGCACTTAGTTTTGAATCTGTTCTTTGCTATACATTTGAACCTGTATTGACAAAGATTGTAGTTTATTAAGTAAAGATTTGTTTAGTTTTTGTAATTAAGTAGTTATGGCTTCAACATTTTCAATAGAAGAAAAAGTTAACGTTGTGAAGTGGTACTTTCAGGGAAACTCAATAAGAAATGTGGTTGACTTGTTTGCTGGTATGTATCGTAATATGCCTTTTCCTTCAAAAAGCACGGTAGAACGGCTTGTCAAACAGTTTAGTTCAACAGGTTGTTTAAACCAAAATCATGTAAAAGTAAAAAAAAAGTGTTAGTGTGTGCCGCAATAGAAACAAAACCAAACACTTCCGTCCGATCTCAACTTGATATTCCTATAAAAAGTTGCCGAAAAATGCTTAAAATGGAAGGGTGTAAAGCAAAAGCTACACAACGGTGATGACGATAAATAAATTTTTTTTGTCAAACATGGATTACCAAAATAAACAATTCCTCAAGAGCCCATTACAAAATTATTTTTACTGATGAGTGCAGTTTGTTCTTGGACGGAAAAGTGAATTCTCAAAATGTTAGAGTGTGGGCTAAGGAAAATCCTAGACTCTTTAATGAAGGTCACAGTCAGATAAAACAAAAACTAAACATTTGGGCTGGAAATCTGCGGAACTAAACTTATAGGACCTTACTTTTTGTATGGTAATGTAACTGGAACACCTTATTTGGAATTTCTTCAAAACGCAGTTGCGCCAGCCATTGAAGAGCTCAATATTGTTAATCATTTAGTATTTATGCATCACGGACACCCGATGCACGGCCATTATGACGTTAGTGAGTACTTAAACGCAGTGTTTCCTGACAATTGGATTGGACAGTACAGGATTTGCAGATGGCCACCTCGTTCCCCGGACCTTAATCCATTGGACTTTTTTATGTGGGGATATCTAAAAGACAATGTATTCGTTGACACAAAGCCAACAAATTTAGATGAACTCAGACCAAGAATTGTCAATGTCTCAAACAACATTACTGTTGGTATGCTGAGAAATGTTATCAAAAGTTTCTAAGATCGCTTGGGCCATTGCTCGGCTGTTGCTGGTTTCCAATTTCAACATTTATTGTGACCATCTTTGTTGTATTGAAGCATTTTTCTCATTGATTTTTCCCTTTCTAATATGTGATATTTTTCTCTTTCCATTATAAGTTATTTTTTAAACTAATGTACACATTTAACGATTTAACTAATTTAAAACAAGTAAAATCGTAGATTAATTGGTTGTGAAAATGTTTTTGTGTATTTGACCATGTAATTTAATTTACTTTAGGTGCAAGTATTTTGATTTTAAGTTTCATTAAAATTGGATGAAAGAAAATCGTCATAAAACCTGCGATGAGGATTGTAAACAACTCTAACTATGAACCCATTATTTTTTAGATTAATCCTTATCCACAGTTGTCCTATAACATTATCATTCTGCAAAATGATGAACCTTAAGTGAGGTTTGACGTAGATAGTTTAATTTAATATATAGTTATTCGTTTTTTATATGGATTTTGTCCAGTTATTTATTTTTTTTTTATTAAAGGTAATGAAACGAATTCTTATGACAATATGGTTATGTTTGTATTGTTATAGAAAGGGGGTTTATAGCATTTATATAACATTAAGTAGGATCTGACCGCTTACTTCAATCTTAAGCTGTAAATTTTTTGTTTTTTGAATCATATCCGGCGTTTTATATACCTCTCGCTAACGTGGGATTTCATTAGTTCTTTATAATTTTTGTTACTGCGTGTTTGAGTATTTGTGCTTTTAGTTTAGATTACGATTATAAAGAGTTTTAACACCCGTTAAAAGGAATCGTATTTTTTCTACAAGTGGTTTAACACGTATTACAGTTCTACTGGTTCGATTATCATTTGTTTATTATTAATTTAAATTTAGAACTTGATTTAGCAATTATTGTAATTACAAAAATGTACGTGTTTGAGTTAAAATCTAGATAAAAGGAGTGGTGTTTGTACTTTAACGTTTACTTTATGAATGTATCAGTTTTTACAAACGTACCTGACATGGGTTTAAAAGGAACCGTAATTTCCTAGGATTTGCATAGAAATGCAACAATAATGTTTATTTGTGTATCTGTAGTTATTTCGCACGTTAAAATTTTAATCAATTAGATTAATGTTATTAATATTCAAACCGCTGGGTTATACATTTGTTCAAAAACTCACCTTTGCCGTGCACTAGTAATTGGTTTAGCAATTGTCATTTTGTTTTTCTTTCCGCAATGTGCAAGTGAAAACGTTGTCTCTGTAATAACTGGATATTCACTTTCTAAATCTCTATTAAATGTACACTTCCATTTTGGCATTTTCTGATTTTCTACCGTCCTACCCTACACTATAACGATTATTTATTTAAAAACAGTTATTTATTAAAACTTAACCTTAACTCACGAACTATTTACACTGTATTTATTTACACGCACCGGTATATTTATTTTCCACACGTACAAGAGACCGTCGACGTCGTAAGCAAATTCTTTTTGCGCTAGACTTGATGCTTAATACTATTTATTTAAGTGGACAAAAGTGCTAGAACAATCTTGTAAATTGTAGAACTTGGGATGTCATGCTATTGTGTCTTATCTGAAGGTCGCTCTAACTTGTTCGCACTTTCTAGACTTTGATTAATTCCTTCTAAACAATGAAACGTCAGAAACGAGACAAACAAGGGAAATGATGTGTTTAAAAAAGGGGCGGTGCCGTATAATATGGGACGAATGGTCGCCTTTAGCTATTTAATAGGCTTAGTGCCATATTTCACAATAATATCAGTAACAAAATTGTATCTGATAAGGAAAGGAGTGCACATTTTCACAAAGCTCTGGAGTAATATAGTAACAAACATTTTAGTGATGCTCGATAAAAATTATGTTTGAGATCTCTACGCCTAAATTGCTTTTTATTTCCTACGTTATAGAACATCTCGTTTTAAACGTATTGGAGTGTGGAAACAGGTTATCCGAAAACAGTAATCAAGTAAATTAGAACTCCATTGACTCTCAGTTTTGCTATCAATGTCATTAAATTCACGAATACATTTAAAAAAACGGTGGGTATTCAGACTTCATCCATTATTTATTAATCTTGCAAATTTGCAACATAATTCTTATGAAAGCAACTCATCTTTTAAAATAGTTATATAACATATATTTATAACTTTGGTAACTGCATATATGTATTTAATAAATGTCATTATATATTCATTTTCTTTCGATTGAATAAAATTTATGTAGCTTACAATTAATTATGATGTAATATTCAAAGTGAATTTTTAATTGTGCGATTTAAACGTACACCATTAAAAATGTTATAAATAATTTGATCATTGACCTTTCTGTGCTTTTTCCGTATAGGGAAGTGTTTTTTTTTTATAATTTATTATAATGATAGTGTTGATGATATCCATGATTTCAGATATTGCACTTTGTAGGTTAGAGGCCAATGCATATATTATTTTGCAACTTAATTAAAAGGAAAATGAATTCTTACTCACCGAAAATTCTTCACACCATACTGAAAACCATTTAATACTATTGAGTGTTTTTCCTTCAGGTAATGTTAAGAGAACACTTTCCTTTCGGTACCTTCTTATTACTTGCCCACTTCCATTTTCATCGGTTAATCTAAAACCTCCGCTTCCTGGTGCTCTTGAATTTCCAGCATAAAAATATGCAGCTAAAATTTCATATAATTAGAACTTAATCATACCCAATGACAAATTTAATATTGTGATTAATTCGAACTGCAATGTTTAATTTCTTTTTCTTTTTGTTATCATAATCACTATTCCTAACGCCCATTCAACATTTATAGTACTTGTTTTCATTGAACCTATTGTGCGCTTACTACTTTTGTATTACGTGCTCCTCGTGATTTATTAAATTTTTATTGTATACGTAAGAATTAAAAAATGAATGAGAACATTCCATAGTTTATAACTATACAAGGTTGGCAAGCGGTTTTTAAAATGCAAAAAGTTAATTGCGTTATTTACGTTACTATCCTGACAAAATGAAATAGAATTTGACAGAATTTGTTTCATTTGGAAACAAATTTGTAATATAGGTTTGTGAAGGTTGCCGGTTTTTTTTAATAATGTGATTTAAACTTGTGTACCATTACACGCTGACTCGGTTAACGGCTCAGAGCTACAACTTTTGGATAAACCATTCTTTTCTTATTCAGTAATTAGGCGCAATTTTGTGCCATGACAATAAAAATTTTGAGGAAATAAGTTAGTGTAAAATACACTGACACGGCTAAATTAACAAACCATTTTTTTCTTGCACAGTAATTACGCGCCAGTTATGCGCCGCCTTGCGCCACTATAATATTTTGCGCCTCCATAGGAAATTAATTATACCAAAAATTACATCGACAAAATCAACTTCATAACGTTATGAATAAATTAACCTTTTCTTGCACTATAATTAGCAACCTATTATGTGCTGTTTTATGCCCTTAAAATAAAATTTTGCGCCCTTATGGGACATAAGTTATTTTAAGATTACATTGACACGATTAATTTCACAGCCGCAAACTTCTCATGTAGTAACTAGGCATCAATTATGCGCCACTTTGCTACGCTAAAATAACCTTTTGCGCCTTCATAGGAAATAATATGTTCCAAAAATTATATCGACAAGGTTAACTTCATAACCGTATGAATAAATTAAGCTTGCATAATAATTAGGTGACAATTATGCCCCATTTTGCGCCGTTAAAATAAAATTTTGCGCCCTAGGAAAAAAGTTATTGTAAAATTAGGCAGACACGACCAATTTTTTAAGCAGTGAACTTCCACATATATCAACTTTTTGTGCAATAATTAGGGATCAATTATGCGCCATTTTGCGCCGTTAAAATAAAATTGTATGCCCTCGTTGAAAATAAGTTATTACAACAGTTACATCAGAATGATTAATTTAATAACTTTACCAATAAACTACCCTTTCCTTGTGCCGTAATTAGGCACCCATTATACGCTGTTTTAACATCGTTAAACTTAAATCTTGCGCCCCTATAGGAAACAAGTTATTATACGATGCAGGTATCTTCATAACCGCGAACTTCTGCATAAATCAGTGTTCTCTTGTGCAGTAATTAGAACCCAATAATGCGCTGTTCGGCATAAAATGAAATTTTCAGCCCTAATTGGAAATAAGTTATTGCAAATGTTACATCGACAAAGCTAACTTCATAGCCTTATAAATAAACTACCATTTTCTAGCCCGATAATTAGGGACTAATTGTGCACCGTTTTGCGTCTTTAAAGTTAAACTTTACACCACTATAGGAAATGAGTTATTGTAAAAATTACACCGACATGGCGAACTTCACAGTCGTAAACTTATGTAGCAAATTAGTCTTTCCTTGAGCGTTAATTACGAGTAGATTCTCTAGTCTTGCGTAAAAGATGTGCATAATAGGTGTCTAAATATTGCTTGTAGTGGATAAGCAACCCTACGAATGTAAAACGGAGATAGATAGCTTTAAAACTCAATATGAATCTGAATATTAAAGTATTTCATAACAAAATGACAACGATAAGCATATTGAAAAGAAAACGCATGAGTTGGAATGCACTTAGGATAAAGTTTAGTAAGAATAATCTAGAATCCAATTAAGTTAATATTAGAAAAATTTAGTATAACTATAATGTAAGAACGTGGGTTTAAATATGATTAAATGTAAGTATGTCTATAATGGAAGAAGTGGAGTCTTAATATAAACAATACAATAAAAATAAGAAAAATACACATTAAGCAAATACACAGGGCAACAACGCATTTAAGTAAATACATTAGAGCATAATAAATAATTGATTTACGTAGAAATGCATGACTCGGTAAAGTTAGCTGTATTGATGTAATTTTTACAATAACTTGTGGGGCGCAAAATTTAATTTTAACGCAGCATAATAGGTGCTCAATTGTGGCGTAAGAAAACATTAATTTGTTTATAAGGATATGAAATTAGCCTTGTCGATGTAATTTTTGCAATAACTTACTTCCTATAGGGGTGTAGAAATTTTATTTTAGTTGCGCAAAACGGAGCATAATTGGAGTCTAGTTATTGCGCAAGAAAAAACTGAGTTTCTTATGGGAACGTAAAATTTAACCCTAACGGAGTAAAACAGGGTGCCTAATTATGACGCACGAAACGATTAATTTATTCGTAAGGATATGAAGTTAACCTTGTGGATATAATCTTTGCAATAACTTATTTCTTTATTAATTCTGTGCACGGCTGTTAAGTTAGCTGTGTCAATTTAATCTAGAATAACTTTTTCCTATAAGGCCGCAATATTTGATGGTAACGGTGCAAAATGACGCATAATTAGCGCCTAACTATTGTGCATGACTAATTATTCATAAGGTTGTCGATGTAATTTTTGGAATAACTTATTTCCTGTAGAGGCGCAAAATTTTGTTATACCGGCGCAAAGCGGAACATAATTGGCGCCTAATTACTTAATAATAAAAAATTTATTCATGGAGAAGTTCGCGCTGTGAAATTATCCGTCTCAGTGTAATTTTATAACAACTTCTTTACTATAAGGTCGCAACATTTTACTTTAACCGCGCTTAATTACTAATAATTTATTCAAAAGTGGCGGCTCCATGAAGTTAGCCGTGCTTATGACTTCAAATACTAGCCGAGGTAAATTTTTTATTTATGCATTTAATAAAATTAATAATTTTTAATTACATATTTATTTTTGTACTTATTCGTTCATAACAGAACCTATAATAATTCATAGGGTGATTACTTACTATTAAGTGTTTATGATAATTAGATCAGTCTGTGTTTTTATCTTTGTAACATCTTCTTTTTGTTCTTTGTATCTAATATCAACGTTCATAAGTGTTTGTCCAGTATAAACAGAATTACAGGCTGTGCAGCTCAATTTATAAATACCCGACTTCAAAATGTCGTTAGTTGGATCTTTGGACACTTAAGACCACTAGTATTCGTTTTGAAAGCTACTTTGTGTTTCTTGTTCTTTTGTAATATGTGAGCTACTTTTTCTGACATGATTCTATTGGTTGTATGTTAACTGAGTAAACATTTTTGATAGATAATATGTACTGTTCATTTTTAACTAAAATTTACATTATAAATCAAAATTATTTCACATTCAATAATGAGGTATAGGTAACGTTGCTGACGCACGCATTAGTTTACAGGGCCACTAGAAGCCCAACATAACTGAATACTGAATATTGAGTGAGGTAAGCTACACTTTGATGCGTTTGAAAATTTGTTACTACAGTTACGAAATATTGTGGGATAAACTCGACATTTAATTTTCTTAAGCTATTTCGAATATTAGTGTCGAATGTAATTAAAACTAGTAGTACAGATTTAATAGCATTAATGTTTCAAATATTCCACGAAGTAAGGTTGAAGAATATAAATTAAGTACAGATTCTGTTACTACTGGATACCCGACCGCTTCAGTCGGCAAAAATATACATTTTATTAAAAGAGAGCGTGTATTTATACATATAATTTTGTTATTTATCCATTCATATTGTCAATAATCAGCCGTGTTTGTTGGAAAATAATTCACTATTTTTTGTAAATCAAAAATTTTTTTCCACGGGTATTAAGTTTTTCTAGCATACGGGTAAGTGTTATAGCCTAATTATTATTAGTGCATTATCTAATAACATGCTATAAATCGGATTACTTGCAAATAAACTCCAAATACGCGAAAATGTCGTAAAAAAGACCATTTCTTAGAGTCATGACCAACTAGTGTTTGTGTTTAAAATATGTTTAAAAAATATAAGTTTCGGATTATCTACAGTATGCCGTTAAAATTTTAGTGGAAAAATTGTAAAAAATGTAAAAAGTACTTCTAGGGCGTTTAATTATTTTTTTCATAATTTTCCCCTTTCTTTCTGCCTTTTGAGCTGAAACAAGTGCTAATCGCTAATGTGTGTCCGCACCAATTAAGTGAGTAAGAAAAACCATAAGAGCGTTGTCATAATCTTTGGCCGATCTACACTAATAGCATAATTATCCATTAAGGCCGTCGAACTTTCCACAACATACATGAATATTAAATGCATTTCTATGTTATTATAGATAGTAACTAGCTATGGCACTGGTACAATTGAAAGTAGACCTCCAATAATTTTAGAACCTTTATTAAGTATCTATAGTTCAAGGTTTAATTGGTTGCTACAATTATATAATCCCATGCAATTATTATGCAATTATAGTGTTTAAATATTTTAGCTTAGCAGATTTGTACAAAATGCAAATAAAAAACTAATTTAAATTAATAATTGGTCAACAGCATAATTTATGTTTAAAAATGCAGTCATGTATATAAATTAAGAGTGATTAGATAATTAAATATTTATTTCACATAAAATTAATATGCAAATTTTTTAATGATTGTTTTACTTTCCCTAAAAATATGAAAGAATCGACTGATTTGGACATTTACTGTGTTGTTACCAATAAAATAAGATGGCGATGATAAAATAATAAAATAAATGATATATCTATAAAAAAAATGTTTAAACCTATAACACCAACTGCTAACCATTGTGATTAAATAGTGAATGGAGAAAGTAAATAGTAAAAATCTAATAAAAGAGTCCAAAATGTGTGTTAGAAAAAATGGGAAAGTGGTGATTTGCAATGATCTTTCCTATTTTTCTTGACGGTTGTTCTCCAGGCAATCATAAAAGAGCTGTACTCTAGGTAGCGGACCGCGAAAATTTTATTATTGTAATAAACATGTTAAAATCGCAATTGTTACCGCTATAGAAGAGTTAACGGTATTTGATATATTTTATTATACATTAAGTCGTAATTCGATAATGTTTCCTGAATATTTTATTTTCTGTATTTTACGTAATTGATATTTGAGTAAGGGCTGAAAAAAAACACATGCTAGGATAGAAACAGATGTTCGCTCGAACTGCCTTTATTGAGGTAGTGTAACGAATCCTTGAAAGTCGCTTTACGCACATTCCTGTGGTAAAAACTTCACAAATGTAATAATAAGTTGTGTCGGTACAGATCGCGATCAAAAGATATCTTTGTGGGTACGTTGGAACTTGAGACCTTAATGTGTTACGGACGAATGCATATTTTTAAAATTAAGATGTCGTGCAATAATTAATATGAAACTGTTCCAACGTAAATTAATGTTTTTTGTTGTTTTTTTTTATTACTTTTGGAAAATGGGGGTTGATTCCGGGAGTAAATGTAGTTAGTTTTGAAATAGGGGGAAAAGTAGTTACAGTTAGAGTGTTGACGGAGCCAGATCGATAGGGTTATTTAAATACCTTCATTGTAAACAGTTTGCCTTTAAAATAATTCTTGCGTGTACATTTTTTTTTTGGATTAGCCAACGGTAATTTGTCTATTCTTTCAGGTGTTAATTTTAATGTGTTTTTCAAGTATTAATCTATAAATAAGTCCCCCCTTTTTGAAGTTAAACCGCGTATGTTAGCAATTTGTGTCTGTGATCACTTAAAGGAATATATATTCAAGTGTAAGTAGGTATTTTTATATCAATTAAGGCTGGCAGCTAATAATTTTGCAACGCATATAACGTATTAAAAATGGAGCATTATCTTGCAAAGGTATCTCGTTCGCACGCGGGCTCTTTGAGCTAAAATCTGCTAAAATAAAAAACAGTACAGGTCTCCCCCACTCTTGTATTTGTGTGAATTAGCATTGTTGTTTGTTATTTCTATTTATATTTGTGTAGAGGTGAGGCGTGGGCGAACGGGTACAGGATATCGCTCTGGTTATTAATTGTAATGTGCAATTTCCAAGTGTCTACATACTGTCGGGCCCAGATGACCATTAAACACCTCGAATTTTATTTTTATTGTTTTATTGTTGTATAGATGAATCTGTAACCTGAGAAAGGAGCGCTGTATTTTTCTAACGTACTCACACTTATACATCGGTCACGATGTTATGATCTATTTATAACTTACCCTTGTAAGGCTTTGTTTAATGAGCTTTTTGTGTCAGTTTGTTAATGTAGTAATTTGCCTTATTGTTTTATGTGCTTATTTACTTAAAGACCGGCATGATAGGTTTTAAAAGGCCACATGTTTGGTATTACGATTTTTATTCTGATTTATTTATGACTCAATTGTGGGTGTGACTACAGGGTTTGTTAATTGTGTTTATGTGTAAATAAACTGCTTTTTATTCCTTTTTCTCTTAATGTTATAATTTTGTACGCACTTTAACCTGATTTAATGGGGTTTTGTTATATATCTAACCCGCTCATTGTTTTTTGTGTTATTTGATTTATTAATGCACTTGCACAATTACTTATTTATGAATAAACTGGGTTTTATTGGTGGTTCTTTCCAACAATAGTATATTAACGGGCTGAACCACCATTGCGCAAAGCTCAATAATTTTAATTTGAGTAGTTTCATTGTTTACCTGCCCCTCATGATGTAACACTTACCTCATCCAGCCTATCTAATTCAAATAGCACAGCGTGCCTACCGCTAGACGGTCACTTCGTTAGACCAGATTTGAGGTTTGCGAGTAATTAAATATCAGACTTGCAAATAAATTCTAATCTTTTAATTACTATCAGGAAAGTCCAAGTAAGGCAAGCAATTAATTTGAGTAAGAGTAACATTATTGTCAGTAAAGTCAAGATAAATCACTTAGCAATTCTTTTGTTCTTGAATTTGCATTCTTGTAAATAAGTTCAAATTACACTTTTCAAGATAGGTTACCTGGGGGACGGTACAGTACGATTATTGCAGAAAGTTTAAAAATTACATATTTAAGTATATCTTACTTGACTAAGACTTTAATGTATATTAAGATGATTCTTAAACTATGTGTCTCTAGATTGATCAAACGAGACTAATTTGTACTTCATTTTTCTGCATAATCACTTTGAAGTTTAATGCAGTTATTGCAGTCTTTCTCTAGCTTTCGTTCTGAGAGTTACCTTCTAAAAGGTCTCAAAAATAGTTGTTTACAGTCTCTATCGCTTCCTCATTTGACCATAATCAGATTGGAAATAGATGGAGGTTATATATTTCTGATATCTGTTAAAATATTGCAGTTTTCTGTATGGAGTGTATGATTGTAGTTTGTATATGTATAATGAGGAAACGACACACTGCAAATAGATTAATTTAAATCCTCGGCCTCAAAAAACATTGAACATGGTAGGAATTTTCAAGGCGTTACTATTGCGGGTGTCTGAAGCTTTTATCTGTCAAAGAAAATTACGAATAGTTTGAATACCCAGTAAAGTTTGATATCTTATGCCTTTCAAGGATTATACAAAATGTGCCTGATAAAAACCGCCCGATGAGAAAACCCGCCATTCTTCTCTGAATTTTTTGTTATCTGTATTCACTGAGAATATGTTCTGATACGATGTTTTTGTGTAGTATCGTCATGGAAAGGTATAGTAAGTAACAGCGAGTTGGGAAAACTCACTACTGGAATGGTGATAGTTTCGAGGTGACTGTTCGGAAACCCAGTACGATTCTTGGCGGACACAATACACAGAATGAATCTATTGTTCGCAGGTTGATAAAGACATTTGAAGAAATTGGGTCAACAGTAGACTTCAACAATAGGTCTTGTTGCTCTCCAAGTGGCTAGTGTGAATCAAATGTTGTTGCTGTGCGTGATTCTATTACTACGAGTCCAGGAAAACCGTATCGCTCTCGTGCTCGAGAAATGCCCATGTCTTCAGCAACAATGCAAAAATCTTAACCAAAGATTTGTACTTGTACACGTACAAAGTGCAATTAACACAGAAACTTAAACCAGTGTACTAACGAAAACGATGGAAATTCATTGAATGGATCCTAGAAAAGGAAGCTCACTTCCCTTTAGATAGATTTGTAATCAAAAATTACAGAATATCCGAATTAGAGAACTCAAGAGTAGTTAAAGAAAAAGAAATGCATCTCCAGAGAGGTACGGTTTGGTGTGTTAGGGGTGTAACCGGTGTTTTATAGAAAACGAACATGAAAATTCAGTCTCAGTGAACGCAGTTTGTCGCGGTGCGATGTTTACTGATTTCATTTGGTCTCGCTAGGATCAAATAAACATCGAGAATTTATAGTTTCAACAAGGCGGCGCACAACACTTGTGAAGAAATAATCGCTCTGCTGCATCAGAAAATCCCGGACACAGTAATCGCGTTGCAAGAAGACCAAACCTACCCGCCTCAATCTTGCGATTAGATTCCTATGATATTTTCTTATGGAGGTGCACTAAGATACGAGTTTACCAAAACAAACCCCGTAATCCGTTAGAACTTAAGACATTTGACGTTTGTCATATAAGCTTCTGCAACGCCCCTAAATTTTCCATAGAAGCATTTAGTTATTATGGTCAGTATAGTCCAATAGACACACTTAAATATCTGCCTATGTAAGACAATTTCTAATTATAGGTCATTAATTATAAACGTCAATAGTTTAATTTAAACAAAAATAGCGTTATACATGACAATTTCATATCGTTTAATATTCAAAACATTAGACCTAATACATGAAAAAATAAAACTAAAGTTCAGACAATGGATAAGTAATCATTGACCATGACTGTATAAAAACCAGAGCGAGTAGTTGCACATTCTGTACAAGTAAGAAAAGTGGAGATTTACTGTTAATAATTATAGTTTGCTAAACCTAAGGATTGTTAGAGTCTTTGTCACATATCTGTACGCCGCCACACCTCTGCATTAATATTTCTGTAGCATTTCGGTACAATGCCGTGCAACGGATGATATCTGTTTGCATTAGAATTACCCAGTGACTTACGTATTCCGCCACCGGAAAAACGTCAGTTGACTGCCGTTTTGCTTTATGGTCAATTCCCGGATGTCTTCCATCAGGAAAGATACTACCGCTGTTATCTCCGCTTCTAAGTGACCCCATGATATGCCGTTGACAGTTTATTTTTTAATTATTCCATTTAAGATACTCCCGCAATTAATACATTATTTTTAGAATTGCGTACTTAAGGTAAGGATGAGCTGGACGTTCGATGATTATCTCACAACTACCATATTCTTGTATATAAATAATTACGTTACAGTTTTAATATGCGTATACTGTAGGACAGAGGTAATAAACTTGGCGCTTATTTATACGGGTCATAGGTTATCTGAATTTCACTAATTACTTATTATTACTAACGTTTTGTTGATGTAGTGCTAAAAAGTCACTATCCCTTATGTAATTCTGTTTGTGTGGTTGAAGTGGAAAGGTTATGCTAACTTATCTGTTGTAGGAAATTGTCTTTTCATTTTGAATTTGTACAAGGATTACTTTGAACTGAATAAATATTAAATCACATATTTGATGCTATGATATCGTGAAGTGGCACCAAATCTTAAGGGCGATGGCACAACAATCCCTCTGGTTATTTCTCGTTATTGTAAGTTTTGGTAATAACCTTTGTTTGGAATTGGAAAGCTCCAAATACACGTCTTGTAAAATTATATTCAGTAATAAAATACTATTTTGTGTGCAGCATAGTCGCAGTTTTAAAAGCGTTTGGGTGTCAGTCAGATAGATCATTCTGATAAATTTATGTTAATTAAACAAAGAGGTTGGACTCTATAGACGTTATTTTAGGGTGATTTTTTCTAAATTATCAGTTGACGAAACAGGTCTCTTTCCGTTTTTGGCGCGTATGATAACTTAAAGTAACAACACTGTGTAATTGGTTAATTAGGATTTAGGGGAGATGTCATAGAAGATGACTGAAACTGAAAGAGGTGAGAGTCAGTCTTGATAGGGATGTTGTAGCGTCAAGACTTGAGTTTTGTGGTTCGGGCGGCACACACGAAATGTTTGTTTGACGGTGGCTGAACTAGTTACGCCCTTACCGGGGAGGATTAAATGAAGTTTATCGTAGGAAATCTTTCCGTTACCCTTCATTTGGGGATATTTTTGTAACTTCGCACACCATGGGTTATCAAGTCCTCGGAATGAGGTTAAATGTTTGTAGGTAGTTTCCAATCCTTATTCCTTTGAATGTTCATCACAATTGTGTGCGGATTATTGGTGATGTGTTCATGGTTATGTAATGGTTTCGGGTGCACAGTCGACCCCTTAACAAATAGAGGATTGCTGTAAATATGTAATGCTTAATTAGTTTCTGTAAATATAAAGTTCGTTTTAATAGAGGTGTATGTGGAAGTCAAGGTCGAATTGCCAAAGTTTGTGTGCAGCTAATTTAAGAATTAAGAAGCTGCTAATTGTCGCCGATAATATACCGGAAGGAGTTATCGCCGTTTCATTGTGAGAAAGAAAGGGAAGTCTCGATTGACCATTCTGTGCATTGTGAGGTAACTATGTTGTCTGAATTTACTTGCGAGGTTTTAAGAAAGTGTTTATTAGTATTACTTAGATGAATATGCCTTTGTTTAAGTTTATTTAAGTAACGTCTAGATATCAATTCAGTACACAAAGCGTATTCATTAGTACATTAATTATTTCATATGTTGGTTACCTGTGTCTCATTTTGATTTCGCTAACTAAAATTACGTATTACCGATTGTCAAATTTATTATTGACCGATTAATTTTTGGTGTCATTTAAAAATTTATGGGAAACTGAGCTTGCAAGTATCAATCCTGGATATTTGTTAGGTATATAGGATTCTGTTTTTCTTTTTGTAACTGCAGCATCAACACAACCTGTGTTGATTGAAATCATGTGTAATTTTATTTTAATATACGAAAGTGTTAGTGACTAGATGGCATCGTTTCGTTTCTGTTTGATATTATTGCAATTTGTTTCCTTTCTCAGAACGCTATTTTTGATTACGTTTAATAAAAAATTAAAAGATCATGTTTATAGTCAAGTTACAGTATAGTTTAATTGTTTTACAAGAATTTTGGAGTTTTTCAGATTTTACAGTGGCAACTTTTTAATTGTGTAATTTCTTTATTATTTGACAAAAGCTTACGTAACGTTTAATGAGAATTTCAAGATTAGAGTATTTGCTATTTTGATTTTGGATGATACAATTCATTTGAAAGATACCGTAACGTGAATAGGTCGTTGACCGAACAGCTGGTTTTTTGCGACCATTGATTGTTTTGCGAGTAGTCGCTTTAAGTTTTCTCGAACTTGACGTTATGGAGTTGACGAGTGCCCATTTTCTTAAAATATGAATGTTATTTATCAAGAGCTATGTCTTTCGAGTTGCATTACCTTTACGGACTGATGCGCTATGTAACGTAGACTAATTACATTGATATCTAATAAGTGTATTTTATTATAAAATAAGTAAAAATCATTTGTATGTAATAGCTCAAATAATTACAATGTACCAAAAAGCACAAAAGTGAAAAGTTTAAACAAGACAAAAACTAGACTATTGTGACTATTAACAATAGCACACTATTCCATTCATCAGAAATGAAAAAACGTAAAAATTCCATAACGGTATGTGCCTCACGATTTGCCTTAGACCAGATGAATGACAAAAATAAAGAATTAATTAAGACATTTTTGTATCGTTTATAAATATGAAGTGCCCCAAGAAAAAGTACATAAACTTAACAAACTGCTAAATAAGCAAAGTCATTATTAACAAACCTGTAGCTTTCACTGCTACCATAGAACAAGGGCTTTGAGGCGAAAGCTCAAAAATTAAAAGTCGGCAACTTTGGCTGAAAATGATTAAATTAAATTAAATTTGTTATCAACCTGTGGACTATTGTTCAACGATGGCAAAGTTGTCAAACACTGGTAACTTCGGTCGGATACCTGACATCAAGTGAAAGATAAAGACAAAAATGAAATTGATTAAATTATAACCACCCGTAAAAATCTTGAAATTTGAGGAATACCATGGCTTATTTCTTGTATTCCAGTTGCACCAAAATTTCAGATATCGACCAATCACGTTCTAACTATACTGACAAAGTTGCTGGCAAAAAAAATTTGAGATATACGTATATTTTGAAATGCAACTAATATAGGTTACATCTCATATGAATTTTTAACTCTTTATACATCATCATTATAGGCATAGTCTTATCGAATACACCTCGGGATCTGTTTTTTGCAGGTAAAATTTTGTCTCGAGTTTGTTGTTATCGGGAAACATACCCCCAACAAAACCTCTCACTTCCGGCTGGGGATTTTGGTGTCGGGGTGTTACTATATAAACAATCCTTCGAGAAAATTGTATGGGCCTGTGCCTTGGTATATCATAATTATAATTTTTGTCCATGGTCCACTTTGCTTTCAGTGAAAAATTTCTGGATGTGATGGTAGCAGTACTCCACAGCATGATACCCAATTTAATTTAATTTAGCAACCTTACAATGTCTTTTTAAATTTTTACTTGCATAATTAAATTTTTATGGTTCAACCAATTTTCAATTTTTAAACCCCCTTACTTATATTGTTGCATCGCGACTAAGGTTAAGTTCCAATTGGAGTAGCTAATTAATTATTTAATTGCCTTAAGCACTTGATTTTGGGTATATGGTGATAGGGAAGGTCACAGATTAGTACCACTTTAACGCCTAATTTCTTCTGGAGTTCCCGAATTTTAGTTTTGGGCTCTCACCTCAAAATTCTTCTACCGTGGTCGCCGTAAAGGTTATAGGTTGTTCTCCTTTTATTTAATTTGCGACACATTTTCACAATTCATTATTATTAAAGGATCTCCCAATTGTAAACGTACGCACTTGAGCTTGTTTTCATTTCGCTTGGAGCTGATTAGATTTTTGGAGATATCCGGCGGCGATGAGGGGAGTTTATTAGGGTCAGTTTTTATGAAATATTTCAAAAACAGCTGCATATTTCAAAGATATAAAAATACCTACATATAGACATTTAACATATTGATTAATTATGTTCTGAGCAATTTTTTGGTAACTAAATCAAGTTCTAAATTTGAATTAATAATAAACAAATAATAATCGAACCAGTAGAACTGTAGTACGTGTAAAATGGTTTACAGAAAAAAATACGGTTTCTTTTAACGAGTGCTAAACTCAATGTAAACTAAAAGCGCAAATACTCATACACATAAACATTTCGCAATAACAAGTACTATGAAATCGCATATTTTATCCAACTGTAGTGCGGGGTGTATAAAACAACATAAATACGTATTTGTAACAGTAGTGTAAAAATTCAAAACATGCCGGATGTGACTCAAAAAAGAAAAAATGTTCAGCTTAAGATTGAAGTAAACGGCCAGTTCCGACTTAGTGTTATATAATGCTATAAATCCTCTTTCTATAACAGTACAAACATAACCACTGTAATAAGAATTCGTTTGATTAATTTTAATGAAAAAAAAAAAACTAGATTAAATCCGTATAAAACAAAACAAATAACTAACTCTAAAATAATTAAACCATTTGGTCACAAATAAGTATTTAAATATAATGTGATCGAAAATTATGTAAGTAGAAAGAAAATATGTATACATATATATATATATATATATATATATATATATATATATATATATATATATATATATATATATATATATATATATATATATATATATATATATATATATATATATATATATATATATATATATATATATATTTATACAGTAAGTACATACTCTATATTATTTCTTGACTCTGTATATTTCTACTTCTTACTTCCTTACGTGTCGGGGCAGTAGGCAAATGACTGTCCGGTAGTAGGACGATACCGTTAGTAGAGAATGCAACATCGTCCGGGGCACAATTTGGCTAGTAACCCGTGTGCCCGCTATGTAATTCTTAAAAAGAACAATACAATTGCCGCAGATCGACCAGGCTACAAGGAGCGGTCAACGTAGAAACAGACAAGCCCCGTTTCTGTCGACTGTGCAAGGAATGAATGGCGAGTCGGCACGTAGAATGTTAGAGGTATGAATGGTAACGAATTTGAAATTGCGAATGTAATGTGCGAAAGGCAGTTTGTTATTCTGCTGGTTTCGGAGACAAAGCACAAAGGAAAGGATACCGTGGAAATGGAGGATGGCAACGTAGCACTATGGTCAGGAGTTGAGACTGAAGTGCATGTCCCAAAAGGAGTTGGAGTGATCGTAAGTGGAAGAGCGAAAAGAGCTGCTAAACAGTACGAATTGGTAACCCCCGGGTAATGTGGATTAGAATAAAGATTGAGTTTAGAATTTTTTTTCTTATTGCATGCTACGCACCGGTGAATGGAGAAAGAGATCAAGGGTGTGAGAACTTCTCGAACGATGGAGAGAACGTGTTGAACGTATGTAAGCCAAATGAAAGAGTGGTAATATTGGGAGATATGAATGGATGAGTGAGTGTACAGAGAGAATATACTAAACGCGTTCTAGGAAAGTTCAGAGACCAAAGAGTCAATGAGAATGGAGGACGCCTGTTGAACATCTGCGTGGAAAGAAGGAATATTTCTGAAAGCTGTATAATAGTGAGGAAAATAAGACTTAATGCTTAAATAAGAGAAAACGGTAGGAAGATTGAAAAACGGTAAAGGAGCAGGCGTAGATGAAATTACTGGTGAAATGCTAAAGTATGGAGGAGCATAACTTATACAAAATGGTGTGAATTTTTCAATTTATGCCCTAAGGGTGGAAAAGTGCCGAGCGATTGGAAGAGCGCGATCATTGTACCATTGTATAAGGGTAAGGGGAACAAGAGTGGCTGCAAGAACTACAGATGAATAAGTTTGCTCAGTGTACCTGGTAAAGTATTTGGAAGAATACGGTTTTATAGAGTACGAGAATCTACATAGACTAAGATTTGGGATGTGCAGGGTGGCTTCATGCCAGGGAGAGTATCTGTTGATCAGATGGTTTCCCTCCAGCAGGCGATTTAAGTGTAACCAGGAAGCTGTACTGTGCGTTTGTAGATCTGGGGAAAGCATGAGAAGCTGTGGGAAATATTAAATCAATACGGCGTAACTAAAGGTCTAATAAATGGAATAAGAGCAGTATACAATGGTAGCCGGGCATGTGCTAGGGTGAGAGGAGGTGTGAGTGAATACTTTAATATTGTACAAGGAGTGGGACAAGGCTGTGTCACCGTGGTTGTTCAATATATACAAGGATAAATGTGTTAGGCAAGCATGTACCGACACAAATGGTGTAATGGTTGGTGACTTAAATGTACGAGTTCTGGTGTATGCAGATGACAAGGTCTGTCTTATTAGGTGACAGTGCGGATGAGCTACAAACTGCTCTGAGGAAGTTTGAAACGTGAACAAAACTAAAATTGTGGTGTTCAATCGGGAAGGTGAAAAGGAGAGTAGAGTATTAACTCTGCAAAATGAAATTGTGGAACAAGTGGACGAATTGGTAAATCTGGGTGGAATTTTTTCTGCAGATGGTACAATAGAAGGCGAGATAGGACGCAGGAAAGTGATTGGAAGTATGTGGTCGATAATGAGAAACGAAACCATGAGCCTAGCTGCGAAACGAGCAACCTATAGTAACGTGTTTGTCCCGTCAGTACTGTATGGAAGTGAGACATGGGTATATCATAAAAAGCACGAAAGAAAAATAAATGCTTTGGGTGTGAGATTGCTGAAAAGCGCATGTGGTGAAACGAGAAGGGATAAGATAAACAATGAGTGTATAATGACGGAGTGTGGCGAGGAATAGACGATAATGGATATATATATATATATATATATATATATATATATATATATATATATAAGTAGTACATTACGTTGGCTTAGTCACATTGAGAGAATGAACACCGCAAGATTAACGAAAAAAATAAATGTGAGTGAGATTAAAGGTAAGGCCGGGCCTAGTAAGCCACGTAAAACTTGGCTGAATGCAGTAAAATGTATGATAAAAGAAAGAAAGATAAGGAGTATTAAAAATAAAATGACATGTCAGAGACAATGCACAAATCTTTCGGAAGCTAGGGAGGTATGCAGAGATAGGAAGTATGGAGAAAGATTGTGAATGAAATTAATAAGATGCGGGGATTATTTTGCCTATCCCGCAAGGGAATGGCGTGAAGGTTATGTTATGTTATGCTTTCTATGTCATAAAAAAGCCAATTTTATATGCCATAAATGTGACCTTGGTCTGCACCCAAGAATTGTTTTCTATTTTTTAGAATAAAGTTAGTATTTTTGAAACCGTACGTTATTAGAGTAGTATATATATATATATATATATATATATATATATATATATATATATATATATATATATATATATATATATATATATATATATGTATGCGATCTAATCTAAAACTAAAAATGTTTTAGAATTGTTTCTATATTACTTAGTTTTATGCGGTTAAAAACAGTTTGAAGAAACAAATTAATCTTTAGAAAAAAAAGTAATGTCATTGTTAAATGGGGTAATAATTAAAAGGTAGTAGATAAGTTCGACATTATTCTGGTTTATTCGCAACCAAGCTTTCGTTGATCTTAATTTAATATTCATCTCTTTAAAGATATTCAGTGTTTCAATTGCTTATATAAACCTCTTCCTTTGTGTTATTTTAGCTCTTATTAAATAAACAACAATATATCCACTTTCTCCCTCGAATTAACCACAAAGAAAGTCATTAGAAATACAACAGAATTTCTCTGTAGGTTACAGTTGTAATAAAAATAACACGGGGTCACATTTTCCAGAGGTTGTGTATTATGTCACATATCAATACTATTAGTTTTTAACTTTTTAATTCGAACAGTAATGAAAATCATAAACCAGCATTAATAAGTGTTACATAAATTACTACTATTGAACCACAAATAAGTTTGATGTTTTAATAATTATAAAAATGTCTCAATTTCTACTTGATTTAGGCTTTATATTTTTCTCTATACTACAATTTAATTGAATATAAGGACAATTTTTGGACACTGCACTTTTCCAAGCCATGTCTTGTAATTTTATTTCCTGAGTTACAATCGAGGATAACAGTTATGCGAGTATGTCAGTATAGTTAACCTCAAAGGTTAATGAAGTTCTATTGCACAACACAATAAAAAAACTTCTAATAGAAATTTTATAAATCACTCATGATTTACCTACGGTAACTAATATTAAATCCTAGTGACGCCTTTTTTGTTCATAAAATTGAAATATAGTTGCACAAGTAACATCCAATTACGATACGTTATTAAAGGTGGATCGTGATTGTCAGTTACGCTGGCCATTATGCAAGAGTGTGAAAGCCATCATTTTACTAGCATAAATGCATTTCATTTATACAAAATTGCAGGAACCAAATAAAAAAACCGTAATAAGTAGATTAATAGATAACAGGTTATATCTCTAAAGTTACGTACTAAATCATTCACCAGCTTTGACGTAATAGTTTCGATGATAACATAACTATTATAACGTATTCCGAGTTTCTGTAGGAAACTCGGTAATTTTCAATTTATATGTATGTAACTTTTACATAAATTATTTAACTAAAATATAATTAATGATATAGTCTACTACCTTGAATGTTATTGAAATATTACAACTTAAAAGTAGTAAATCAATTTTTTTATTTTTACATGATTTCCCCTAGTAACCTTTCTTATGAAGTAAAAACAGTACTTCAATGAATATATTATTTATTGCCAGGATTTCCTAATATTAAAACAATTCATCTTTTATTTTAACCATAATTCTCAGATGAATATAATTAAGGGAGAGTGGGGATTAAGCCAATTTTTTTAATTTTTTGATATCGGAAAAAAGGTATATCAGTAAGATATATTTATTTTATGGAAAAGCACGATCTTATACAATCTATACTTGTTTTATATTGTTAGGTTAAATTCGCTAATTGTATAAAATATTGGGGCGTTATACAAATGTTCTCAGATGGTTGTAGCAATTCCGTACTTTTTCTTCAGTGGCTGGGCCACTTTCAGCCTACTGTTACTGATCCTGTTCTTATGATCTTGGATGATCATTCCGGGCACATATCAATTGCAATATAATAATTTCTGCAAAAAAATAACATCTATATGGTCTTGCTTCCTTCACACGCATCTGACCACTCTCAAACTCTGGACTCGACATTTTTTAGTCCTTTGTACAATGCACTATTCAGAGAATATAATCTTTACTTGTCAAGTACCGGTCATCAAAAAATAACTGAATACGATGTAGCCGAACTTTTAAACAAAGCTTGTATGAAAGTGGCTACGATGTTAAAAGCAGTTTCAGGGTTTCGAATGTCTACATTGAATTCCGACAAATTCACCAATGCTGATTTTGAACCTAGTCACCATAGGAAAACTTACAGTAGAAACCACACCTGAACTTTGAACTTCATCCAGCCAAGAACAGATACTGTACCAAATAACCACCGAGGTTTAAAACATCAGAGAAATCCTAGCTCTCAGCCATCTACGTCTAACGTTATTTTTTCTTTGTTATGTCTCCAATACCAAAAACAAAAATCTAGGAACAAAGAGAAATCGGAAATTCTTACGAGCATTTCCATTGAAACAAAACTAGAAGAAACTGAAGAAAAAAAAGAACGACGATAAGACGCAATCAAAACCAAAGAGAAACTGAAAGATAAAAATAATAGAGGAGTCTTTGGTAAATGTTTTGATGGCGAGTCATCAATTCTGTCGCCTTTAAACAAATTCAAAGGCAAACAAAAGAGACCGCCGGCACCGAATCATCTGATTCTCATCAGAAGACGATGTGTCCGATATTTGTGAGGAAGAGCTGGATGACATAGCAGATGATGTTGAGCTTAGCGTCATACCACCACCTTTGAATCAGCTAGCGAAACTGCACGTTGTTTGTGGTATTTGCGGAGAATTTGGCAAACCACAAGAATTATGGTACAGATGTGTCTTTGCTCAACTTGGAATCATGTCGAGTGTACTGGTCCGGTTATGCTCAAATTATGAGTTATTATAATGTTTTTTATGTTGCACAATTTTAATAGATGTTTTTAAAGTTGATTTTATCAATAATGCTATCAATGCGCAATATTCTCAATATGTGCGCTTCGTTACCCGCAATGCTGGGAATGGTGCGCAAGGGCACTTTTGTGCTTTCAGCAATATTGTGCTTTAAACACTTCCTAAAATTGATTTACGTGCTGGGAGTAAATTAAATAACACTCCCACTACTGTATTTACATTTAAATTACCTACAATATTATCAGTGCTATAACGATTTCCGCACAATTCCCCCACTCTTCCTTACGTAATCAATTTTAGTATATCTTAATATTATAAACTACATTATGTTTAGAACAGATGACTGGAAAAAAATCGATTTTAGATACTTTTAGATCATGTACAGTACTGGTGTAACATGTATTCCTATGGACGCATTTTGTAAAGGCTCTGTCAGCCATTTTTAATTATAGTGAATAGAGTACGCCAATAAGCACATTTCCTTTTTAAATTAAAAATAGCAAGTCGATATTGCATAGACAAGAGTTAATTTACACAGCCTTTTAAGGTTTTGAAAAGGTTTATGAGGACGGTTGTGACGAATAGTGGAAACAGAGGTCAATTTCTTATACTGAAAATGAATAAAGCAGTTATACAATTTAGTTTCATTTGCTATCACGCTTCTCTATCGAAGTATTTGAACTCTCTATCCGTAAAAATTGATTTCTCACACCAAAGTTCCTTCTTCTGTTATCATTCTCAGTGGTTTTAATGTTTACAACAAAGTGTGGTTAAGATCCACTAAAATAAGTCTCCATGGTATACCAGTGAAAACTCTTACTACCGACCAATCTGTTATATACCTCGCCAACGACTGCACTTACACTCACCGGATTAGAGCACAACAAAGCATTCGTTGGGTTCATTTTTTAGCACACACCCTCAACTTTTCCATGTAACTTTATCTAATCATCATTGTTGCCTTCCAGATACTATTCAATCTTTCAATTCACCTCAACAAGAAAGATAAGTTCGAAAAAAATCAGGCACATAAAACGTTCCTTCTAGACCACACTGCGCAAAACAGTTTTTTTTTTGTTAAAATGATAGCAAACCATTCTTCTTCCTTGCTTTTCTAAACATCTTTCTCTATTTTTACTACGGATAAATTAACAATCATCACATCAAAAGGAAAAACATATTTATTTGCAAAACAACCCTCAATAAGTCTGACAATTTGTGTTTATTATCGATTCATGTGACTCACAACATGAAATAAATTACGTTTACGATAAAAACAGTCAGCACATTACACTGCAGTATCAGACCTCTCAGGTTGATATGTGTTTTCGGGCTGAACGAAAAACGTTTAACAAGATTGGATTGAAATAAAAGGTTTGTTGTAGTTTAATACCAGGAACGCCCAAACGTTTTGACTTCCTTTAAAGAAATCAAGAAACATTTTGCTTGCATGCATTAAAAAAAAGGCCCATTTGGCTTAATTAGTACCGAGTAATTTCAAGCAAGATTTCTATTAGCACAAACATATCTAATATGCGGGTTCTAACTTCTAAGATTCTACATTCGGACACAAAAAAATGTTTCTCCCCGGTCAACTTGTAGTACTGCTTACATATCTGAATATCGGTATCTTTTACTTTGTTTAGCGTTCTTTACACTATTCAAAAGTGAGCTTTATAGGTCATTAAGGATCATATCCTAACGAAAATCATGTCTTGTGCCTAATCTATCGCTACTATCATGGTTTCTGTTTCTACGAGTTGTACTTACAGAGAATCAATCAACAATGCGAATGCTCCAGCCCATCTGTACAAACTACCGATTTACTACTTGGTACTGGCTACTTGAGCTTTGAACATTCGTGGCTTCTCTCCACCATACAATGAAACTTACAGTATAGATGGCGTTCTTTTCCTTATAGTACTCTTCATTGACGACTGAACTATTATAGACAGCTGTAATTGTCCTTAGTGTTAATGTTCATATGACGACACTATTTCAGAAACGAGATAACCCAGATAAAATAATTATAAATATTGTAAGATTCAGTTTTTAATTACAGCGACCAAAAAGAATGATCAGTTTGAACCATTTTCCTTCTCTAACACCGTATCTCACATGTATTTTTGCTTTATCCATCGTGATTCGTCAAATTTAGATATTATGTTTGAAGGTGGGAACATAGTTGGTCACATGCTCATTAGTGAGTAAGTTTCTAGACTGAGTCCAAGACCAGGAAGAACTATAAACTCAATTCGGTGGAGTATAAAGAATAATAGAGTTGGTGAATAACATATATTTCCCAGGTTGCATTTTTGAAACCTCGATCATCAGTCACAAGCGTAACTTTGTTTAATAGTACTGGGGGTGCCTCTAATGTAAGAGAAGTGTCAACAATTACTCCAAATTTATGACGTGTAAAGTGTGTTCAAGTTAACCGAAAAGAATGTTTTCGGGCCAAGTAAACGAATCTGTGTTTTGGATCAATTAAAATATCTTCATATACAATAGTATGTTTTAATTTTTCCATTGTTATAGAGTTTTATAGAAAAACCCAGATATTTTTAAATGATTTTTATTGAACATTGCAGATGGTTTAAAAGTTTTAATACTGGTGAAAATTGTAAATATTGTAAATATTGGAATGACATTAATAGTTGAAGAGATCGTTGACTATAAAAGCAGCGGTATTGGTATGTTGGAACCAAACCGTAGATTCAGTGGTTAGAAAAGGGATCACTAGAAAATGCACACATTTTTCCACTTTACAAAAATATAAAAAAGCGAACTTATTAACTGAATACACCATTAAATGTGAATTTGTTCTTAAGTTTCTGTATACTCGTTTCACAATTTTACATTACCATTTATATGTTTTTAAAAAATGGCAAATTATTTCTCCAACGGGATTTCTGAAATGGGAAGGTTGAGTCTGAGTAGCGCGTCTTACGATGTCCAATTCGATTGCATTTTCGCTTCGTTTGAGATAAAAGGTGATTCTCGTGAATGAAAGAAGAGAGCTTTCGATGGACATATATCCTGAATTCAAGTGAACTATGGTTGGTACAGCGATTTTGAACACCAATATCGCCGCATTTCATCAAAGATGAATCCGTTCTCTATACTTATGCTAATCTTAATTAGCATTCAATACTTCTACTTTTTTATGGGAATGCTAAGAAGTAATTTATCTAGATTCTTTTCCTACAACCTGATTAATTCAGGTAGAGTTTTGGAAGACAGTGTTAATTTGATTAATTCAATAATTTCTTTAGACCATCGTGGGAGCAAACGTAACCGTGTGTTTAACCACCTGCTGCTCGATTGCCTACTTCTCTTCTGGTGCTGCAATAACATATTAATCTATTACCTACTAACTATTTGATACTGCAGTGAAGTCAATTTTCTACGCCATATGTTGATCGTACTTGAGGAAGCTATTTTAAGCGGTGCTAAAATTTAAATGCAATAAAGAGCTGCATTATAAAGAGCTCAAGCGGTAATCATAAAGTACCTTACAACTGCATTGATGTTAATGACTAAATGATTCTGTTTTACATAATATAACCGCGTTATATTCACGAGTTCATTGATTTTCTTATTTTAAATTTTACTTATAACCTTTTGTGAGGTAACAGAGTAATCACTGTCTTGCCAAGACAAAATATGTATTGGGTTAATTAAAAAATAGGACATGTTTATTGACAATTAATCAGTGCAGCTATATGTTAAATATTATGTATGTTTCATAGCGGTAAGGTGTGTGGCCTACCGTTATTATTTAAACTAGCTACTTTATTGAATTAATTTGGCGTTTTTACAAATTTACATTCAGAAGTTTCTTTTTCTTCTTCTTAATACAGCAACTTAACGAGGACGTTATTTAGTTTAACAATTATTCAATTCTAAATTTGATCCAAACTTTGGTTTATTTTCTTTATTTTATTTCTTTTAATTTGATAAGTATAACTATTGAGTTTGACGTAAATTGCGTTTTTCTTGATTATTGTGTGTCTTGCTTATTTTTATGTATACTTATGTGTTCGCTTGCAGCTTCACTTCCCCATTTCGTAGTTTCGATGCAGTCTTATCTAAATACGTGGCGCCTTAGGTAACTATATACTGTACGCTTACACAATCCACGCACTGCCACTTTAGTGATTCTTAAAAATCAGCTGACTTAGACCCAAAATCATTTATTCTATCTGTACCGAGCTAGTTTCAAAAATCATTTTGGCTCATTTAGCAACCATATTGTACAAATAAAGTGACGTAGAAGTTATGGAGATGAGTATTTTGCTCATGTTACACCAAAAGAATTGTTTCAAATGTCAAAAATTGTGAAAGATAAAAATTATATGCGCAACATTTGTGCTACCGTATTTGTAGTAACTTCTTCCGAACTGTGGTTGAAGTTGCTTGGAAACTTCAAGCAGGCAGACCTCTCTATTGGGAGGAAATGAAAGGCGTTAAATTTTCCCCTTTTTTATAAGACCACAAATGATAGTGAAGTAAAGTTAAATATTGGAATTGTGCGCTCAATTGTAAAATACAAAAGCTTAGTAAATTAATTAATGCTTTTTGAACAATTACAAGACGTTATGTTGATCATTATGAAGATAAATAAATATATTCAGTAAACTAAAGCAAAGCTTATTTCATATAAAGGTTAATTAAATGAATTTGAGGTCACATGTATAAGCATTAGTAAATGTACATTCATAAGTTAACATTTCTTTATTTCCTTTTACTGCATTATCAAAATTAGTTTGATGTTACTTGGATATCAACACTCATTTTGATAATAGCAAGAGTATAGGATGGCGAAAGGAAAAGTTTAGGTGATTGAATTTCACAAAATCATTTATTAGGTAGCGTTAATCATATTTTAAAATTTTTATGTTCACAAAATTTTTTAACGATTGTTTGTTAATTATTTAGATTCAAATAGATTGAATTAAAACAGATCTTCGTGTACCTTCAAAATTTAAAGTGAATATTTGAGTTAGTAATTTCGCTAGTGCGCAATTATCATGTTTTCTACGATCATTCAGGACTTTTAACATCTAGCACAAGACCTTTTAACAAAAAATTCCGATCGTAGGAACGCCTTATGACACATATTATCGATTTTGAGTTTTATTTTAAACTAAGTGTGAATTTTCAAGCAATATTTCAAAGATTTTACATCTTACTAAGATCCGCTATCTTCTTCAGCGAGTTTAGCCGGCAACCCGCTTATTTTAATAAAGTTACAATGGACCTACTATGGATTGAGCGAATAAAAACTGTATTTTTTATCCATTGGGTTTTAAATATTTCCTGTTACGTATTGGAATTCTACCCGCGTAGACAATTAGTAGCAAATTCTGTAAATTTCAAACAATCGTGTTGCTGTATGTAGTAAACAAATCTTAAGAAATAATAAAATATGAGAGACCGTGATCTAAAATTAGACAAACATTTTGAGCCGTTAATCCATTCTAGTAGTAATAAACAGACTTTAAGCACAATCTTTCTCGGGATAACGCGAATCCTTTACTATTACAATGATAACGAATTCCCACCTTTTATTAAATGTATAAAGGGAAACCACGGTTTATGAAATTGACAATCGAAATGTTCTAACCTATACGCTTATAACTTAATGAAGTATTTAATTAAACACGTTATTTAATACAGAAAAAAACACGTAATTAGTAGGTAAATACAGATAACGTCACAAGAACATTTTCTTTGTAGTGTGAATTTACATAGTAAATATCAGCAGAGCTGTACGTACATTGAAGCACACATTTTTAATGGACAAACTTAGTAATGCTCTAGTTATTCCCTCCTTACTTACATAAACTTTTGTAACGAGGTAACCGAGTAAACTTTGCATGTACTACGCTTTAATAAACAGTTCAAATTAACCAGATTAATAAGAGAACTAGAAATAAATGACTTACCTGGACCTTGTCCATCGTACGTAAAATCCTTAAGGTGTAAAGTCCTAGCGTCTATTGCATAAACTTCCCCAGATACTCCGTGATGAAGTTCGCTTAGTTTTCCAATAAATTTTCCTAGATAAGCGGCGAAGACACTCTGAAGAGTTACTGCAACAATAAAGAAAAGTAATTTAAAATTGTGTCCTAAGTTTCTTTTAAATTATGCTCAAGATACTTTTTTGGTTTGTTTTAAATTAATGAGTTTGTGTAATAGAATCAATCTTTACTAAACATTTTTAGAGTTTTAATTTAACTTTGCATAGTTTTATATAAACAATAATTTGGCTTAGTTTTTTATGGAAACGTTTTTAATGTCGAACATGCAGGATATTAGGACAAAGCAACGGTAAAACTAGGAACCGTGAACAAGCGTAATGAAAGCGCCTGTAAAAGTTTCCAAAGTGATGTTGTGGTACGTATTATGTTGTATAAACATATCAAAGTAGTGGTGACTTCAAAATTGATTTTAATAAGAATTGTGACTTGTAATATGTAATACGTAATAATGTTAAAATATGTATCACTTTTGCCGATCAACACAAACATAACATTTTTGTTGTTAGTTTTTGTTCCTTGGTAGTGGACTGTTCTGGAGTTCTCCTCCCCTTCAGACCTGGTCACTTCCCTGTTGTTGGTGTTGCAATGTTTTAGTGTTATTGTATTTATTACAATCTTGAGTTTCGGGTTTATATATAAATGTTTTGAATTTTATTGTGATTGGCGAATATTACTGAGATTAGAGGTGTGCGTGTTGTTTAATTAGGGATAGTGTGCGGTTATATCAAATTCGTTGGTCGTTATCGTATAGGCAGTGGGAACGTTCTCAAGGAGTTGTTAGGATGGCGGACGGTGTTTGAACTTAAGTTTAGGCTTTTTGCATGGGAATCAAGGAAAGCAGTAGTTGTAAGGAGTGATAATGGTCTCTATGGCATGGATTGTGCCGCCACAATTGTTCTATGTGCAAAGTTCCTTTGAAATGTTTGTTGTCTATCTGTAATGGGTGGTGTGTTTCCCTGTTGTATTGCGAAATTGTTCGGGTACCTTAACGGTAGTCTGTGTATGCGTCTAAGCATTTATTGTTCACAGAAGGCGATGGATGAGGAGTTGATTAGGGTTGATATTTTTTTGTATAATGGTTCTCGGAAACCCATGATAGGGCGTAAGTTTGGTAGGTATATTGTAATGCTTTGGGGTTAGCAACCTCTGATGCGTCCTCGGAGGGCGTCCAGTAGGTTTGCTCTTTTTCGTATTCTGTCTACTGTTATTTGTATGTCGGGGAAGCCAGTTTAGAGTTTTTATGAATAGGATTCCTAGGTAAGTGACTTCTTGTCGAAGCATAAGTTTTTCATTGTTGACGGATATGGAAATATTACTGTCGGGGAGATTGGCGAATTTATCTTCGTGGTAGTTTGGATGTCGGAAGAGGATCGCTTGCGTTTTGGCTGCGTTGAAGGACACTTTCTAATGGTTCGCCCAGAACGCAGTGTCATTTGAAAACTGAGCAACTTCGGGTCAAATGCTTAATATCCAGAAACACAGCCAAATTGCTCTCTGTAAGCAGCTTCACCAAGGGATCGTTACACGTTCAAATAGGACGGAGACGAATTGGCTGTTAGGAAAAATGTGTTGCATTCTACGTGATCTCTAAATCGCTTGGATATAAATTGCACAAAGTACTCTCGAGAAGTCTAGGAGAAGTCTATAGGAGGAAGGTGCGGTTTGGGTATCATGACGGTGGAAATTGATTTCCAGTGTTATATGTTTGTTGTAGATGTCACTCAATAATTGGAGGGCTCGGCTGGGCAGGTGTAGTAAGATTTTTTGGTTTAAGCCGTGTTGGCCTGGGGTAGAGTTGCGTCCACTTTTCGAGTACTCGGTAACTTAGTCGTTGTCCAATTGGGTTTCGGGAAAATGTCGCTTGGGGAATTCTTCATGCCGCCCCTTTAGACGTTTCTTGAACCGGGTGTCTACAATGGATTGTAGATGAAGACCGAATAAGTCGGCCTTTCCCGGGTCTGTGGAGATTATGTAGCCCTGTGGGCCTGTGTGATGGGATTTGGGGGTTGCTTTTATTCGGCCAGAAGAGTTTTCCATTACGGTAATCTAACTCGGAGGGGACTTTGGTCCAACAGTGTTTGTAGTGTCTATTTCGCGACTGATTAAGGCGTTTAGGCGATTGCATTCCGTCTTGAGAACCGGATACCTGAATAACAAGAATTGACGATATGTTTGTTTTTTATTTTTAATCCAGTTCAGGATTTTCCGAGGGAAAGGTTTACGGGATATGTCGATGGCTTTTAGTGGGACTGACGTTTCGACTCCTTCCGTAATTACGGAGGCTAAGTCTTTGGCGGGTCTCTCAGGATCTTAGGTAGTTATAAGAATTGGTGTGGGTATGTTGTTGTTCCGAGAACACATTCCAGGCTATATCAGAAAACTCTTTAATTACGGTTTTGATTAGTAGCAGATATGTAGCAGTCTAGATCGAGATAGTGGACTATAAGTTCAGAAACGAGGATGTGATCTTTTGTTAAAGTACTGAGATAGTCGAAAAATGTGGGTTCTTCGTGGATACTTGCAAGGGTGGGATAGCTTGATTCCGTCCGTGGTCATTGCTTGGGAGTCACCAAATTGTGTGTGATAGGCATTAAGGTTACTGGGAATATAAAAGTGCACCGTTACAGCAACACCTTTGAGATATTGTAGTTGCAGCGGTAATGGAAAGCTGGTGGATGGCAAGCAATTACTGAAAATGAGCAGATTCCACGTTGTCCATTTTGTATAGTTTTGTAGGTTGGAGTGGTAGTTGTTGAAGTTAAGCGTGCCACTGTCTGTTACTTTTGTCTCTGTGCTTGCGAAGATGTAAATGTTATGTTTTTTGAGGAAGTTTCTAAGTAAAGAGCATTTCCCATGACCACCTCTGATGATAACGGTCCTGTGATGTCCATAATGGTAGGATTTAAGGAGTGGGTTATTGGAAAACGGCAACCATTTTACGCGTGCCTCACATGATGGCAATGGTTTTCCGTTGGATGTACGAGTGGTAGATCGTGTTGATTGATCCTATTACGTTGCTTGGGAGGAATACTGAACAGGCTGTGTTTAAGGCTCTGTAGGAAGTGTTTGATGGCGAGAGTTTTTGTGTCTGGTGGTGTTTGGGCGGCTTCGAGATTGGTTTCTTCAAATACAATACAAGGAACAAAAATAATATCGTTGTGTTTTACTGACCACACATTTGAAATACATTAACGATAATAATTCGGCATCTGTTGAAACTATTTAATGCTGTGTTGGCGATTTTGATTTTAGTGACGTAATTTCCATATACTGAAAAATTATTGCACATGTAATCAATAAACGTTACTTAAATTACAGACGTTAGTTCTGCTATTAACAAAGTCAATCAACAAAGACAAAATTGTGATTCTAATTTAATGAATTGTATGCTAATTGACAGTTAGATTTATATTATATTTGTGAACAATTTTTAAAAACTGCGACGTCTGTCACATGTAGGAACCCGGGTACTGAAGGCAGCTAACTGAATATACAACGTAAGAGTAAAATTCTGTGGGTGATTAACTTTAATTTTTAAAATCGTGAGTGAATGTTTGTTAGTAATATAGTGGGCTCTTGATAATCCAATGGATATTGGACCAGATTGTTGTCGGATTATCAGATTATGGATTACCGAGAGTACCATTAAAACCAAGATAAATTTCCTCTTCGGTGAAGTTAAACTCAAGGAAACACGGCACATCATTGGTTAAGAAACAAATTATTTTTAATACATACGTTTATTTATCTGGTTAAATAAAAAACACAATAATAATATGTAGGTGTATAATCTACCTAAAGCTTGTAATCAAAATAAAAATACTGTACATACTTATGAATGAAACAGTTATGTATTGAAGAAAACATAGCGGTTTTATAGAAACCCCTGTAGGGGTGTAAAGTACTCATCAACTGTCTTTTGCTTTTTCACTTCAAAATTGTTCGGCATTACCGTCGTTTGAATCTTTTTCAAGACTAGAATATTGTACATTACTATACTCCTCTCCACGGCCCATTACAGTAAAGAAGTTAAAGTCAGTATAGCTTCGTAGACGGTAACGTTGAAGTTGGACACCGGTGCGCAACTCCTGTCTCGTTCGCGTCGTTGTCGTTTGCATCGCTGTCAGTAACAGTTATCTTATCAATAATTTCCTTATCTATAAGGTCTGCTTCAAAATTTGCTTCCAGCAACCACTTCATGAGATGCTCGTGTGACACACCATCGAGAGTGAATCTAAGAATCTATCGCCATTTTCATTTTCTTGTTTTAGTTTATAGAAGCTTGCAACAGAGGATGTTTAGACTGGATATTTTTCTACGACATCAAAATATTACGTATCCTAACCTAGTCCTACGCATATAGGGAATTTATAACTGCATCTTTGATGTTGAATTGTTTCAATAGCCTAGGAATGTCAATTACAGGGTTATTCACTATAGCCAACGAAAGACGATTCTTGTAATGTATTTTCATAGCTTTAATGATATTTTGGTCGAAAGATTGGATTAAGGCGGCCATGTTAGGCGGAAAAAACATAATATGAATTAATATGATCATCTTTAGTTGTGAGTTTCAAATCATCTTTGTCGACCACATGATGACCCGATTCATTATCCAATAAAGGTAACGTTTTTGTGGCTTATTTCAGGTACCCTTATTTATGAAAACTTCTCGGGATACCCAGGCACGGCTTTGAGCAGTGTAAACAACCTTTTTCACATTTTTAAAAACGCCATTCTTCGCTTTCCCAACAACCAACAATTTAATCTCATGAGATTTTCGTACATGGCACGAAAGCTAAACGTTCTTTTCACATTTTTCTCCTAGGTGCACTAGATTCCTCGCTCGTTACAAATGAGCTGGTTGGTAGAGTTAGATTCAGTTCTTCAAGTTTCTTCTATAATTGTTTAGTAAATTCCGTAATCTCGGACTCATCTGCGGACAATCTTTAGCCTGATATTTGAAGAAAACGGATACAAAGCATTTTTTTTTTAATTATCCATCTATCCATTACTAGCTCGGAAATCTCGTTTTTTCTGGATTTTCGTATTGGAAAATTTAGCATTTTTTTTCAAAGGGCTAAAGATAGGTGCAGGACGTTTCTTTGTTAGTGAAATAAAGTATAAAGGGCTCCTTCTACTTTTGGATTTTCCCCTTGTTTAAGTAATTTCCATTTGCAGGTCTGTAAAATATCATAAACTGTTGGACGTGCAATAATGTAAATGCTACTTAACATCGGCGGTGATTCTTCCTGCCCATGTCTTTGGATAACAGACGATTTTCCAAACTTAAAGTTTTATGCTTACGTATTTTAGTTAATGGAGGGTCCAATGTAGACACAAGTCGTTACACAATCACAACCATAAAGTACTTCACAATAAAATTAAGAATGCAATACTCTAATATCACTGAGATACAACGGAATTTCCGTTCAAGTTTCAACAGGATGGATGAGTCACCGTCAAATCGCCCCATCCATCCTTGTCGGATTACCAAACGTGTGGAACTGGCAAATGTCGGACTATCGAGATAATACTGTAATTACATTAAACGATTTTAAAATGTTTTTAATTTGTCGAAAAATTCTATCTATCTAAAGTAAACCTTCATCTGTTATCAGTATTAGTCTATAATTGGTTTAGGTCGTTTGGAACCTGTCAGGGTTGAATATGATGTTCCTAAAGTTTTTCGGTAAGAAAAACGTTTATGGCGCATTAATATATATATAGATTTGTATATAAATGCCTATTTTCCTTGGTCACCCTTTACCCTGAGAACGACTTTACAGATTTCATTGATTTTTTTAAGTTTTGTAATAATTTGTAGAATGTTCATACGGAAAGAAAAATTAAGAAAATTGCGTAGAAAATTGGAAAATTTAAAAAAACTTAACGACTATTTAAACTTCGCGCGTTTGACAGTTCGCGCGCGGCAAATGTCATTTAACAGTTGCATCGGTCGGGATTTATCGATCGAGGGTGTTCTTTGTGAAGTGTAGGTATTCACTAAAAAAGGGTTTTTCCGAATTCCACCTCTAAGAGGGTGAAGTTTGGGCTTGAATTTGTTTGTAAAACTTATGATTCTATGGGTCGATTGACTCGAACATTGGAAAATATGGTCTTCAATTGAAATTATGAGACACGTGTATTACAAAATTCTAACATCGCCCCCTTCCAGCATTCTGAGATCGCAGCAATGCACGGTGGATACGGCTAGTAAACAAATAGTTTTGAATTAAAAATTATTATTAATTTTATTAAATACATAAATAAAAAGTTTACCTCGAGTAGGATTTGAACCTACGACCTGTACTTTGCTAGAGTACCGCGCTAACCAACTGCGCCATCAAGGTTCAAGCCCCAATCGACGTAAATTTTGTCCTTATGTATGTAGAACTGATGTTAATTCTAAATATAATGAGATTACAGTCAAATTACTTATATTAATGGAATGTGAGCCTGCAATATCGCAAGGATTCACACATACCAAAGCAACTTGACTAATATTAAATTAATAATATAGTTTTGAAATTTTGGATTTTTATTCATTCGACTTCGGGTGATTCTCCTAAAATATTTTCGATTTTATTGAACTTCCCATTTAACCGGAAGTTCGTCATAATTTCGTTATTTTTAATGGAACACCTTGTATATATATTTAAAATTTTAAAATCTCTCAATTCTATGTAAATTTTCATTCCCTAAACTTAGTTTTAACTGTTTTTAAATTTCTTTGCAATAGTATCATTTGAACCATATAAGATTACTATCCGAAAGTATGTTCCAGAAATATTTTGCACAAATAATGTACAGAAAGTGTATTACCCATCCGGAAATTTCAACTTTTCAAATTTTTTACAAGGAGTTTAAATTTACGATTGAAAGTGTTCGTAAACTATTGAGATAACTTTATGTAGTATGTCCTATACCCAAGACTTACCTCTCACCGAGAAAACGTGAATTTAAAAACCTTCTTTCCTCATACCATTGAAATTAAAATGCAAATAATAGTAGCGTGCGTTGAATAGTACTTTCATAAATAAATGAGACAGTTCTATAATTTATTAGAAATGGATTATGCAGGTTTACAAATGAAGATTTTTTTAAATTTATTAATTAATTATGGCGAATGTGGGAGAATAAATAATCAAACATGCAGAAACTTTGGTATTCGCAAGGCCCCACCCCAACAAGGGAATGTGGATATTAATTGGTAATTAGTTGGAATGTGGGCAATTACGACACCTACAAGTGTAACCAAACTCAAGACTATTTCATAGTAATTTAGGTCCTGGAAGAAATAAATATTTTAGCGTTTTTCTCTCAGTATCCTGAAGCATCTATAAAGACGCAGCGCAGTTTTTTGGTATTTCAAAATCCAAAATTTACAACATTTTAGTTAAACATAAACGTGAATTTTTCTTAGTAAAGAGCCAAGATGACAAATTTTTACGAGTGTTTTTGGGAGCGACGAACCTAAATTTACAAAAAATAACATTAAACGGAAGAAATATCTATTATTGGGTCTCCGAAAATCTAAGAATTATACGTGCGATTAAAAATAACAAAATATTTACTCCTTATTTTTTTGATAACAATTTGAATAGCCAGGGATACCGTTTTATTATTAATGACTTAGTTAAACCGGTTGTGAACAGAAACCAAAAGAAACTGAGTATGGTTTCAAAATGATGGAGCTCCTCCTCACAATACTCTCATAAATTAAAATGCATTGAATAATGTAACTAAAAATAGAGTTTAGCGAGCACCGATAGCATTTAATGAACTTTCAAGAGAGACAAGCGGAAAAAAATCAATTAAGCAGTAATCTAGAACAAAATGGATTCACGGAAAGAGATTTAAATCAAGCAATAAATCCAAAAAACAGAATATCACAAGTAAACTGGAAGAGGAAGAAACGACAAGAGGATTCCTGCCATACACAAAAGGAACTACCAACAGGATCAGCAAGTTACTGCGGAAGCATAATATAAAAACTGTATTTAAATCAGCGAAAAAGATCAACACAATGCTCAAAAATCCTAAAGACAAAATAAATCTAGAGGGACAGCGAATTCCATGTGGCGAATGTTCCTCGGTATGTATAGGACAAACCAAAAGGAAGATTCATATAAGGAGAGAAGAACACACATGCTGTCAAAAAAGGCCAAACTACTTCAGCGCTAGCACAACATGAAAAATCATCAGGCCACAAAATGGATTTTGAAAATACTACAATGCTAGCCAATATCGAACACTATAAATCTCGGATTATTAGAGATCAGATAGAACATGAACAAATTATATGACAAGTTCCTATAAAAATTGTTCTTACAGACCCTCCCTACGGAGATATGTGAACCTGAAGCATACCAACGGAAATCGGTTTTTCTTGAATAACTTTTGAAGTATTAATAATACAAATTTAATATGATGGACACTAACAAGGACCGCTTAAAATAGTGCCCTTGAAATTTAACTGGAAACATGTATAGTATACCAGCGGCAGATTAAGCTTTGCACCTTAATGCTTAAATTTTTACACCCTGTATGATGTATGATAAAGGTACTCTTGTTTATTGTCGATGTAATAAATCATTTACGAAAATAATAGTAAACGAATTCATGTTTTATTTTTAATAAAAAGAACAATGGTTTGTTGATAACAAAGTGCAACACGAAATTCATTCAAACAGGAAAATTTCATTTTCGGTTGTTTATGCCCTTTCCAGGAAATAATCACTACTGCAATTAAACCATTGGGTTCTTGAGAATATTTAACTCTAACCACGGGCTAGTGGATCTCTTTATTTGCGAAGTTGTTTTTTAACTGATACAAATTAGTTAACAGTATTTATCTGGGTCATCTTTGCAAAAATAATTACTTATAGGGTCGATAATGACTTATTAGTGTATAAAAATGCGGACTGTTTTACATGTGGAATTTCATTTTTACATAGATGTTCAATTTAGCATGATGAATCGTTACAGCGAGCTAAAATTATTTGGATACGCAAACAGATAAGAGTTGGCGGAAGCTGGTGCATAATCTTTACATATAAAATCATTTGAAAGTATGTATTGTATTACTACCACACACAATAAAATTTTTATGCTCTAATGAGTAACACGAAAGAGTATTACATGCAAAATCTGATACTTCGTTGGAAAAATAATCGGATTACTATATGCATAATAATGGATACTTTCTTCTGTATAGATGAAGAAATTTTGATTTTATCTAATCATATCAGAATATTCCATTACTTTCAACAGACATACTAGAAGGTGATTTGACTGTATTTGTTAGATTAATTGCTCCACAATACTAATAATAAGCTTGCACGTATTTCACCTTATCTATCTAACTTTATCGTTTTGAATAAATTTATTTGTCGTTATTTAACGTGTAAACATTATTAACAACATATTTGACAAGATTAGATACATATATTTCTTTTAAATTAAAGCCCTAAATTTGTGTAGCTTACCGCAATTGTGCGGCAACTAGGTCACACAAGGTAGATTTGCGAATATGAGCGAAATTGTAGGCCAAGAAAATTTCCCTTCTCTAGCCACACAATTGTACTATTGTGCAGTTTTAATGAAGAAACAGTTATTAAACAAACAAATTTTTCTGATTTCATTTACACGCAGTAATGCGGCTGTGGTTGATTATGTCGACAAGGTCGTTTAAAGCTTGCTTTTTTACGATGTATAAAGTCATAAAAGCCCTTAGATAGCGACACAATGTTTGCTTCTTTATTTTTTCATGAAAACAAGGAACTTTATAACTACTTTATCTTAGAAATTACTCGGCTAATATAACTTTTCGTCAACAGATGGTGCAGAGAAATAAAGTAAGTAGTTGCACAGAAATTCACGTGTGCGTGGATCAGAAATGTGAATCATTGTATCGTACTGAGACAACCGCGAAAAGTGTGAAGTGCCAATAAGGAAACAAGTGGAAAGACCCTCCTTTTATAAAAGAGGCAATAGCAGCTTTAAAAGGAAAAGACAACAAAACAAAAACAAATTGTAGTTTACAATAAAATATGCTAAATTTGCACTTGTTTTTTTTAATACATAGTTTAAATATTTAGTACGTTTACTTTTTTTGTCATCAATAATTTACCATTCAGTTTACCGACGACGTTAGTTTCGAATTACCAGTAGGTATATAAAACGAATTGTTACTTCAAGGTATAATCCACACTTATAAACATTTACGCCGAAGTAGGTAGGTATTCACCGGACCCTAAAAGCCAACCAGTACTTTAAAAAGCAGATGTTGACCTGCATGCTCTACCGAGCTAGTGGTGACACGACCTGCTTAGCATTCGGGAGATAATGGGTTCGGTTCCTGTCACTGTCTACCTTGTACGAGGTTTTTTCAGGGGGTTTTCCTCATACACATGTAGCGGCATGGTCACTGCGTATATGCACATCATGTGTGGCTACTTAGACGAATGCTGGGGTAGTAGTTTCCCCCTCAGAACCCTAAGTCCGTTCCTTCCGATGCTATCTTGGCCACGCCCATCCTTAATCCCACCATGCATATATACGTAATGTGAGGGAATGAAATACGTGACCTTTTCTTTCCATTTCCTGCATGCGCTGCAAATATAGAGAAAGCGTATACACTGATAGTTGCATGCGCCGCAAATCTCTTTGACGTTCGTCGAAAGACCGGCAACCCTTCGGAGCATGTGCGGTGAATGCGACATAAATTATGTGCATCACAAAAGTCCACACTTCCCATTTTGTGGCGGTACAATTCAAATGAAAACACATTTAAACACAAATGCCCTGCCCTCCATCTGTGGTAGGGTATCCGAACTATGTGTTCTTTTCATGGCGTAACAAATATGGCTGAAATTAATGGAATTTGGTAAATTCTGTTCAAAGGGGCACAATAACCAGGCAATTGTGGTACAATGATAATTTATTAATATTAAGATGAACAAATACAAATATTTAAATACGTTAAAATAGTTACTGTGGCAGGATTCGTTAAATCCAATAAAAAAACTATAATGTTCTTCAATTAAAACACTTGGTATACGAATTATTTCACCATGTAATGGTTGCAGATTATTATCGCTTTCGACACTATACTGATTTTAAAACTGAACTCCATTTTAAAAGGAGTTTATATATTTTACCTTTTATACTTGTTTTGTTGTTAACTTCCCTTTAATAACTATTCAACTACATTGAATTAATTATAGAGCGTGGTCCAGATATACACTCAGGGACAAAAAATCCCGGACACTTTTATATTTGTGTATAACTATAAGTGTCCGGAATTTTTTGTCCTTGGGTGTACATTAAAAGTGTGTAAGTATAGCGCACTTAGTAGACTTAGTGTTTGAAATGCACCGTATTTGAAAAACGGCTATTATTTACAAATGGAAATGAATATCAAAAGTATTGTAGTTACTTCTGTTTAAATATGAGAAACCCATCTGTCCTCTCCCAAGCAATTATTCAAGCATTGAAAAGCTGTTAAACAGAATCAAGCAATGTGAATATAATTACCAGATTTAAAGCAGTTCTTTAAAAAAGCGCAAGATAAAGTATTATTTGTATTAAAATTCTGATATACTTCCTGCCTAAAAAAATAAACCAATAATATACTCTTCTTTGGAAATTTATATAATCTATTTTTATATAACATATTACAGTAACCCAAACAGGAATAACATAACGTACATGTGTAAACGCGAACGACAAATGTTTAAGAATATTCTGTTATTTTCGTTTGGTTCACATGGGAATAAATAAATGTATAAAACGCTAGCACCATTACGATTTTAAACCGAACAAGATAATCTATGATGAATACAAAAAGCACGTTTATAATGTTTCTAGTTTCAATGCTTAAAACGTTTACCTAAAATAGTATACTACAATACAAGATCGGTAAGTAGTTGATAATAGGTTGAAAAAACGATAGTCAAAGGGTGGAGATTTTTCCATTTTTCGAGACATATACATATACTATAGATCAGGTATATCAAATAATTGTTTATGTATACTATTTTGTGTCTAAATAACATAGGATCCAAAACCAGGACAGCAGAGTCATTTGTTCAACGTTATGTCGACGTGATGACTTCACATCATAGTAAGAACAGAAATACTATAAAACGTCAACTGCTGATGATAGCTTAACTAGTGAAACGCGTTCGACGATTTTTAATTTTTATTCGTTACTATAGAACGATTTTATCACAAGCCTTCCGTCTGTATGAATTGCTCTAATCAAATTTGTTTCAATTCCTGTCTTTTATTTTATCATGCACATTTTAAACAATAATTGGTATTTCTATGTTACGTGCACAAAGGGATAATCGTAGAAATTGTAGCTAAAGTACTGTAACATAGATTAAGGAATTAGCCGGAAGCTCAGTCGGTCGGTTAAGCACTTGGATGCATGGGCGTTTTGGCAGGAGAGAAGATATACATAGAATTTAAAAAGGGCACCACTCGATTTAATTTTATATCGCCCTCTATCAAGAAAAGGGCTACGGCTACACAGGACAATAGAGACAACTGACATAAAAGGGTGAACTGACAAAGGACTGGCTAGGACGTTGGACGTAGATCACAGGATTAACGAAACAACTTACGATCGTTTAACACCACTTATTTAATATACCCACTGCAAAATAGCATAAATTTTATAATAATAATTAAATCTTCGTAAGTATCTAACATAAAAACAAATTATGGAGCGCCAACTCGCAGACATAAATACAATTCTTTCAGGAAATATTCTCAAAACAACAATCAATAATACATCAGATACAATATATCTACCAAGTAAACTACCAGTAATCAACTTACCTTTCAAACAAATCAAAAAAAGCTACGATGAATTTTACTTAAACTTTACATAATCAGACACAATACGGTCCGGTATCTAGCGTTGACCCAAAAAAACATACCTAAACATGTATATAATTATCCGAAATTGAATACTTGTACACCGATATTCCACGAAGAGCTCTCCGTCGGACTAATCTATCAGTTTCTAATCAACCGGACGCAAATAAACCCCAAATATAAAGCGAAAATTATCACTAGATGTCTACCCCGTTGTTTACCTTATAAAAACAATTATTCGAAGTAGTTACTATGAGCATTACAGACAAAGTAAGCATGAAGGGTTTAGAAAATTCAGAAAGGCCAAGTTCATTACAGATTTGGCAATCACAATGCAAGAATTTCATAAATGCGCAACACAGCTTGACACATTCATTAGTAAGCATATGGCTACAAACCAAAACTTAAAATGAGTAAGCCCTAATTCAAACAGTTTTGTACTAAACAACTATTAAATTGTAATCAGTGAAAAGTAACAAAAAAATTTTCCAACCCCAATGATCATAAATAAATATGCAATTTGATTTACACAGTAATTGAAATAAATAACTTTTTATACAACCCCAGCAGTTAGCATAATTTATGACACACATTGTACATTTAGACTCAGATAGTAGCGTTCCGTCAGCTAAACAGCTGATCGCTTATACAGTAGACACAGATAGTTCTAACGGTTGAACAAACTACGGTTTGATATCAAAATAAAACTAGTACATAAGAAAACAGTTAGAAATTGATAGTTAAAATACAAATTCTACTGCAAAGTTAAATGTAAGTATATGAGAAACTTTGAAATAACCCAAATTATCCTTTACAGGTACAAATGTCTAACCTTACTCTAACGATTACTAAGGAAATGTTTAACAGTAAAGTATAAGCATTAATTTTAGGAATAGGATAATTGCGGAAACACACTAATACAATGTAGCAAGCACCGGAATGTACTTGTTATAAGAATTTCAGTAATGTACAGGTAACGAGAGCCTCGTTATGTAGAAAAGTTACCAAAAGTCACTCACCGTAGGTAAAATTTTTTTTGTGTGCGTGTAACAAAAATACTTATCCGAAAATATTCGTAGGTGTAACGTATATTTCTTCAGTTAATGCGGAAGATACTAGGAGGAGTAATCGTAAACTGTTTCAATTCAGGTTCGAAGACTCATAACTAGTATTTCACACCTCGGATGAATGGTATCCACTTGTGCTGTCAGAAACGGTTTAACTATCTCTTATGGAAGCATGAAAGATGTTAATCTTGAGTAAATGTGTAAAGGACCAAAAAAAACCTATATAAGACAACTGTGTTAGAATTTAAATCAATGCCCAAATTTTTATAAGATATGATCTTTATGCTGTATTAAAATTTCAAAACATGTACACATGCATTTCAAAGTTATGTCTAGTAAATAAGAAAAGAAAGTGAGTAGCTTACCTCTTGAACGAAGCTAAGGTGTAGTAGAAACAAAAAAATTAAAGTCGAACTCAAATTCGGACAGGATTTATTTATATGGAAAAGATTAAATCCAGCAACAGGCTGTGTTCAAATTTTACATTTGCTTCTAACTACGCATTAAATTTCTTTGCCAAAAATGGCGTTTTTCCTTCTTCTCTGAAGGTACCAGAAAACAAAAAAGAAAGCCTGATTAATTATATACTATTTTTTCTTTTCATCTTTTCTGCGCATTTTATTATAAATATTGTTTTAAGGTATATGAATTTTATTTTTTTATGCCACAGTAGCGTGAGGTAAAGAAAGAAATCATAAATACATATTTGTAGGAAAAATACTAGATGTGATTCATCCTAATGAACCCCTTTCGAATCCAAAGGTAAGCATTGCCATAGGAACTGTTTTATTAGCTTAAATGATAAAAATAAATAAATAACTAGATCGAATCCGTAATCCAAAGTATAAAAAAACCTAATAAATAGACAACTAAACAAATAGCTGGCCCTAATTTGTAATAAGAATTATAAATGAAAGTAATTAAATACTTTTTTTTCGAGAATAAATAACAGCAAGTCGTGTTATCTAATTCTAAATACAAGTAGCAAATTACTGAACAGATTTTTAACGATTTGAGTATTACTAAAAACAAATAATAATAATCTAAACAGTAGAAGTTTGTAACGTGTAAAATGCCTCTTTAAAGAAAAAAGGCGAGTAAATAATATTTAGGATTGCTATGGCATCGAACTTTTACCAAAAAAAAATGCTTCCTCTAAAATCCCCATGCCGGATGATTGTTGAAACTCATAAAGTCGTACTGACACAACTATAAAAACTATAAACGATGTGCAGGGCAGATTCGTAGTAAGTGGCAAGTTTTTGAACATTTTTTTTCTTTGTTTTCTAATTTGAAGGTTGATCTAGCTTTTATTTTAGTACTATATGTGATTTTAAGTTTAATTATAACATTGTGATGCATATTGTCTGGAAATTCAAAATTTAAGCTAACTTTTAACTTCGTTACTAAGTTTAAACTTAATTGTAATTAATTAACCATAAAAGTAAACAATTAATGTCGGGAGAGCTAACAGGGCCATTATCGTTATTTATTATTACCCTGCAATTGAATAAAAGAAACTTAAAGGATGGAAACGTAAGTTGTCACGGTTCGCGACAATAACAAAACAGATTTGATAAATGAATATTAAATTAAATAACAAAGAAAGAACTATAACTCGGAAAGCTAAATTAAAAATAATTGAAGCATTTGGTCGCAAATAAATAACAGCAAGTCCGGTGAGTGGCGCGGAGCCAGGAATCGCGTAGGGAGCTATCTGGTTGAAACGTAATGCAATTAAAGGGTATGTAAGTGAAAAATGTATATGTATATATGTACATTTAGATATTAATACAGTAAGTATACGATGTATTATTTATATCTTTCTTGACTCTGTCTATATTTCTACTTCTTCCTTCCTTACATGTCGAGGCAGTGGACAAATAACTGTCCGGTAGTAGGACGATACCGTTAGTAGGGAATGCTACATCGTCCGGTCTACTCGCTATGGTATTGCTCAAGAGAACAATACAATTGCCTCGGATAGACCTGGCTACAAGGGGCGGTCAACGTCGAAACAGACAGGCCCCGTTGCTGACGACTGTGCAAGGAATAAACGGCGAGTCGGTACGTGGAATGTTAGAGGTATGCATGGTAAAGAGTTTGAAATTGCGAATGTAATGTATGAAAGACACTTTGATATTCTGTGTGTGTCGGAGACAAAGCGCAAAGGAAAGGATGCTGTGGAGATGGAGGATGGAGCCTAGCACTATGGTCAGGAGTTGAGACTGAAGTGCATGGCGCAAAAGAAGTTGGGGTGATCGTAAGTGAAAGAGCGAAAAGATATGTTAAACAGTACGAATTGGCATCTCCTCGGGTAATATGGGCTAGAATGAAAGTGGAGTTTCGAAGAATCTTTCTGATTTTATGCTAAGCACCTGTGAATGGAGAAAGAGACCAGGAGCGTGAGAAATTCTGGAATGAAGTAGAGAACGTGTTGAGCGTATGTAAGCCAAACGAAGAAGTGATGATAGTGGGGCATATGAACGGATGGGGTAGGAAAGTTCGGAGACCAAAGAGTCAATGAGATTGGTGAACGCCTGGTGAACATCTGTGTGGAGAGAAGCCTGTTTGTATCCAATACGTGGTTTACACATAAAAATGCGCATATGTATACTTGGCAAAAAGGTGAATCCAAAATTAGGATAGACTTGATAGTGTGTGATGAAAGGCTTGGAAACCTGGCGAAAGACACAAAACTAATGCGAGGATCGGAGTGTGGATCGGACTACTTTTTGGTTATATCTAGAGTGTGTTTAGGATAAAAGTGGTTCTGGAGAAGGAAAGAAAACGTGTGCGGACGTCCAGAATTAGGATAGGCAAACTAATGGATAATGGTGCCAGAATAAAATACGCAGATGCTATAAGTAAAGAGTCAAATGTGAATGAAACAGTGTGGATCGAACAAATAAAAGACACCGATGTTGAAAGTACATGGATAAGCTTGAAAAACTGTGTTGTCAATTGTGCCGTGCGAATATGTGGAAGAGCGACTGTAGGTAGACAGACAAAATGTGATTGGTGGAAAGAGTCGGTAAAAAACGCAGTATGTAAGAAAAAAGATGCGTACATGGCAATGACTGCTGCAAAAAATGAGACTGAGAAAAAGCGATTGTATGAGGTGTACCGATTAAGAAAGAAAGAAGCGAAGGAGCAGTGAGAACAAGTAAAGAGGAAGTGATGGCTGTGAAAAGAGAGAAAATGCAGAAAGATTTTGAGGGAAACAAAACACTCTTCTGCAAATGGGTCAAAAATACAAAACGTGGCTCAAAACAGAACGCTGCAGGAGTGATGAACATGAGCAACGAAATAGTATAGGACCATTGCGAAGTGAGGAAATTCTGGAAAGAATATTTCGGAAATCTGCACAGTAGTGAGGAAAGTAAGACTGAAAGGTTAAATAAGGAGAATGTAGAAGGAATGATGAATGAAACTAAGAATGATATTGGGATAAATGAGGTAGAGAAAACGGCAGGAAGGTTGAAAAACGGCAAGGGAGCAGGCGTAGATGAAATTACTGGTGAAATGCTAAAGTATGGGGGTGCAAAGTTTGTACTAAGATTATGTGAATTATTCAATGTATGCCTTATAGGTGGAAAAGTTCCCAGGGATTGGAAGAGCGCGATCATTGTACCACTGTATAAGGGTAAGGGGAACAAGAGTGATTGCAAGAACTATAGAGCAATAAGTATTCTCAGCGTGCCTGGTAAAGTATTTGGAAGAATACTGATTGATAGAGTACGAGAAACTACACAAACTAAGATTTGGGATGTGCAGGGTGGCTTCATGCCAGGGAGAGGATGTGTTGATCAGATGGTTTCCCTCCAGCAGGTGATTTAAGTGTAAACAGCAAGCTGTACTGTGCGTTTGTAGATCTGGGGAAAGCATGTGACAGTAAATACGGAGAAGCTGTAGGATATATTAAATCAATATGGCGTAAGTAAAGATCTAATAAACGGAATAAGAGCAGTATACAACGGTAGCTGAGCATGTGTTAGGGTGAAAGGAGGTGTGAGTGAATACTTTAATATTTTACAAGGAGTGGGGTAAGGATGTGTAATATCACCGTGGTTGTTCAACGTATACAAGGATAAATGTGTTAGGCAAGCATGTACCGACACAAATGGTGTAATAGTTGGTGACTCAAATGTACGTGTTCTGGTGTATGCAGATGACACAGTCTGTCTTATTAAGTGACAGTGCGGATGAGGATGTGTTGATGAGATGGTTGCTCTCCAGCAGGTGATCGAAAAGTGTTCACGGGTAAAAAGAAAGCTGTACTGTGCGTTTGTATATCTGGACAAAGCATACGACAGAGTGAATAGGGAGAAGCTGTGGGAAATATTAAATGAATATGACGTAAATAAAGGTCTAATAAATGGAATAAGGGCAGTATGTAACGGTAGTCGGGCATGTGCTAGGGTGAGAGGAGGTGTGAGTGAATACTTTAATATTGAGCAAGGAGTGCGACAAGGCTGTGTGATGTCACCGTGATTGTTCAATGTGTATATGAATAAATGTATTAGACCAGCATGTAGTGATACAAACGGTATAATGGTTGGAGACGTAAATGTACGACTTCTGGTATATGCGGATGACACAGCCTTAATCAGTGACAGTGCGGATGAGCTACAAACCGCTCGGAGGAAGTTTGATGCAGTCTGTGAGAGCATGGATCTAAAAGTAAACGGGAACAAAACTATGATTGTGGTGTTCAATCGGGAAGGTGGAAAGGAGAGTAGAGTATTTACTCTGCAAGATAAAATTGTGGAGCAAGTGGACGAGCTGGTATATCTCGGTAGAATGTTTACTGCAGATGGTACAATAGAGGGCGAGATTGGACGAAGGGTCGATGCTGGAAGCAAAGTGATTGGAAGTATGTGTAAGATAATGGGAAACGAAAGCCTTAGCCTAGCTGCGAAACGAGCGATCCATAATGGCGTGTTTGTCCCCTCAGTACTGTGTGGAAGTGAGACATGGGTATGTCAAAAAAAAGCACGAAAGAAAACTAAATGCAGTGGGTATGAGGTTCCTGAGAAGCGCATGTGGTAAAACGAGAAGGGACAAGATAAAGAATGAATGCATAACGACGGAGTGCGGCGAGGAAAACACGATGATGGATAGATGTAAAAGTAGTACATTACGTTGGTTTGTTCACATTGAGAGAACAACGCAAGATTAACGAAGCAAATATACGTGAGTGAGGTTAGAGGAACGGCTGGGCCTGGTAGGCCGCGTAAAACTTGGCTGAATGTAGTAGAATGTATGATAAAGGAAAGATAAGGAGTTTTAAAAATAAAAGGGCATGTCAGAGACAATGTATGAATCTTGCGGAAGCTAGGAGGTAGGTATACGAAGATAGGAAAGCAAGGAGAAAGATTGTGAATGAAAAATAAATAAGAGGCAGGGATTGTTTTGCCTACCCCGCAAGGGATTGGCGTGAAGGTTAAGTATGAATTTTATATCTGGATATTATCAAAATCCGCCCTACCAAATAATTTTTATTCGTTATAGAGAAAATTGCTTCTAGAATAGGTGATCACCATCTTTATCTATCTACTAACTGAATGAAACAAAAAAAAACATTTGCGCCCGCGGCGCTGAAGTAGTTCGCGGGCGCTAAAGTGACATTTTACGCCCGCTAAATTGATTCATAAAATGTACTTTTAACCAAATCATGCATAAATAAATTTTGTGCGTCTTCGTCACTTCTCATAGTTTTTGCGATACTCATTTGGTTTTCGAAAATCCAAAGTCGATAAAATTAACAAACCTCAGTAATTGTTTCCACTGATTTTAAATATTTTAACAAAAAACAACTGTACTTTAATTTTTAAAGCATCGACAAAAACAACTTTCTTTAAATAAAACTTCCTGTATATCTTGAGTGTATGTTTAAGGAAAGTTTATTTTAAGTAAAAGTTATTAAACTCATCATAGCGGAAATCCTTACAAAAAGGAGATAGTGTAGTATTTATTATTGATTATGTCTCCTATTATTCAGACAAAAAAATATTATGAAGGACGTGAATAAATAATAGGGATGGAAATACCTTTATTTAACGTTTCTCTCATGGTTTATCGTTTATGATAAGCTAAGTCCTTTTGTTTAGAATTACATTTCCCTCAATTTGCAATAAAAAATGTTCTGTTTGTCGACATGTAAAAGTTGTCATTCAACTGTTTTTAGCCGAAACAAATTCCACAAATTTCCTAATTTGATCGACTTTTACATATTTTCATGCACGACCGAGCTTTGGACCTGAGCGTGCAGGAAGTTCGTGAAAACTGTTAGCACATAAAGCATATATGATTTTTTAGCACGGATATTCTTTAATTAATCTATTACATAAACTTTAAAATAGATCTATTATGTCATGATATGTAATTCTACGTATAACTTGGTTGTTTTCAATTCATTTTAACCACTTAATACAATCACAGATGTAATTATTTACATCTGCGGTACAATTTAAACAAATATTTCACCGTATTTAAAAATGTTAAAAATAAAAACATTTGTTTGTAATTGTTACTAAAATGAGTAAAATTTCATTGCGCTGCCATATTATTGTACTTATGGTTTAATTAATTAAAAATACGTTACGATTAGGTAATAAATAAATAAATTAAAATAACCTCCAATGCTTCGTGAGTTAGCACTTTTCACGCATTTTCCGGTATACTAGTGTTGGTATCTAAAAATAAAAATTTTTGGAATAATTGTTAAATTAATTGCACAGGAACTGATTTTCCAAAATTGAATATTAGTAACAAACAAATGTAATAGTATATTACGTACCAAGGTGGAAAGAACGTCATTATTCTCGAGTTCAGTGTCGAGGTGAACTATTTCTCGAAAGAATAATAATGGCGTTCTTCCACCGAGATACGTATACTACTTTATTCACACTTATTTGGAAATATAATAATAATCGATAGAAATTCGTTGTAGTTACTCATATGATAATTATATCGGTATTGCGTTACAAATGCTTCAGTGTCATTTAACAATCAGTTGATATTTCGAAAGCTATTCAGAACATAGTTTTATAAACGGTTCGTAACCTTGGTGAGGAATGGCTGGCTTTCAAACTTTTCGAATGCCCGATAATACGCTCATTACACGTATGATTATGAATAATAGTATATTGCATACCGAGGCGGAAAGTGTTCCATTCCTGTCGAGAGAAGTATAGTTCACCGAGAGGCGAAACCTCGAGATGAACTAGTTCTCGAGACAGGGGAATGGTACTTTTGCCGAAGTTTGTATACGATTTTATTCACATTTGAAGAACAAGCAACATTATACGGTTCAAATAAAAAAATCCATCACGTTTAATATTGAAAGGCGTGACAATACGACTCTTAATTTTTACTTTAATGGGAAGCCATAAATGTTATGCGTACTATTTTTCTATTGGTTTTGTCGTTACCTGTTATTAATAATTCACTTATTAAATATGCTTATTAAAGAAAACGTGTTGTTTGTTTCCACCTATTGCTTGCGCTCACTCACCATCTATGCACGTGAGAAAAAATTGTTGCATACTCTTGACCCCTTATTAAAATTGGGAAGTTGTCAATTTGACATTGATAGTTTAAATCGATAGTAGCTCCCCCACAGGATGGAAAGTGGTCCATTACTGACCGCTTCATCTCATTACTGTCTCCTTTTTTTGTAATAACTGACCGCTTAAAGTAAACCCGTAGAATCATTCACTTTTCAACCTTTAAAGGGTTAGAAAATCGGTATGTTACAAACTAATAGTGAATAAAATTGATTTATTTGCAAGGATCATTCGTCTTATGTGTCAAGCTAGCAAAGTACTGCAGTAATTAGAAATAATGATACAATAATCAATCAAAAACCGTTTTTGCAATTTTCGTATATTGAAATTATTTAAGATAACGTTTAAATATTCTTTTGGATTTGGTTAATGCTTGAATTTTGATTCTGTTTGCAAAACCTTACCTTTTATTTAGAAGGCACTTGAGGTTTATAACATGCCATGCTTTAAATTTCCTATTAGATTAACCTATGGAAGTATATCACGTTAAAGCGGTACGTTAGACACAACTGACAAATTGCAAATAAAATATTCGAATTTAATAAAAAATTCTAATTTGTTTATGCATAGATAACAATTATTATATAATTTATCACTTATTCATTAACTTAACTCCAACAATGATTTTAACTGAAAATTTCATGGACATTGACAAATCTCACTTGTGCGATAGTCATTTTCTTTGATGTGTTTAAAGTATCAACCGAAGTTGTAAAATGGCCAGACCCTACCATAATTGGAAATTTAAAGAATTATATGTTAATAAACAGTTTGATATTAGGAACAAACAGACATCGACCCACAAATACGTTTTTACGTTTTTCTTTCTATTTTCATGCTTTAATGAACTATTTCTTGTACATATTTCAATTTTCATAGTGAGTTTCTTTAACACAATAATAGAAGGGGGAGACTTGTTCATAGCTTGAAAGGACCACCAGGTGACCCTACTGAGAAATCGGCGCATTGCGCAGTCGTCAGCGCCTGAATTGGTAGGATTCGTGCAAACGCCGAAGGGTATCGGTTATTTTCGGCGGCAATTTTGTAGGCGTGGCTTGTCGGCCACCTTGTCTTTGTTTTGTCGACCCTCTTTGTTTTGTCAGCCATTTTGTGGGCGTGTCTTGTCGGCCATTTTTGTATTCGAAGCCATCCTTTAAATTGTTATGGCGGGAAATTTGAATAATAAGGGACAGATTCCATCTCGCAAGATAGCTATAGGGCCCCGGAACTTGTTCTCCGGTCCACACCCCCTTGTCAGAAGACAGCTATACACCTCCTGTACTTGTTCTCGGGTCTTTCCCCCTGTCCGGCCCACCTAAGTTAACCTCTCTAATCTAGAAAGTAAAGCGGTCATTTCCCTCAAAAATGGCCCATCTATCCCCGCAGATATGACACTTATAACAGTAAGATCCAAGAACTACTGGACGGGGGCGAGTACAAACAAATACCAAACTACCCCACACCGTCAATCGAAACACGGATATACCTGACGCTGACAAAACATAAGGGGTAGTTCTCCAATTACCAGAGAACTAGTATTACGCCACACTAGCAAAGCTGTACGGCCTACCAAAGATTCACAAGCAAGGAATTCCTCTGAGACCAATTGTGAGCTAGGGAAATTCACATTGTCACCTATTAACACACTATCTGCTACGCATCATCACACCCTTATCGGTAAAAGCCAGGTCTAGAATAAGCACTTTGTGGAAACCATCAGAAACTTTGAAACAAACGATGACCAAATACTGGTAAGCTTCGACATCCTGAGCTTATCCACAAATGTGCCCACCGATAAAGCACTATCATAAGGGGCAGGCTAGAAAAGGATGAAACGTTACACGAACCCACGCAACTCTTGGTAAACGTAATAATTGAACTTCTGACAATATGCATTAGAACTATATATTTTCAAGTCAAAAAATTTCTACTAACAAGAGTTTGGGATGGCGATGTGTTACCCATTATCACCCATAGTGAACAATATATATATATATATATATATATATATATATATATATATATATATATATGTAAATATTGTGGAAGAAAAAGTGACGTTGCAGATGTGTATGGACGATTTTTTCATAGTGTGGCAATATGGCAAGCATGAATTAGATAAATTCCTAGATCATCTAAATAGCCGCCCACCCTCCATAAAATTTACACTGGAATTGGAGTCGGAACAAAAACTGCCTTTCCTGGATATACTTGTACACAGGAATGATGACAACACTTTCACGACAAGTGTACACAGGAAACTTACCCACACGAGGGGGTACCTACATTACAGCTACAATTAAGACAAAAGCGTGAAGTAAGGCGTGGCGAGGTTCTTGTAGGGCAGAGATGCTCAAAACAAGAGGATCTGAACAAAGAAAAAGAAAATATCGCTAAAACACTTCAACGTCCGCAAGGGCGAAACAGAAAGATCAAGAATCGCTGAACACGTCTGGAACGAAGACCAACGCATCTACTGGCATAACATACAGATAGTGGCAAAGGACGAGAACACGACTCGCCGGAAAAAATATTTACTAAAATATTAATAATGAATTAACGCTACACTACAGGATGTTTCTTCTTTCGGCGTCCTGTTACCGAATAATTGCGTTACATTTCAAACTAATTTAATTCCGGTTTTAATTATATAAAAAATAGCTGTCGAATTTGTCAATTGAAAATTGCGACAAACTCTTTTTTTTTAATAGAATGGTATATTTTTTATGATTTGCTTAGATCCAGGAAAAAATCTCTTTAAAATGATATATGCATTCCCCATACCTAAAGTTAATATTTTAGGAGATATTTTACATTTATAGAGAATTAGCAGAATTTCCATAAAGAAACGTATCAATTAGTCTATGAAAATAATTGTTTTAGTTCGAGAGCTGTCAATAACTTTCAGCTTTCAGTAATTATTATTGTTCAACATTTTGATTAGTGGTAAAAATACGTTATTCTTAACAAGAATCATTAGACATGCTGTATTGTATAGGGGAAAGCGAAAAAAAAACTGCATATTACCCTCAAGATTGTATGTCAATAAATATCCTATACGAAGAAAGCCTGATCATAAAGCGTTTAGGAAATTGAAAGAACGATTTGAAAACACAGGAGCGATAAGTTATGGAAAATATGGAGCAAGAAACGCCACTTTAGTAATCGAAAATCGCCAGACAGTAATGACAAGTCTAGTCGAAAATCCAAACGTAAGTCAACCAGATTTAAGCTAGGGTCATGAATTAAGTAACGGTTCAGTGAATGATCAAGAAAAATAAATTTCACGCCTATCATGTAGAACTACATCAAGAGTTAAGCGCATAAGATTTTGAAAAACATTCTTCATTTTGCATAAATTTTATTTCCCAAGAACGGATTTATGAACAATCATAATTTTCACTATTACGACAACACGAATCCCCGTGTCACTAGACTCTTAGACCAACAACATAGATGGTCACTAAATGTCTGGTGTGGTGTATTGGGCAATCGAATAATGGGCCTTATTTTTCCGAAGGACACCTTACTTCCGAAAGATATTTAAATTTTTTACGAGAAGAATTAATTGAAGATATTCCGCTGTTATTTATACTTAATCTTGAGTTATGGTTCCAGCATGATGGGGCGCCAGCGCGTTATGAGCGATATATTCGAATCTATCTGGAAAAACAATTTCCAAATCAATGGATTGGGCGTGGTGATCCTGTGGAATGGATACCGAGATCTCCAGATCTCCTCGTTTCGGCTTTTTTCTAATGGGGCTATATTAAAGGAGTTGTCTACAGAACACCACCCATAACAGTAGATGACATGAAAGGCAGGATCCGTGCCGCCGTGGAAACTGTTCGACCCGAAATCTTGGAGCGAACAAGATCTTTCGTATTTTTTACTTATTTAGGTTACTTTATTTATTATTTATTTATTGTAATATCCTCGACAGTCTTGCAAACTCAACTCTTGATGCAATTATACACAGTGTAAAATTCGTTTTTTAACGTTTTGCTGAACTGTTATTGTTCTACTTAATTCCTAAATCTTGCTCAAATCTTGTTGACTTGAGCATAGATACATTAGATAAACTTGTCATTACTCTCACTTCATTTTAGATCACTAAGATGGCGTTTCTTGCTCCATGTTTTCCATAACTTACTGCTCCTGTACCTTCAAATCGTTCGATTTTGAAAAGTTTTTAATTATACCTAGGTTAAGATTTTTGCATATAATCTTGAGGATTATTGAATAAATTATTTTTATTCCTATTTGCAACAATAAAGCTTAACGTACGGATTTATTTTTAGAAAAAATTATTTACTAGGTAGAATAGGAAAAAAATCAACTTAAAAATTTAAGATTCTAGAGAATGCTTCATTGTACATTAGAAAATGCTTATAATCAGTAGTCTGTTCGCGGGGCTTTCCAAAGACTACTTGATACGTTTCTTTACAGAAATTCTGCTAATTCTCAATAAATGTAAAATATCTCCTAAAATATTTACTTTAGGTATAGGGAATGCATATATCATTTTAAAGAGAATTTTTCCTGGTTCTAAACAAATAAAAAATATACCATCCCATTTAAAAAAAAAGAGTTTTCCTCAAGTACTAAAAAATATGTATTGGATTGCTCAGTGGCTCAGCTGTAAAGGTGTCAGACTTGTAAGCGAAAGGTACCAAATTTCGAATTGGAGAGTAGTCAAGTGCTTGGGGAAAAATCATAACATATGAATTCGACACAAGTGTGAACACATTCCTTTTCAGGACTAACCCTCATGACGAAAGCACAGCCCGCTTCAGAATTGTCGCGCTATGAAAGCAAAAACTGTGGAAATAGGCTGATCATTGATCAATTCAACTAAAATCATAGTATTTAGTTCAAAAAGCAAACCCTCATCATAAAAATTAAATTTACAGCTAATAAAGGATATCTTTGAATTCATAGGTTATCCACAGCTTCATGTCACAAATTCGTCGCTTACGGGAACCTTTCAATTAAATACAATAACAAGACAATGTTAAGGTAAGTGAATTTCGAACTATCAATATAATGCGTATCTAGGAAAAAACTTATTGAAATAGTAGTAGTCTTATTTTTCAAAGATAATCCAGTAAATGTGCGCTACACTTGCTATAACGGAATGGTAAACGGAGATTGACTTAAATAAAAATGTATATTTATTGATTTTCGGGGAACGTTTAAAACAGTGGATAGAAACTCTCATTAAGAAACTGCAACAGGATGGTATCCAAGACATAGTTTTTCAGTGGTTTATTTATTACCTGTGTAATAGGACTAACATTAACAAATTGAATGGAATAATGTTTAACACTGCTAACAACGAGTATGTCCCACAAGGAAGCATTTTTAGACCCTTGCTGTTCAATTCAATTCAATTCAGTTCAGCTCACTTCAGTTCAATTCAATCCAGTTCAGTTTAGTTGCAATTTAATTTAATCCAATTATTAATAAGCAGTTGGGATTTAACGAGAACAAAAAAATGCTAAAAAGATGGGTGTTGGTAAAGACTTTTAATTATAATAGAACGAAAAAAAATTATTCAAATTTGAAATATCTATGCAACCGTCCTACCAACTTAATTAAGACAGCTTACACTATAGTATAACAGTTATAAATTATTCCCTAAGTTGATGGAAATCGTATAGTTTTGATAAAAATTATTTTCAACAAAACCATGTATTTGCCACCAGTGAGTGAGGTAGAAGTGAACAATGTTATGATAGCTCTCAAAAACTCTACTTCTTGTGGTCCGGATGCTGTACCGGCAAAAATAATAAAAAAATTGAGTGTTAACTACATAGTAATGATTTTGCGTCATATTATAAATCAGTATTCGACGAATGCAGTGATTCCAGATATACTCAAGATTGGTAGTTACCCAATTTTAAAAATGTGGTCCAAAAATCCTTAATAATTATAGATCTACTATCTGCATTTTTAAAAAAGTGTGGAAAAGTTAATTACAAACAAAATTATACCCTTTCTTCAGTGTTTTAACATCTTAATTGCCCAACAATTTGGATCTCGTCAAAAACGTCAACTACTTCAGCGCAATTAAGTATTTCAGACTATACTTACATAATTCTAGGCAGTAATGATAAAGCTATGCCTGCGTATGTCGACTTAACTAAGGGTTTGGACTGTGTTCAGCATAACATATATTATCAATAAATAAGTTCTTTTGAAATCAGAGGTAAAGCAAAGAATTTATTGAGATCGTATTTAATCATAGACAGTCTTATCTATCAAAGTCTTAATTCCAAAGTACTCATTGTTAAAATAAAACTTCCGCATGGTAGTGTCCTGGAGCCTTTACTTTTTGTCTTGTATATTAATGACATGTTGAATGTAATGACTCACAATGAATTCGTTTGCTTTGCTGATTGTATAACTGTGCTAGTTGCTAGGAACGATTTGAACAATCTGTGTAATGATCTTACAGTGGCACTAAATAATGTTACGAATTATATTCGTTCTAACAGGCTAACTATAGTTCGTAAAATGAATGATTACGAATTTCGGCTTAGCGCTTTATTTGGCGTAGTTTGTATCTACTTCGTTCTAACACACAATATTTGGAAATAGCGAGAATGGAATGCTACATTATCGTCGCTGCGGGTGGTGAACTAAGACGGACACTATACGTTTAAAACATCTATATTTGTGTCAGGTGTGTTAGAAGGAGTAGTAATATTTGTTTTAGGCGTCTCTTTAAAGACTAAATTGTCTGTTGTAATCCTTTGACAGTGGTATTCAAAAGTTTATTTCGCGTGTATGCAACTAACAATTATACATATTATATTCCTTCAATTTATAAAAAAAATTAAAACATAATTGAAAATGTAATAATATAATTTATTCTTATAAACAAAATTGGAATTCAATTATGTTATTAAATTGAATACAACATGGTAAATAATTTCCGTGATATTTTCAACTACAAAATTACCTTATAATTAATTATTATTAAGAACACAGTGTTACAAATTAAGTTGTAAATTAGATCCTTTTTGTTAATTTCGCCTCCTCTAGTAGTAAAAAAGGTTTGTTATGTAAATATTACGTTCTTCTAATTAAAGCTGCATATTAAACTACATGCTTATTTACAGTTATTACTTGTAGTTTTTATTTATTGGAAAAATACTGAAATTTAATATTATAAATGGTTTAAATTATTTGCATACATATTTGTAGACTTTGATACATTGTGTAAAATAATGATATATTAATGACCCACATTCTTTAATGTACTTATTTAGAAAGTAGTTCATTATAAGGTAATTTTGTTTATAAGAATAAATTATATTATTTTATTTTCAATTACGTTTTAATTTTTTTTTATAAATTGAAGGAATATAACATATTTAGTTGTTAGTTACAATAATAAAATTAATAATAACTTTTAATTACATATTTACCTTTGAAGTTATTCGTTCATAACAAAAACTTATAATAATGCGAAATAAACTTTTGAATACCACTGTCAAAGGACAAGACAATTTAGTCTTTAAAGAGACGCCTAAAACAAATATTACTATCTCCTTCTAACACATCTGACACAAATACAGATATTTTAAACGTATAGTGTCCGTCTTAGTTCACCACCCGCAGCGACGATAGTGTAGCATTCTCTGTTTGCAAATATTGTGTGTTAGAACGAAATAGATACAAACTAGGAGTGTGCACGCCAAATAAAGGGCTAAGCCGAAATTCGCAATCATTCATTTTACGAACTATTGTAACCAAGAAAAATAACAAAATCAATACTCAAAAGTTTGTTAATAACAAATGTATTGAGCAGGTTACAACATATAACCTACTTGAAACCTACAGATTTATCTCTAAAATTTAATGCACATGTTTATGCATTATATAGAAAGTTATCTTCTGATTTGCGTTAAAACGATTAACGCAAATTGTGATCATCGATGCTATACTATGTTTTATTACTCACATTTAGAAGAAATTTTAAGTTATGTATTTCTTTAAGGTTATGGTATTACATTTTTAGAATGGGGTAATTAGTATACTCTTGTCTATTTACAAATTATCTATATTTAATCCAATACTAAATCGAGGACTTAATCGATGATATGACAACCTTTGTTTAAGAAATGTGGATTCATGTACACCAATCTTTATTAAGTACAGAATACCTACGCTTCCGTCTCAGTATATTTTAGAAATGTTGTCAACTTGATTGTTAAATAATACTGACCCAATTTAACTCCTTTAAATTCTGTAATTTCCGTAATTACGAAAGCGGTCGATATCTCAGTCCCGTTGAAAAACATCGAAAGTTCACGCAAACCGCTCCCACGGCACATCGTAAACTGGATCAAAGACAAAATACGAATGTATCATCATTTCCTGCGATATAGGGACTCGACTCTCAAAACCGAATACAATCGCCTTAACGCCTTAATCAGGCGAGAAGCAAACAAACACGCCAAAGACGCCTGGACCGAAGCTAAACTATAGAAACGGGAAACCCTTCTGGAAACAGTTTGATAGACTGACCAGAGTGAAAGTAAACCCTAAATTCCACCTAACCGACCCACAGGGCAACCTAAACTCTTCCGACCAAGGAAAGGCCGACTTCTTTGGTCTCCACCTCCAATCCATTTTCCGATCCTCAGAAAATCCCCAATTCGACAACCAGCTCAAGGCACTCCTTGACAGTCGCCTTGAAGAATTCCGTACCCTTAACCTTCCCTAAATCCAACTCGATAACGAGAATCCCTTCTATGCCTCCATCACTCCCGCCCAGGTCAACGCATACTAAGAGGTCATGACGGCCTATACCATAAAATCCTCCGACACCCAGCCCTCCGATTCCTCTCCGACATTTACAACAAATACCGAACCCTATCACACTTCCCGATGGACTGGAAATCGACCTCCACTGTCATCATACCCAAACCCCACTCCGACGAAACCACACCTTCCTCCTTCAAACCCATCTCCCTCTTGAGTTGCCTCGGAAAATGATGTCAGCAGATTCTGTCCAGGCGACTCAGGGACCACCTCGAATTCAACGAATATTCAATCACAATCAATGGAATCTGGCTGTTTCTGGACATTAAGCAAGCATTTGACAGGGTCTAGCACGCCGGTCTCCTACACAAGATCCGTAACCTCAACATACCCGACCCCTTCTACAAACTCCTACTCTCGTACCCAACTAATCGGTTGTTCGAGTCCAAGTAGGAAACACCTTCTGCGATCCTTTTCACCCTACAGCAGGCGTACCGCAAGTTTCTGCTTTAGCTCCGATCATTTACACTATTTTCGCATCCGACATTCCCGAAGTTATACAACCCGGAGTAGTCGTTGAGCAGCTTGCGGATGACACTGACTTTTGAGCGGTTAATCGGAGCAGCGGAACGGCCTACCGTCTCATATTCAAAACCCTCCAGAACTTCTCCAACTGAGCGAACCGGTGGAGAGTCTACGTCAATCCCACCAAAACCCAAACAATCCTCTTTCGACATCCAAACTACCGAAGATAAGTTCCCAAACCTAACGAACAGCAATGTTTCCCTCGCCCTGAATCAAGAAAGACTTCTACTCCTACAAGTCACCCACTTAGGAATCTTCTTCACCAGAACCCTCAATTGGCTTCCCGACATACACAGAGCACTAAACAGGGTAAGAAACCGAGCAAACCTACTGGGCGCCCTCCGGGGTAGACTGAGGGGTTGTCACCACAAAACACTACAACACACCTACAAAACATACATACGCCCTGTTATGGACTTCCGCGCACCAATATACACTAACATAAACCCTAATCACCTCTCCTTTCAGGTACCGTAACAACCTCACAATACAACAAGCAAAAATACCACACACATAATACAGACATTACAAGGAAACATCACACAAAAGAATTTTCGGCGACACAATCCCAACCAGAGAAATCCTTACAACTACCCACAACTACCGATTTCCTCAATTCCCACGGAAAAAAAACCCAAATTAAAATTACCTCCCCCCCGATCCTAACACAACTCCTTGACGACCTCTCCTAGGAGGAGATAGAAAATAAGCCATCCGCATCCCCCCGTCTATTCGATGACGACCTAGCATGATAATACCGGTAAACGAATCGGATTAACCACTGCTACACCCAACTAAACAACACGCACACTTAAACCAATTAGCACATATAATCAAATAAATCTAAATCTTTTTTATTTATTACCAAAAATAACCACATGACATGATTGTAAACCATACAATTACACAAAACAGCGCAACACCAACAAGAAAAGAGTGACCAGGGATGAAGAGGAGAAGGACTCCTGACTAGTCTACGCACAACATCTAGATAAGCTAAAATAAGTAAGAAACTAACCATAAGCATGATCACACCAACAAAAAAAAATCGCTGTTCATATCATCCAGCTGTCATCCAACATAGAACAAATTTAGATTCTCTAACAGTTTGTCATGAAAAGGATGCACATATAGACCACCTAATCAGAACTCATACCAATTTATATATGCACTGGGAGATGTTTAAGAATATAATCTTAAGATACGATTATGTTTTGCTTAGGAGATTTCAATTTAAACTTGCTCTCTCACAATAATTCCGCAATAAATATTTTACCACTAATTTGCAAAATATTGGACTTTATCAACTTATTAACGTCTCTACTCGTGTTACGCTTACATCAAGTAGTCTCGATACTTTAATTACAAATAATATCGAAATGGTTACTATGTATGACGTTTTGCCCATTGATAGTGTTGCTGACCATGATCTCATATTGGCAAATTTAAACTTAAAAATAACCCCCAAGTCACCCTAGAACGTATAGTAACTTGAATTACGATACTTTTATTAAGGATTTATAATCATTGCCATTTAATCATGTTTAACGCTCGAAGGGTGTAAATAACAAGTTATAATTCTTTAATAATCTTCTTGGCTGTTTATTTATTATTCATGCTCCATGTAAAACTAAAGTTTTTAAGAAAATGGCAGAAAACACCAAATGGTTGATTAAACTCAAAGATAACGCTCTCACTAGAATTAGGCGCACTGGAGAATTACAAGATTGGAATTATTATGAATCTCTACCTAATTTCTCAAATACTACTGTAAATGATAACCGGGCGTATTTTAATTGTCACGATCAACGAACCATTGACTGGTAGGGTATTTTTAATGTAGGCATAATAAAGAAACAACAAACTGGAATACCCTTTGAATTTCAAAATCCAAACGAAATTAATTCATTTTTGTTAATTCTGCTCCGACTTCTACGGGAAATGTCGAAACTATCATTTATAGATATCAAAACAATCAATTGAACACAAATTTACCAGAGCTTTAATTTCAACTTGTGTCTTGCGATGAAGTATCGAATATTATTTTAGGTGTACAAAGTAACACTATGTGTATAGACCAGTTTAATATAAAACTGTGCTGTCCTGTTATAGCGCCCTACATAACGCATTTAATTAACACCGTTATACTAGACCGTGAGTTTCCATATTTATGGAAACCTGCTGTTGTTAAACTATTGCCGACGTCTAAAAAAACCAGAGTCGTACGCCGATCTTAGACCAACAAGCATATTACCTGTATTGTCTAAAGTGCTAGAAAAATGCTTAGAAATACAAAAATACGAAGATGTGTTAATGAACGTGGTATAATACCTGATTTGTAATCAGGGTTTAGACCTAATCATAGTTGTACTACAGCTTTGCTTAATATCACAGATGATATTCTTCGTACTTTGGACAATGGTAATATTGTAGTATTGATTTTATTAGACTACAGCAAGGCGTTTGATACAATAGATCATGATGTGCTTTTATCAGTTCTACTGTACATATGATTCAGTGAAAGTGCACTACCGCTAATTATGAGTTTTTTAAGTAACAGATATCAAATGGTTAGAGTAGCACATAATAAGGTCTCAAGCTTTCTACCAGTAAAGAATGGTGTTCCTCCAGGGTCACTTTTGGGACCACTGTTGTATACATTATATACAACTCAGTTATGCAGCATCTTAAAAACATGCAACATCACCTATATGCTGACGATACACAGTTGTATTATTCGTTTCCACCTGAAGACATAGAAACTGCTTTTCAAAAAATTAACCCTGATTTAAACTTGTTCCTCAAAACATCATAATTTTATTATAAATCCTAAGAAATCTACTGCAATAGTTTTTGGGCGTGCTGATCACTCCCATTTGAAATTGCTTATTAACGATGTTATACCTTTTAGCTCCGTTGTAAAGAACTTAGGTTTACACATTGACCACAAAATGCGATTTAGCAAGCAGATAAACAGTTGCATACGTAAAGCGTATGGCAGCTTAAAAGTCTTATATCAGCATAGGTCATATTTATCTGTAACATCAAAAAAGCAATTATACGACTCTCTGGTGTTGTCACACTTTAACTTTGGTGATACAATTTATGGACCGTGTTTAGGTGCTGTTACAGTTCGTTGCATCCAAACTGTGCAGAATGAGTGTGTAAGATTCGTTTTTGGTCTTAGGTACAATGAACATGTTTCAGTTAAGTTAAAACGGCTAGAGTGGCTTAATATGGCTCAAAGAAGAAAGCTGCATGCGCTTTGTATTTATCATTTAAATAAAAGAATTCGTTATTGTACCGATGTACATAATGTAAATATTCGAGGAAAGGGATTATTATCTATGCCATCATTTAAATTTAAATCTCGAAAGATGTATTTGAGTTGATTTTTTTATAATATAGCACGGTGACATAATTCCCTTTCTGCAGAAGTAAAATTGCATTCTACAAAGAAATTTAAACGTTGTGTACGAATGACATTGTTGCAAGAGATATGTGCATCTTAGTAACATACTTGGTAAATTGGTAGGTTTAACTTAAGATTTTAACTCCAGTTCATTAATTTAATTCATAATTTTATCATTTTGCCAGTTCCTTTTCAGTATTTGTGTATGTGAGGTTAAGTGGAAGAGCGGGGTAGAACAATGTGTTTTCAAACCGAACTTCGCATTTGGGTCATGTACTCTACATTACACTTGCACAATAGAATCGTAATTTTTGATAGGAATATGTTTTGTTTTTCTATTACCCACTAATGTAAATGAGTACTATTTAAACTCAATAAAGCAATATTATTATTATAAAACGTTTTATTGTTCATCCTTACACTTACATCATCTATAATTAAATCTGTTCACAGTTTAACAAAGATTAATGAAGAACTGTGAGGTTTCATACATAATTAAAATTTATTTGCATCAACCATTTTTTTTTTGTCACTACATTTTCATCAATGTTGTTAAGACGATTACCAACCTAAACCAACCAACTCTATTAGAGACGTCGTTACGTAGATTTGTTCACTGTATGATAAACTGACATGTTTTAGAAAAAAAAACACGAGAAGAAAGTGTTTTTTAAACAAAAATTTAATGTTTAACATAAGAACGCAGAGTGAAAAAATAACAACTTTCTTCTCTAATTGTGCAGTTGATACAATCTTGAATAATTCCAACATAAAAATACTTTTAGAGTAAGTAACAAAAAATGTTTGTTGTTCGACACAAAAACAACTTTTCCGAGATCATTAAATCAGTTCAAATGTACTTCTGTACATTACTGTACATTATTTTTCTAAGATTACACATGAAAGTATAAGGTATCTATTAATTAAGAATACGCGAAAGTGTGGTCACTTTCATACTTTTATAAAAAAAAGTGTGACACTAGAATAGATGTTTGTTACAATATTACACTATTATCCTTAAATTGTGATAATCGAAGTTATTTGTGTAACTAGACAAGAATGTAGTAAGTTTATAAAAATAGTTTGGCGCAGCGATGTGTCAATCAAGGTTTAAAAAAAAACTTTGTTTTGGTGCACATATGTTTTCTAAAATGGCGAAACCATTAACAAACAATATCTATTTAATAGAAAATATTAATTGACGATTATCAAGTTAGTATAACATAAACAATGATATAGGTTTGAAATCATTTACTGAAATAAATACTCAAAGTAATAATTATTTCATGATACAGTTGGATTAAAATATTCTACCCGGAAAAGATGTTCCAAGTATCAATATTTTTTGACATGTATTGCTTAACGAAGATAATTGAGAAAGTAATAACGTAAATTACAACATGTTGTAAACATGATAAGTATAAATTTAATTTGAAAAGTCAGTTGCGAAACTACATTGGGTTTCATAATGATTTATTTTCATAACTTTGGTAACTATACATATGTCTTTGGACGATACTTTCAATAGTTGGTAATGTTACCAACATGGTAAGTAAGCACACAAAAACTTATTAAATGCTGTTAGAATTTTAATTGCGTCTATATTTTTGTGCTTCCGTTCGGCAGCACTGCCTTTCCGATCCTTAAAAGATAGATAGAAACTAAGTTTGTCTGGTCTAGGAGAGCACAACGTTAAAATTTTTAGCGTGGCACCCTTTTCGTACATGAAAATTAACTGACAGCTGTCACGCATACTAATGCTGTTTGACAAGTTGATGTTCAGTGCTGCCAACATAACTTAAAATATGAAAATGTAAACATTCACCATTATTACACATAAATAAAACACTTTCTGTGTTTAAGACAGCATTACATCATCTCTAAAATACCCGGGGTTACTGAAACCGCAAAAAACGTTACTGCACCTGAAGAAAGTTTTGGTTGTAGATAAATATATTATTGAATCAATTGTCCAAAATACAAATATATACGTTGAAATAATATCTAAAAACTAGCAAAGTCACTAGGAATTGTCATACATATTAATGCCGTTTGACAAGTTGATGTTCAGTGCTGCCAACATAACTTAAAATACGAAAGTATGAAAATTTTACCATTATTGTACATAAAATACTTAGCTTTGGGTTTTAAAATGGTGTATTTTTATTTTTATATTGTATATAAATCTATACGTTTCGATAACAATTCCAGTTATGGTCTTCAGTAAGTGGTAATATCTTTGCTTATGACGTTTTTCATTGTTAACTTTCGATCGTTAGAGGGTGCTGGGATTTGTCATCTTTAAGGCAGTTAAATAATAATTTATTTATTAAGGATCTAATTATACTTTCCTAAAATTAGATTCCATGGTTGGCTTTATATCTTTATCAAACTGTTATATTAATAATAGAGTTACGTTTGCATTTTCATGTTTCTCGTATTTCATAAATTTGTTCTAATACCTTAAGCAATATTTAAAGATATTACCACTTATTGAAGGTGATGACTGTAATTGTTACCGAAACGTTAGATTTATATAAAATAACATTTAACAACCCAAAAGCTAAGAATTTTAATTAACTTAAAACATGGAGTTGTCAAACTATTGTTAAACATATTTTTAGTGAATTAACCCTACAGAGTATGAACTGAATCTCAGAGGCCCAACACACTTTTTTTACTATCATTTTTATCTGGAAACATTCGTAGCCGGTCGTCACTATACCTCCTTCTTATCGATATATTCGTCTATTGAAGTCAGTTTGTGTTGAAAGTTATGACTAATTGTGTATTTATAACAAGTTCCGTCTCTTGAACCCAACACGTACCGCCGTATAAATCTTGTTTTCTTTCAAGGTAGTAACAATTTTAATTTCATACGTTGCATAGGATTATGTCAGTTACTTATGAGAGGGAACTTAATAGACTTAGGTTAAATGAACAATCCGAATGTGGTGAAGAATATGATAATGATTTGTAAATCGATGATGAAGAAAACGATGTTCACGTAAGTAACCATAACAGAGAGCCGCAGGAAAACCTGTCTTGACTATGACTATGATAATATACACCCTCCCGCTCGTTTAACACAGAATTTGCATTATAAAGGAAACGGTGGTACTACAAAGTGGTATAAAATATGTCCAATAAAAACTTGCGATCTAGAAGTGAAAACAATACCTGTAAACTACTCGGACTCATTGGAACCACAAAAAACGTTGCTACAACCGAAGAAGGATGTGCTTTTCGATAAATATATTATTGCATCAATTGTCACTGATATAAATATATACGTTGAAATAATATCTAAAAATGACCAAAACGATCTAGATGTCTACAAACGTTATGGGAATAAAATTGTATTACTACATGTAGCTGGTATACTGAACGGTGGTCTTGCTTCAGTATTTGAGTTTTGATACACGTAGTGTACTGGAAAGGATATCTTTCTTGCAACAATGGCATTACGACGTTTCCGGTTTTTACTGAATTGTTTACTGTTTCATCTTGTTTTGAATTAGAGCAGGCCTTAGTATTTTTTTCTGTAGTAGTATTTCCATTTGTCAAAATAACAGGAAGTCAATTTGACGCCGTCCTGCCAAAAGTAATCGTGCTGTGTTGCCTACTTAAGTAATGTATACAGTGATCAATTCTCATATTGACATAATAATTTGTTGAGAAAATGCCAAAAGTCACCCCAAAGAGTACAAAATTGCAAACTTTAAGATGATCTAAGCACCTTAACAGTAGTGTAACGGGGAAAAGCAATGAGGAACTTGTCATAATGGTGTCGGACATATTTCAGGTATGTAAGAAGTTAAATAACATTTTCGTGTGCACATTAACTATGTATGTATGCGAACTATACAAGACCTCACAATTTAAAGTCGACATATTGTGCTAAATCTGAGTTTTGGGATTTCACCTTTCGTGAAGATCTACAACGACTAATTTGGCAATTTAATTCAAAAAATGAATATTTAATTTAGGACAAATTGTATTATCACGTTAAGACAGATTTCCGTTTTGATGGGAGTCGAACGATACTATTTAGAATTTTTCAATCAAAGGGTTGCAAACACAAACTTGTCAATTTTATGTGAAATTAAACACCGGTTGGATTTATCAAAAAGGCTTTAATATCCATCGTTGTGTGCACGATTCTGCCATCAAAAGTAATCCATCCAAAATTTAAAGTGAAGGTAAAATTTTACACGCGGGGTGCAATTTAGGGTTTTTGGAAAACTGCAACTATTACTTGATTCGAGGAACGCGGATCGGGATTATCATGAAACTATGAATGGGGACCGGTTTCTAAATTGGGTGATTAAACAGCTGATTTCTGCTCTCCCCAAACTACCAGGAAATTGTGTTGTGGTTATGGATAACGTACCGTACCATTCGGTGCAGATTGACTAGTTCACTTTCAGTTTTTAGTGTGAAAGATCAGCTGCAGGAGTGGTTGGTTACGCACGGGGTTGAAATTGAGGACATAATTATAAAAAACAAATGTTCCACTAAATAATATAACGCAACTAAAGAAGATGTGTACAGTGTAGATCAATTACAGTGTAGCTAGAAATATTCAATGGTTGCCAATGGCTATTCTTATGGACTATTAAATGTAAGTGCAATAAACTACTTCATAATTATATAAACTATAAAGTATCATACTGCACTACAAATAAAACGTCGTTGTGCCTTCTGTAAAGACCAGAAATCTAGATTTTCTTGCAAAATGTAACACCAATTGAAAACTTCCTACTTAAGCTACAATATCCTGGTTTTTAGGTTTTGTTTTTGTGTAAAATGTTTGTTGTTGTTCATTATTATTGTATTTTGTCAATATTGTAATAAATTTATTCAAAATCGTTGAAGTTTATGTAAAAAAAAACGTGTTGATTAAATAGACGAACTTTTACTGGGCTCAGTAAGACCCCGTTACAACGTGTGAGTACTATTTCATCTGTCTTCCGAAGGATTAGTAACGTTAGTATACAAAAAATTGTGAATTACTAGTACGGAAACTATTTTTGTGAATATTCTCATTTGTAAAATGCGATTGTGCTGATACTCGCAAAACTATCCTACTATCATTTCAGGCCTAGTCATACATACCGTGATCTTTGGCATAGAAAAAATATTACAAAATAACTCGTCCTATAACACTTTCTTTATGCCTCCTACTATTTCTATTATTACACTTGTGCAATAAAAATCTGTCGTATGAAACTCTATTACTAATATACTATTTTGTATTTTGTTTTGCAGTAAATTCGCTAGGAAAATAATATGAAAATGCTTAATAAAACAATTTTTCTATTTACCTACCCACGAGTATAGCTGAAATTGATGTCGACGCGAATAAAAACAGCTAATCATAATGAAATTCAATTCTGTTTTATAAGTTATTTTAGGAAACTATTATGATTGGTGAAAAATTTTACCATTTTTACATGTCATATATGAAAAATGTTATTGGGATAGGTTTGAACAAAAAAATGTTTTGACACTTCTTCTTCGCGTTTTTCTCGCAAAGCGATACAGTGTCGCTCTGAGCGAGAAGTTTGACGCGCGACGTGTAAGCTACCTCGCGCGAGCGGCAATGTCCCTTTGCGCTTTGTCATTTGGCGAGCGGCAAAGTAATTTTGCGCCCGCTCCTCTGAAAAGTGCTATTTTGTGCTTTCCTTTGGAAGCGCAAATTTGTACTTTACGTTCTGCTGTAGGAAAACTATATTATACAACAGTAAAACCATTTTTATATGCTACGGTCCTATACACGATGACTCAACAACCAGCGAACATATCAAGCTGAAATTTTTACATTCGACAAAGGAAAAAACCCTAATACTTTTGGAAAAAATCCGATGCCTATAAACACAAACCCTCATTTTGTATTTTTTTTTTAATTTCCTTTGAACAAATATTAATATCTTGGTACAATAAATCATTCCAATAATTTTGGGAGTGTCCAACAACCACTGAAGTGAGCGCTACATTATCCGACCTTAATTTTTCATTCTTTAAATTTATTTTTGAACCGATGGACCAACTGAGTTTAAATAGGCGAATAAGTAGACTAAAGAGTTACACCCTGACTGTATATGGTCCTCACGCCAAGAATTAACAGCCGTCGAACCACATAAAACGAAGATGAGCTTAAGCATTTCTCAAACGAGAAAATTCCTACAATACCTAATCGTCACCTGTGTTTAAGAACTAAAACTCCTCTTTCAAAATAAAAACACACATAGCCATATCAGGATCTGCTATCTAAGCAATTCACGTCTGCGGCAGCCGTAAAATATCAAAGCCTCGATATATCTAGTATGTAACACGGCATCTGAAAAACGTTACAATAAAGTACTTAACTGCTTGACTGTTGGCTGGCCCAGTAAATAAATAAATAAACCCATTCACACTCACACTTAAGGTACAAGAAGTAGGGTAACCAATAAACAATGTCTTAGTCCACATGAAGAAACGCTCCCTTAATTTGCCAAACAATCTCTATTCCTGATTTCCTCAACAGAATCTTAAACAGCAACATTTACCAATAAATTGGTGTCAAAACTCTACAAAGCTTTATGTTAAATACCGGAAACTATTTACTACTTAAATTCAGAAATATCTACGTTAAAAAATATCGCCAAATAAAATTACTTAAAATTTATAGTGTTACTCTACATATTTTAATCAAAGTAGCCATTAAATGTAACAGTATTAAAATTTGTAAAACATTACTTCAAAATTCAATTACAATCATTAAAAATTATGCAAAACTCTCTTAAATTTAAATCAAGACCAAATTGAGTAAAATTATAATTCATTATTAATTCCCTTAGTTCACAATAAATTCTAAATCAAAACTCAAAAGGCTTATATTTACATTTTCACAAAAATCTTTGAGCACGACTACGAAACTTTACCTGAATGTTAACTTAAATATGGTTAATATGGTTTAATTTAATTACTCAAGCTTACCTTCAAATATTACGATTATCGCGTCGCTATGGTTAATCAACTTTCACGGGTTACCAACAATTGATTGAATTGTAATTATTCCCTACGCAATGTTATTGCGTTCAAAAGACGAGTTTCAAAATTTTAATTTGTGACCCTTGACTTTATCACGAAACAAAGCTGCTCATACTCGACAATTCGTACAGTATATTAGCATAGCGATACTCATTACGACCAAGCTATCCACTAACGCCGGCGACGCTAACGACTGTTTCTAACTACCGGAAACGTAAAACACGTTGGTTAAATTGTCAAGCAGAATGATACCTTACATCTACGTAATCGACGAAAACTTAAAAATATTAACTTGTTAGTAACGTAAACATCCAAAGATCCGCGTAAACGGTATGCTATGATTATAGATTCGACAAATCACTCACTAACAGATATTTTTGCATTATTACACTTTAGACCATCGTCCACACACCGCGGCTTACGAACCTTACATCTCTATTCGACTAGTTCATCTTGCCAGATTAACTAAAATATCTCTTAATAAATATATCACTTTCCAAATTGCTAATGAAAGTACTTCTTACTGTATCCAAAACATCTATAAACATTTAATTTTATTCTGATAATTAGCGCTGTCAAACATTTTTATAGGTTAATAGTGCCAAGTTGCTATCTCACGCAATTTTAATTACTCATCCTCTTTTCGATGACAACGTAGAAGTATGTTGATTTAAAACTGGTAACTGGATATTTTAGAAACTGTTATCTCAAAATTTCAATACATTGTAGCTTAATATTTTATACCACGAACTGAGAGAAACATCTGTAAGGGACACGCTATGTCTTTTCAAATTCGTAATTCGTCTTCATAAAATCAACAATTCATTTTAAAGTAATCTAACAAATTTTACTTTAATACGTAAATTCCAACTACAAAATTCTCACTGATGTCTCACAATTCAAATTTCCAAACTATATCAAAAATCAACACTTTATTACACAACAAATAACATTTCTAAATCATCACTGATCTAAAAAATTCTACGAAGTAGTATAATCAGGCACAGTTACAACTTCCCTACAAGAATGGTTACAGAAAATTCAAGACCACCTAAAGATGGTACAAATCTGCTATCTGCTTCGGGAGTAGATCATTGTTTTATTAATGCAGAAAAGTATGTATTGGAAATACAAACGTACCTTTGGTACTAGACGTATAAAGAATATACGAGATTCTCCAATAGCCCAACACGCCTGAAACAGTTTAAACCATTGCGTCCAATTTAAAAATTGTAATAATTTTCTTTAAAATGAACCCCTTATGCCGAATATTAATGTTAATAGACATACAGCGCGAAACTTTATTTGATTATGCACATGTGAAGGAGTCATTTAAGTAGAATTTAATAGAGAACAAAACAGATGGCAGCAAAAATCGTATTTGTCTCATATCAAGTTATGAAACATCATTTACAAGTACGATACCATATGGACCACTGAGTGTAAATACGCTACTATGAATATGAATGAATTTGTACATTTCTGTACAGTATTTGCACATTACTATGCAGTATTTCTACATTACTGTACAGTATCGATACATTACTGTGCAATACTGTACAATACTACTATAATAAATGATTTTCCACAATACTGGTACAAATTTGTAGTAAGCGAGGATAATTTTCATTGTAAAGTGGTTACGCATTCAATGCGTAAATAAATCTCAAAACCTCCCTCTTAATAAGTACGAAATGTTAAAGCCCAAACATTAGCAATATGTTTCGTCAATAGTGTTATCAGTCTATGGTAATAAGGTTACGCAAAAGCTAAACCAACTTGAGCAAATCTTAGCACTTCACTTTGTAAAGATCTCAAATCTTCACAAAAATCCGTAAATTAATCATTTAGTTAAAATGCTCAAGTGTAGTTACATAATTAATTATTTCCCCTTCTTCCGTAGTTAAGAAATCGTTTTAGATTTTGACGCAGTAACTCTACCAATGCGCCACCTACCTTTTCTCACCCAATCACATTAAATCGCGGACCATACAAGTGTCAGCGCGACGCGATATTAATTTAATCAGGCAAGAAGCAAACAAACACGCACTCCGAAGACTCCTGGACCAAAGCCACCTCCCAGTTAGACTACAGAAACGGCAAACTCTTCTGGCAACAGTTTGACAGACTGATCAGAAGGAAAGTAACCTTTAAATCCGACTTAACCGACCCTCAGGGCCACCTAATCTTCTTCGACCAAACAAAGGTCGACTTCTTCGGTGTTCACCTTCAATCCATTTTCCGATCCCCAATTCAAGGCACTGCTTGAGAGTCGCCTTGAAGAATTCCGGACCCTTCACCTTTACGAAATCCAACTGGATAACGAGAATTCCTTCTATTCCCCCACTACTCCCTACCAGGTCAACGCGTATTTTAAAAAAGGACGCAATTCAACCCCAAGTCATGACGGCTTAAATCGTTAAATTCACCCGCCAGACCCAGCCCTTCGACTACTCTCCGAAGTTTATAACAAACGCCTAACCCTATCACACGACGGACTGTAAATCGACCTTCACCGTCATGATAGTCAAACCTTACTCCAACCTAACTACACCCTCCGCCTACAGGCCCATTTCCCTCCTGAGTTGCATCGGAAAATGTTTTGAGCAGATTCTAACCAGGCGACTCAGACTACTTGAAATCAACGAACTCCTTCCTAACAGTCAATTCGGCTTCCGTCTGAACCGAACGTGTTACGATCCCGTCTTGAAGCTGCTCACAGAGATCACCAGAGCATTTAATCACAAGAAATGCAATCTGGATGTGTTTCTAGACATTACGCAAATATTTGAGAGGGTCTGGCATACCGGTCTCCTACACAACATCCGCATCCTTAACATACCCAACCCTTTCTCCAAAATCCTACTATCGTTCCTGACTAATCGGTCAGTTCGAGTAAAAGTAGGGAACACATTCTCCGATCCGTCTCAACCCTCAGCAGGCGTACCGCAAAATACTCCCTTAGTCCCGATACTCTACACTATCTTCGCTTCCGACATTCCCGAAGTTACACAACCCGGAGTAGTCGTTGCGCAGCTTCCGGATGACACTGCCTTCTGGGCAGTGAATGGGAACAGCGGGACTCATATCCAAAACCCTTCGGAACATTTTCAACTGGGCAAACCAGTGTAGATTCTCCGTCAATCCCATCCAAACCTAAGCAATCCTCTTCCGACATTCTAACTACCACAAAGATAAATTTCCAAACCTAGTCGACAGCAATGCTTTCCTCACCCTAAACCACGAAAGACTCCCACTTCTACACAAAGTCACCTCTTCAACGAAACCCCCAATTGGCTTCCCGTTGTATAAACAACACTTAAAAGTATAAGAAACCGAGCAAACCTACTGGTTACCCTCCGGGGTAGACTCAGAGGTTGCCACACCAAAAGACTACAACATACCCACAAAATATACATACGCCCTCTTATGGATTTCCGAGCACCCTTATACACTAACATAAACTGTAATCACCTCTCCTCTATCGCTTCCTGTGAACGTCGAATACTTAGACGCATACACAGATTATCTTTCAGGTACCCTAACGACCTCACAATACAACACGCAAAAGTACATAATACAGACATTACAAAGAAACTTTGTACACAAAAGAAATTTTAGCGACACAATCCCAACCAGATAAATCCCTACCACTCCCTACAATTACCAATTTCCTCAATTCCCACGAAAAAAACCCAAACTAAAATTCAAACCTCCTCTAACACAACTCTTTGACGACCTTCCCGAGGAGGTAGAAGATCCCTACATAATACTCCATATGGCGTCCGCATCCCCCATCTATTCGATGACGACCTCAAAAGATACCGGCAAACGAACTGGATTAACCACATGCAGCGCGATACACCCAGGTAAACAACACTTAAACTGATTAAAAAAATTATTCAAATAAAATCTAAAGTATCTTTTTTTTTAACATAAAAAAACCACAACTAATTTATTACACAAAACAGAGCAACACCAACAAAAAAAGAATGACCAGGGCTGAACTATAAGCTTGAGCGTACTAACAAATACAATCGATATTAATTACTTTTTTGCAGAAGTCCTCACGACTTACTCCTCTCCTCGCCGAATTCTTGATACCAATAATAACTAAAAAAGTAAATAAAGCGGCTTACAATTTGCCGCCCAACGTGGGGCACGACACGAACTTTTAAAATTTGTAATTGACAACTACCGAATAAGATTCTGACAAACAACTAAATTATTAATTTCATTGCAGATTAAGCATCCAGACCAGCACACTCCAACATAATAACCGATTTATTTAAGTGTTTTAATTACCCGTAAAATGACGATTTCTCCAGAAGGCAATGCCCGAGACGGATGGATTTATAAATTAAAGAAAGAAGAGTTGAATAAAGAAGCGCGTAAATACAGCTTAGATATGGAGGGAGCGGAAACCCTTAGAGCACGAATAGTGAGATACCTACGAACAGGAGAAGGACAAATCTCAGTTCCCAGTGAAATAAAACGGCTAAACGCAAATAGTGAAGGAAGGTCCAAAAGTTCTGCAAACACAAATTAAAAACCGGCAACCCCAGTTGAGATGCGACCTTAAACAGATTAAGGTTTATTTCCAGGTGAAATTAAGAGCGTTTTGGTGTCCATTGCACTCGTAACCGCGCTGGGTTACACATAGCCGTTCATTGTGTAGCAGAAACTGAATAAGAGACGAAAACTTTATAAAATAGTATCCGTAACCAATGGGCCAAACAAAAATAGAGAATTAAATCAACGCATCTCAGGGATTAATAATACATTAATAAAAGATACGACGGGATACCAATAGAACAGGCGAGGGCAAAGGTCTATCATTTATTCATAAATTTATTTGGTTTAACATTAATTAATTATTCAGCAACCAGATGCTTATGTCAGCTTTAATTTTCAAATATAATGAAATTACGTTAATCGATGTCTTTTGTAAGTTTGTGCAACACTTACTTATAGTTACAAGAATACCACGATTTTAATTTATGGCTCATTTCTTAATCAATTAATAAAATAAATGTTGTTCCACTTAAAAAATTCATTTAAACATCTGAATTAATATCTGCTTCTCTTTTCGTGTCTAAAAGTATTTAAATTGTATTTCTAAATTTTTTTCTTTATGGTTACATAAAGGTAATTACTATAAGAAACTAGGACAGAGAAGGAGGATAACGGTAAGAAGTACAACGAAACAAAATTAGTTTCTTACTTGATAATTTTTTTCTATATCTCATTTATATATGCCGACATAATTATGAATGCGTTGATTACTTTTGTAAATGCAGGGATCTAAATTCGCCATGTTCTCAATTTTTCTTCTTGTTTTAATGAAAGTTTTAAAACAATTCTTGGAGCATTTGGAAAATGTGACCGAGATTCGATCCCAATTCCGTAATCTGATTTCTGCTTTAAAAATTCAAGCTTTTTGTCTATTTGTTTACGGATATAAAATTAAAATAAAAACGCTATTTAGGAAGTGAAAATAATAACCTTGAATTATTCAATGCTATAATAAGTTATCGGTTGCTTTAAAGTCATTACCATACTCAATCGTTATTTTATTAAGAATGCTTTATAAAATGGACGAGAAAAATGGAAATTATTATTAATCAACATAATATTAATATTCTTTTTTCGCTTGCGCTATGTAATCTCTCTGAATAATTTAGACCTGCGAGACAAAAAGGAACGAATAAAATGGAAAGTTAATAAAATCCAAATTTTTAGCTGTGTTCTTTGTAATCAATTGTGTGTCGTGTGTACAATAAAAAACATGAATACAAATCACGGTTGCATTAGTATAGGATTACATCCGATGAAATTGACTCTCAATATCAGAATAACGAATACGTGATAATAGAAAATGTATTCAAAACAAACAATGCATATGCTTCCTTTCATTTTTCAAATCTCATTTTTCACGCAGTTCATGTCATTGTGTATTGATTTCAAATATGTATTTCATTATTTTTTCCATTTATCAATTTGCCGATTAGGTATGATAAATTGGATTATTTATTGTTATCGTTCAATTAAAATGTACTTACTCTAATAAATGTAGTGCGTCGGTCTTTTGTAGCTCCGGGGCTATAACAGATAGAGATTTCAAATTTTCAAGATGTGTTCAGGGGACAAATGGACACTTTGCATTTTTGTATGGCATTTAAAGGACGTTATTCAGGTTATAAGGTAACGTAGGGCAATAAAGCCCAGCTAAGCAGCAACAACTTTAGTACCGCCATTTAAAAAAAAGTGTTTCTCACATAAGTTTATATTTATGGCATACAAATTGGGCATGTGACCACATCTAAGTCGTCTGCTGTAAGCCTTATACATTCTTCATACATTCACCTTCCACAGAGCTTACAAGGCCGCATATCGGCGACAAAATCTTCTTCATATACAACACAAAACCAGCGTTCTTGAACTACAGGGTTTGAAGCTACGGAGGTGCTGATAATAAGACCTTACTTTTCTGGAACTTTAAAAGCGCGGGAGGAACTCTTCTGCGTGAATGTAGGGTCGTTCGTTAATTTAACGACTATGGTTTGGTAGGTTTAGTTATTTCCATGTTAGGTATTTTCAGAATTGCAGAAACTGGTTTGGAACTTCTAGACTATTTATAACATTCTTTAACAAGTAGAAGTTCATATTGCGAATTCCAATACCTTTCAATATTATCTTTGCCATAGGTTTGAGAAGTATTACATGGTAGAGGTTCAGGGCAATATGTTGGCGGACTTGGTCAGTATTCATGAACGGGTATAACATGTTTGTCGAACGGATAGATACTCGTACTTGTAAAACCATCCGTTATGTTCGCAATTATCATCCTTTTGCTTCACACAGGTGGAAAAATATCCGAGAATCTCTCCTTGCACATTTTCCTTTCAGGGTGCTTCTCTCAATATAAGAGCAGTTGTTCGTCGCAGTAGTGTTCGAACAACCGAAACACGCTTTTATCCATGGGTTGCAATTCGTGTATCGTATGGCTGAGACATGTATAGGGCAAAATGATCAAGGCACTAGAGAAAAATTTCTGTTAGCGCTTTGTTGAGCCATTACTGTTCGCATATGATATATGATTTGGCGGTAGCCCTTTTCGTACACATTGTACACTTTAGATGGCTGATGTTTTAAGTCTAGTTATATTTAAAACGGATTTAATTTCTGAACCCGAGTAGCTTGTAGATTGTAACGCACACGCATTAGGGACAACACTAGTCTGCCCTTGATCAAAAGAAGGCAGCAAATTACTATCCGTGTATAAAATAAACATTTTTTGAGGTTGGGCCTTATTGTCAACGTAGACCACACTATCTTACATTGTAGAGCTATCCAGATCGTGATTTGGAAGATAAACGTCGTCCTCGCTTAAAAATATCACCACATTCACAAATGCAAAACAGTGGATAGCTATTAGTACGGGCTTGAAAATACCTTTGTTTCGAATCCTGTGGCCTTATAGTATACAGGGCGTCCAAAGCTAATTATTAAAGATAAGCAATAATAAGGGCAATGGAAAGTACCAATAGAGTATCTGAAGTTTTTAGATGTGAATACTTTTACCAGTTTAAAATAAAATTTGTTCACAACCTTGGACACTATAATTTGATTTAATTTTATTAAATTTGCTTTCTGATTGCAACATTTTTCAATATTTGCCTTCGTCCGTTAGAGAGTGTTCTGATTTGTCATTTTCAAGGCGGTTTAATAGCATTTAATTTATTATAGCTATAGCTAATCTTCACTAAAATAAAATTATATCCCATAGTTGGATTTTTCATATACGTTTCTTAACTATTGTTGTAGACTTACTTTAATGTATTCAGATTTAATATATTTATTTGACATTTTCAATCATTGTCCAAAGCTATTATCATTTACAGAAGAAGATAACTGTGGTTGTAATCAAAACGTTTAATATTTATAAAAAAAAATTAATAAAAAACACAATTTCATACCCAAAATTTAAATATGTTAATTAAGAAGAAGCAGATAATAGACGAAGGAGATGATTTCTCTTAGGAAGAAGGTCTGGGAGCGAAATGGTGTGTGTGTGTGTGTGTGTGTGTGTGAGTGTGTGAGTGTGTGAGTGTGTGAGTGTGTGAGTGTGTGAGTGTGTGGGTGTGTGAGTGTGTGAGTGTGTGTGTAGTGTGTGAGTGTGTGAGTGTGTGAGTGTGTGAGTGTGTGAGTGTGTGAGTGTGTGAGTGTGTGAGTGTGTGAGTGTGTGTAGTGTGTGATGTGTGGTGTGTGAGTGTGTGTGAGTGTGTGAGTATGTGTGTTTGTGAGTGTGATGTGTTGTGTGGTGTGTGAGTGTGTGAGTGTGTGTGTGAGTGTGTGAGTGTGTGAGTGTGAGTGAGTGTGTGAGTGTGTGAGTGTGTGAGTGTGTGTGAGTGTGTGAGTGTGTGAGTGTGTGAGTGTGTGAGTGTGTGAGTGTGAGTGTGAGTGTGTGAGTGTGTGTGTGAGTGTGTGTGTGAGTGTGTGAGTGTGTGAGTGTGTGAGTGTGTGTGAGTGTGAGAGTGTGTAAATGTGTGAGTGTGTGTGTGTGTGTGAGTGTGTGTGTGTGGATGTGCGCGTTCGTGCGCGTGTGTGCGCGTGCGTATGTGCTTTTGCGTGTGCTTGGGTGTACGTGTGTGTGTGGAAGGCAAGGTCCCTAAGCATACATACAAGATGACAAGGAACACGTTCTGAAAAACAACTAAACATCCAAGCATGACAAATCTAAAATAGATATAAAGCATACATTGATCATTTGTACGCAGAAGTAATAAGAATTATGCCTCTATGGTACCAAATCCAGATGTCCATTACAGGTGCATAGTAGTATGACGCTTACGTCTATTAAAATTCTACGATAGACATAGTACTTGAATTGAACACTTTCGATTACAACGAGTAGACGTTTATCTGGGCTAAATGATAGATATCTCACACAATATCTATGTAGGGGAGAATTCGTGGTCTGTTTTAGTGATTTAGGGATCTGTGTTCCATGGGAGGGATAAATGTGGTTTTTATTTCATCAGAAATAACTCTCAGCACCTGTACTGGGGTTTAACACGTCTTTAACTACTCAGTGTCCATATAATATGTGACTAACTTGGCTATTACGTATATAAAGATTTTAGTCGTAAAATAAAGAGGTAAACTGTTCTTTTAATTTAAATAAAAAGGTTAAGTTCTAAATTTTATAAATTTAAGAGAGTCTTTTATATTTTACTTTACATTTACACGTTTCTTATTGAATCGACTAAAATAAGCGAGGGGCGGAAAGTGTTTGGAGTCAGCTGGCTCAAATTTTTACATATAGGACATGGAAACTTCACGAAAACGTTAGTATGCCATATTAAGCCGTTATGTGTTATAACCGTAAAAATGTGTAAAAACTAATTGATATTGGTACGAATACTGCCCTAATAAAATATATTTGACAAGAAATCAATTCAAATGAGCGTACACACTTTAGCCCTAGTGTGTAGCGTACTCAAAGGAGACGGTACTCAGTCTGTAAAATTCGATCATGTCTCGTTATCAATTACTAAGAGAAAACAATTGTTGAATCTGATAAATATATCAAATTATTTTGTTTTACTTATTGAATCGATTCAAATAGTAGAGGGTGGGAAGTTTTGTGGCCTAATCCATAATTTTACAAATAGTGCCAGGAGATTTGAAGAAAAAGTTACTACACCAATTTTAAGACACTATGTGCCATAAGCTTAAAAATGTTCAAATGTGAATTGAAATTGGTCAGAATACTGACCCAATAACAATTTTTGGCAACAAATTAATTTAAATGAGCGTACATAATTTAGTCCTTATCGCGCTCAAAGGTGAAATTGTAAAATTTCGATAATATCTCATGATCAATTATTGGGAGACAACATAAGGTATGACTAGCTTTGCTAAAATGTACATAAAGGCTTTAAGCATAAAATAAAGGTTCGAATCTACGAAGAGGTAAACATTTATTATTCAATAAACAGTTATATTTAAGAAAACAGCAAATTAAAAAAAAAGTTATATAAGTACTAATTCTTAAAAATTTAATACAACGTGATCAATCTCAAGTGTACTGTAGTGGTATGACAAAAATCCCTAGTTGTTAATATTGTTGTGTTTTGCAGTTGGCTGCTTTGGATTTTTAGTGTGGTTTTAGTCGTTTTAGTTTATGTCAGTTTATGTCATATTATACCTTCGTTTTTCACTTTTGTATTTTCTTGAGTTATTTACAAACTGTCTATATTAAGACAAATTATATATTCTGAATTTCATATTGTGATATCGAATTTACATTTACATGTACTCTAAATTTTATTTAATTATAATGAAATTATAACATTTAAATACTTAAGATTCATTATTTTGTAATGATTTAATCCAATCATTAAATAATATTTTATTTATTTTGTTGTATTTTATAGGGATGCAGTCTAATCAAATACAAAATAGTCATTATTTCAATTAAGATAATATTTTATAATATGTATAAGTTAATGACCTTCATACAGATTTGAAACTGATCGTAGTTTTTACTCGAACCATGTTCTAGAGTAGCTAGAGCAATACAGCTTCTTACAAACCTATCAGTGGTACCAACTTAAATATTTTTATCACGTGGTATACACTTGAGATTGATCACTCTGTACTAATTGAACCGACTCAAATAATGAAGGACTGTAACATTTTTGGAGTCCGTTAACTCAAATTTTTACAAACATAGTATGGAAACTTCACGAAAACGTTAGTGTGCCCTATTGAAAGTGTGCAAAAACGAATTGATATTGGTCAGAATACTATCCTAACGAAAAATATATTTTTGGCAAAAAATTTAATTTAAATGAGAGTACACACTTGTGTCTCATCGCGCTAAAAGGAAAAGGTACTCGGCCTGTAAAATTTCGATCATACTTCATTATGAATTGCTGAGAGAAACAATTGTTGAATCTGATAAATATTTTGTCTTACTTTTGATTTACTTGTTACTTATTAAATCAATTCTCGTATTCGTGGGCGGGAAATTTTTTGGAGTGGTGTGACCCATATTTTTACAAATAGTGCCAGGACATTTCAAGAAAACGTTAGTATACCAATTTTAAGCCATTATGTACCATAAGCTTAAACATGATAATGCATATACAGACTTTAAGCATAAAATAAAGGTTCGAATCTAGAAAGAGGTAAACATTATTTATTCAATAAACAGTTGTATTTAAGAAAACCACAGATTAAAAATAAGTTATGTACTAAATCTTAAAAATTTAAGAAAATATTTTATGTTTTACTTTTCATTAATACGCAACTGGTTGAATCGACTCAAATAATCGAGGGAAAAATGTTGTAGTGAGTTGACTCAAGTTTTTACAAATAGAGCATGAAAACTTCGCGAAAACGTTACTATGCAATATTTAGCTATTATGTGTCATAACCGTAAAAATGTGCAAAAGCGAATTGATTTTGATCAGAATACTACCCTAATAAAATATTTTTGGCAAGAATTTCATTCAAGGGAGCATACACACTTTAGCCCTTGTGGCTAATCGCCCCAAAGGAGACGGTTCTAAGTTTGTAAAATTTCAATATCTCATTATCAATTTCAGAGAGAAAACAATTATTGAATTTGCTAAATATATGAAAATATTTTGTTTTATTTACTCGTTACTTATTGAATCGACTCAAGTAATGGAGGATGGGAAATATTTTGGGGCGGGCTGGCCCATATTTTTACAAATACAGTCAGGAGATTTCACGGAAACATTAGTAGGTATACTAATTTGAGACCATTATGTGCCATAAGCTTAAAAATGTTGAAATGTGAATTGATATTGGTCAGAATATTGCCTAGTAACAATTTTTTGACAAGATGAGCGTACAGGCTTTAGCCTTTGTGTCGGATCGCGCTGAAAGGGTACGGTACTGAACCTATAAAGTTTCGATCATGTCTTATGTTTAGTTATTGAGAGAAAACAAATAAGATGTGACTAACTTTGATACTATGCATATAAATATTTTAAGCGGAAATAAAGGTCCGAATCTGGAAAAAGGTAAATATTTGTTTTAATTCAATGAACACTGACGTTTAAGAAAACTACAAAAATTCGACATTAAATCGGATAAATTTTTGAAGATATGTAACGTTTTATTTTTTATTTAGTCGTTTCTTATTAAATCGAATCAAATAATCAAGGGTAGGAACATATTTGGAGTCGCCTGACCCAAATTTTTACAAATAGAGACAGCAAACTTCATGAACACTTTAGTATGCTACATTAAACAGTTAGATACCGGAACGAATATTGGCCAGAATTCTGCTCTAATAAAATGTTTTTGACAAGAAATTAATGAGAGTATAAATTTTAGCTTAATTCCGGAAAATTTTGATCATAGCTCATTATGATCATAAATTTCTTCAATTACTGAGAGAAAACAAATTATATATTACTAACGTTGCTATTATGCATGTAAAGAATTTAAGCGATACTCGGATATTAAATATTAGGTCAGCAAGTTTTCGTAATGTTATTAAACCAAAAATAAATTTGCATTAATATATGGAAATTTCTATTTTCCAATGGTTAAATAACATTAGATTTAAAATGGATAACACTTCATTTAAATTCTGTACGAAAATTACGTTGCATGCACAATTCTGCACTATTTATCATTCTCGCACTTAGTTGATGGTGTTAGAAAAATTGAGGTTATGACACTTAATGAGAAAGGTGCATTAATATTGCTTGAAACGTAACTAACTAAATCAAAAATAAATTACCAACTTAAATAACAAAAAAAAAAAAACTTCTAAAGCAATTCTAATTAATTACATACAAAATTTGATTTTAACTTAATTTAATTTTGCCTTTATCTACTTTAAATAAAAAGTGGCGTTTATAGCTTCAATTTTGTAACGTTAAAATTTTTTATTTTAAAATGTAAAGAACGTATTTTATAGACGGAAAACAATTTCCATCTAATAAAATGAAACGCGATGAGGAAATTTTTACTGTCACTCTTGTGGGAAACTACTGTAGAATTTCTTATCGATAACAGATTTCCCTCAAAATTAATGCAAATAGCGGGTCATGAAATAGAAATATAATAATAAGTTTGTTGAATATGAGTCACTGTAAAAAAAATTGTTTCAAATCTTGTTAAGATTACATAAAATTAATTACAGTTAAAGAAAAAAGTAGGACACGGTGTTAGTAACGTAGCATTAGATTGGTTAGGCTAATTTAAATCATAATCCTGTAAAAGTGCGTTTACCTCTGTCACTTTCTTATAGCCATGACATAAAAATATTAAATATCAAACAACCGTTCATACATATTTATGTACATTTGGTACATAGGTAAGTGTATTCTTCTATGTATGAATCACCTTTTTGATCAGGGTCATAATTATTATGTTGCTCGGTTTGCGGTTTTATTGGATTACTTTGCTTGTAATCAAGGCCGTAATGAATTCAAAGTGAAATCACTTTTCTCTCTGCTACTCTAGATTTCCATTTATACGTGAACATATTATTAGTTAAATAATTTAGAGGTTTGGTTGAGGTATTCGTCTTACATTGTAATCTGCTAAATTAATCTAGGGTAAGACTTATTGTTTTGCATTTGAATACTTCAGAAATGTTGTTCATAGCAATATTCTTCGATTAACAAATGGAAACATGCTATTTTCTTCTAAATGTAATATTTTATGCATCAGATGCAGAATTGTTTTCGCAGGGTTTAACAGTTTCGTTATGTCGAATTAATAAAGTTTCAAGTATTGTACAAGGTTATGTGATTGTTGTGCATCGATAAATCAACATTCTTTAATTATAGACTGAACTTAATGGACTGAGATACGAACAAGTGTCAATTTTTTTTAATGGTTATGTTCATGATATACCTATATGTGTTTATGCCAATAGTTTCAAGCACTCACCATTTCCATTCGTTCTCGGGCAATTAGGTCGTATCAATACTTACAGTACTGCCTAAAATAGTTCGATAAGATCGAATTAATTTAATGCACTTTCTTTTAAGATGCTTAGACGATCATATTTTTGGGTCACAAAGTAAAGTTGCCAAACATTTACAACTTATACATAATATAAGTAAGTACTTTTTATGGATTTTTCGTGTTTATTTATTTTATTCTCCTCTTTTCTTCATTTTACGACACAATCTGTACTTGCAATAAGCAAAGAGTGGCCGCGTATCATTTAATACCACTCTGAATGAAAATGTAAAATCTGATTTGGCCATCTGTATTAAACCTGTGTTGTATAACGGGAAATAACAATTAGTCCAAGTACGGCTAATTATGACGTATTATACAGGGTGGCCCGAAAAGATTGGTCGTAAATTACCTATACCACATATTCTGGGATCCAAAATGGGTTGATTGGATCTCACTTACCTATATACAAAAGTGCATACAGAAAAAAGCACAGAGTGATTTATTTGAAAATTTAATTTAATTTTTTTAAAGTTGCTCTAAAACGGTGTAACGTACATTTATATGAGATACTAGTATATGATAACCAATAAATTGGAAGCAGTCGCATTCATTTAGTTTTATTTATTATAGATTTTCAGAGCGGGTCAACACCCTTTTGACACACCAACTTTTTTTGAGGGTTACATTTAACAAAATACGGAACGCCACTGGAATTAAACGTCTGTTCTTAAACTTTTTGCCTCTTTGTATTTATTTGTAAACATTTTAGTTTGGAAGATACAGCCACCCTTTTAAATGTCAATTTCAAAATATTGAATTATTAAACTCTACATCTTCATAAATATCAAAAACATCTTTATTATTACATTACAATTTATAAATAAACACGATGTTTAACTTAACTCAACAACGTTAAAAAAATTTATTTGAATTTTCAAATAAATCACCCTCTGCCTTTTTTGTATGCACTTTTGTATATAGGTAAGTGAGGTTCAATCAACCTATTTTTGACCCCAGAATACATGGTATAATTTATGACCAATCTTGTCGGGACACCCTGTATACTCTGTGACATAAAAAATGCAACACCAAGATGGCGTTTGAATTTTGGACCAAACTTGGCAGAAATGTTTAACTAGCCAATTTATTAAAATTTCATATATTTGTACATTTCTTGAGAGATTAAATCGATTTGCTTTTGTGTTCTTTGCATTTTGAGGCTGTGATTATCGACAACTGAGTGGATTCTACAGAGGTCGCATTATTGACTTACGTGAAGGTGGTGTTTCATTCAGAGACATTGCTAATCGACTTAACCGTAATCAATCATCTGTGGCACAGTGTTATCAAGCATGGTATAGAGAAGGCCAAGAACGTCGTGGCCCAGGATCGCCATCTCCGATTAATGGCATTAAGAGACCGATTCTCGAGTACAAGATCAATAACCGATCATTAGTTTCCAAGCGAAGGACGTCCTGTAACCATTCGTACAGTTTACCGTGGAATTAGAGCTTTTGGATTGCACTCCTATCGACCCCACCTTGTGCTTCCGCTTACGGCTCGTCATCGACAGCAACGTTTGGAATGGTGTACCTTACGACTGGATTGGGACGTGGAATAGCATAGGTTGGTCTTCAATGACGAATCTAGATTCTGCTTGGGAATGCACGATGGACGCATGAGGGTCAGACGTAGACGTGGAGAATGTCGGAATGTGCAGATTTGAGTTGAGTGGAATGTGCACCACACTGTGGGGGTTATGGTATGGTATGCTACTGTTTATGGAAGCACGTCTCAATTGATATTCATCCGAGGTAATATGAATGCCCACCGATATGTTGATGAAGTGGTAGAACCCCATATTCTTCCATTCCTCAAGGAGGTGTAGGACCCTATTTTCCCCACATTGTACGGCATTCTATAGACCGCTTCGAAGAGGCTAACGTCAATATCTTGCCGTGGTCTCCCAGATCTTCCGACCTTTCGGAACATGTGTGGGACATGATGGATAGAAGACCCAAGCAATTAGCCAATCCTCCACAGACACTAGTAGCTCTCCGGCGTGAATTAAAAATTGCTTGCGATGCAATACATCAGGAAGAAGTCGATCACCTGTTGGAATCCATGCCAAGAAGGGTACGGGAGTGTGAAACTAATAGGGGCGGTCTAACACATTATTAATAAAAAATGCCTTTATTTTTGTTTAATTTCTTTGTGATTTCAATAAATTACTACATTTGACTAGTTAAACATTTCTGCCAAATTTGGTCCAAAAATTCCAAAGACATCTTGGTGTCGTATATTTTATGTCATAGAGTATATTTCCTTTTATGTATAAAAAACGTCCTATTACTTACTTACACCTAATCAGTCTAAAAACTAGCCTGGCAACAAAACTATTAATTTTGTTTTTTTATATAATGCACTACTTAAACGGAATTTACTCACTTATTAAAAAGTTAAAATGAAATTGATATTATATTGTAATACAATACAATATCAAATTTCTTTTAACTTACTAATCAAAACGCTCCTTTATTTATTAAATATGAAAATGTAATGTTTCGGTTTGTTATTTACTATACTGTCGCACTTCCAATTTTTCGATAAATCATATTAAATGTCAAGTTTTGTTTAGTTTTCAAATCTTGTACAAACAAAACCTAAATTTTCTTTAAAAAGGTCTCTATACTTTGTTTCCTTGAGTTAATAGTTTTGTATAAATTAACCTACCCGTTATAATTTTAGGCTCGTAGAAAATAACTCTTAGCGCTTATTTTTTTAACCCACAACTAACCTACATAAAAAACGCTTGTGTAAATCTTTCATACCTTTTTGTGCTTAAATTCATAATAATTAGGATATAGCATAAAAAGTGCTTTATTGTCTTCTATATAATGCATTTATCGTAAAACGTCGCAAAAGTGATTTTGGGCTTGAAACGTCAAAGCAAAAAATTAGATACAGAAGTAGATTACTGGCAACTTACACCCGTAATGACTCATCGACATTGTCAAGTTTAAAAAAACTTACACACAAATTGAAGTAAAGTTCTTACAACATAAAAACATGCGACACCATTAGTGCACAGCTTCCAGCAACCTCCAGTGATAACATTTATTGACGAATGCTGTTTAAACACTGCTAAGGTTTAATACTGCAATTAAAAAGAATAAAAGCGGTCTTAGACGATTGCGAAATTATTAATAACGTTTGCTAGTTCAAAAATCTATGAAAGAGGTATTTTCCTCAAACAGGAAAGTGATTCACTGTGTTCTGTATGCTTTTTTTAAAAATAGTTTAAAGTATAATATCTGCAATTAAGAAATTAACATTAGACATAGAACATGTGCGATATTATTAGTATCATCGGTCACGGAGGTATTCACCAACTAACTCTTTCTAATACACACAAGCACGTATTCAGCGTCTTTTCTCAAACAACATAATGATGTACCTTTATTTGGTAATAGATTTTAACCAAAATGTGATACCCAAATATTTTAAAAGCAACTCTAAATATAAAGAAACACACACACACACACGCACATACGCACACACGCACACACGCACACGCACACGCACACACACACACACACAAACACATACTCACGCACACAAACACATGCGCACAGATACATGTGCACGGGCGCACAGACGCATGTACACACATCATGCACTGTAATTGTTGAAGTGTCGGAATAATTTTAACACTACTCCGTCACCATGCATTGGCTAAAAAATCGATAAAGTATGCCGAAATAGCGCCGCTGTAATCAAACATTTATGAGGAAGTTTTGTTATGAGCCACTGGTCGCTTCATTATGAAAATGGCTCACACGGTTCAAATACAGTCATAATTATAATCTTGAATACTTAACCTTCATTTTAGCTTCATAAAATAATAGTTTATGTAAATAAACAATCGTTAAATTAGTTTTAAAAACATCACTGTTTAAATTAAATTTAAAAATTGTATTAAGTATCTTTGATGAATAAATAAAGTTAATGTTAATATTGATCTTACTACAGCGTGATCCAGATTGATTGCAGGGTTTGTAACTCCGCTGTGGTCATATTGTAATCAAAAATGTATTCTAATACAGGAATGTTTAAGTTGTTTATCAAAACTTTCATCCGCTGGGGTCATGAGCTTGCATAAATACGTATGTATAAACTGTCATAATTTGCTTCCTTCTGTTCTTGTCTTTTTATTGTTCCTATAATTCACGCAAAATCTGACTTTTTTAAGACAAAAACTGCATATACTTGATTGATTTATCTGGTAAGTAAGTAAATACAGGACTCTGTTTAGAATGAAAATAAAATGCGAATAATTTTTAGGTTATAATTGTTAGTATCATGTTTTCGGATGAACACAATCAGTTTATTTTGGAGGCTTATTTTCGGTCTGGGCAACGAGATGAAGGGGTCTGGAAATATTCGCAAGTTGCTTGCTTCGAGGAATTCCAACAACGGTTCACCAGCATTGACGTTACCTATGAAACATTCACACAGCATATTCGTCGAATTGACCAACGTTTTCGTGACACCGGCTTCGTATCCAAAGGTAAATCTCCTGGCAGAAAACCTGTACTTGACGAAGAAGGCATAGAACATATTCGAGGGTGATTGCAAGCTAGTCCGAGTAAATCTTTAAGACGATTGCCTGTCAAAGTGGTAATTGAGTAAAATTTGTTTTTATTACTAAATGTTGACTATTTATTAATTGTAATTGTAGGAGTTTCGTATGGGACATGCCAGAGGGCTTGTAAAAAACTGAAAATGCACCCGCTCAAAATATCTGTATTACAAGAATTGCTGCCAACTAATTTTGAAAACCGTCGAACGTACTGTACCTGATTTAACAAAAATCTTAACAACAATGATGTTCTTGATATAACATTTTTCAGTGACGAGGCAAGGTTTCACCAACTGAAAATCTCAATTGAAACTCCATTACATCCAGTTAAAACTAAAGTTTGGGTTGACATGTCGAGAAGGCGAATAATTGGACCAACTTTTTTAAATAAAATTAATTGCCGAAAACTATCAACAAATAATTCGAAGACCTTTTATTGAACAATTGCTCGACGATGAGCTTCAAAATCGGTATTTCCAGCAAGATTACGCAACAGCCCACACGGTCCGTACAACGTTGGCATATTTATCAAGATTTTCGGTGATAGAATAATAAGCAAAAATCGATGGGCACCACGATCAACCCTTGACTCCGCTCGACTGCTTTCTCTTTGGTCACCTTAAACATGGTGTGTATGCAAATCGTTTGCATACGGTTGAAGAATTACAGAATACCATAATAAACGCCGTTAATACAATAACCCAAGAATATTAAACGTAGAGTAAATTTATGCTTGCAAAATAATAGACATTTTCTGCACCCATTATAAGCTTTCGGAGACTATAATCTGTCTCCGTCATCAGTCAAATTAAGCTAAATTGAAAAGAACACATTCCATTTACTTATTGCCATTTTTAATAATAAAATTAAGATGAAGGTAGTTCAACAATCAAAAAATACAGACTATTTATGTCATTTAAAATTTTGCTGCATTTATGTTGATAAATCAAGTTTTGAATTTCCCGCCCAATTACTAATACCCGTATGTACACCATTCGAAATAGTTGGGATCACTAAATGATATAAGTGGAGAATAGCTTTTTTGTAGTAAGCGGACCACTTCAATTTCAAAATCCTTCATTGCTCATCGATAATGAAATAATCGATAATCATATGTGTGTCGTACACTTTTGGCTGTATCTGGACTCTGGAAGTCAATAATTATACTGTGTCTATTTCTGTACACACTCAACCACACAAAAAATATTTAAAAAATGTTTTCAAGACGTTAATGAATTAAGTAGGTACATTATATTTAGAATATGCAATTAAATAATTTGTGCAACTGCAATTTACTCATATCAATTTAATCTGGGTTAAGGTTCAGTCGAAACAAAATTTACAACTCGATTCCCAGCACTGAAAAAACAAATTAAAGTACATTTGAGTTCGCAAAAACGGAAGAAGAAGAGACATTGTCATTCATTTATCCAATAAGGAACTCTCAAATTTAATGGAAAATATACATACTATAAACGAAGATCATTAATCCAAAATTCTATCAGCTAATATTTTGTGTACTGGGTTTTTTCCACACTCACTCAATATCCAATAACTGCGATAATCATCCGTTACTGATCGATTCTTGCTTGAGTAATAACGAGTTCACTTTAATCGTCAACCGCGCTGTTTATAGATCGTTAACACCTGCTTAAATTAATGTAATTATATAGTGCGTTGTATGATTTTATTTCCTTTATCTATAAGTATGTTTTACACTTTCTTAACGCGCCAATCCTTTTCTCAAAACATTTGTAATTATCTTCAAGGTAAACTTTTCAATAGATAGTCGTTAAATTATAACATTTACACATGAATAATTTAATTGTATGAAAACCTGTCCATTTATTTAAACCTGTTAAAGATACTTTTTTCATAAAAACTGGAAACGTTTTATTTTTGTATTAAAACATATGCCGTCACAAACTAGAAATGTTTCAGCACCTAACGTTTAATTGTTTTAATCCGATACACGTATTGAAATTTTGCACTAAAATTGCTTGGTGGAAAAGTCAAAGTTTCAATACTTTCCGTTAGTCCAACTTGGTCCAACATTTATAGTTCCCCATCCCCTCAGACAACTTGACGTTAAATTAGCTAATCAATTATTTTCCTGCTATAAACTGGCATGATCATTAAAAAAAATCATATTGAATCAAATGGCCTTTGTTAAGAACAAATTAATGCAAAATTCTTACAACACTAATCGAGACTCGACAAAAATTGTTGTAAAATTCTTACAATACGAAAATTAATGCATATTTAGCAGCACTCTAATAATAATATAATACCGAAGGACCTTTTAATATATGTTATCCAAAAATTGTTAAGGTTTAATAACAACATTTAAAAAAAATTAACATCGCGCTTAGAGCGACATTATTAATAAAAGGACAGGAGGCTCGTTTTAATAAATATCTGCCAAAAAAAGCAAACGATTTTCTACCTTACTAATGTAAAAAATTAAGCAAATATATCTATCAAATTGTTAAACTAATTAATAAAATAATACGTTTTATAATAAAGTAAAACTATTTCTAAATTAAGTCTAAAGTATCATCATCAATCTCACTATAATACAGATTCGACGCCTTTTCCTACACCTATTAAACGTAAAACCATCATTACAAGGTCAATGTAAAGTGGGAGTTTAGGTACAATGGTACTAAAATTCCAAGTAACACGGCCATAAAATCGATGCGGTTTAAACAAAACAGGGCCATGATTAAAAGCAGCTTAGCCAACAAATAAAAAGAACATACCAAAGCAACTAAAACATGCAAGAAATCTAATAGCAAACAAGCACATACCCTAACACACAAACCCAAAAACATGCAACAGGTTTGATATTTGCAAATAAAAAACACAATCGTGACCCACTAGTGGGTAACACTGTGTTTTGTAGAATAAAACATATCCCATCGGCGGGTAACACATGGGTTTTTTATTGAAATAAGGTCTTTTTGTTACCGATGGTTGGTTACATTTGATACTAAATTTTTGCATATTTTAGTTGTTTTTATATCTTTTCTTGTTTGAGTGCTTGATTGTCATCTAAGCTGTCTGTATGTATGACGAATCGTATTGTTTTTTAAACTACAGCTATTTTATACCCCTGTCACGTGAAATTTGTTTTTAGCTTTGTGGAAAATCAATGAACGAAATAAAACTTGATTCAGAAACTAACTTCTAATTATACCACAACATAGTGACGCAAACTGTGTTACTTTCTAATTATGCCACAATAGGTTGCTGCATTTACTTCTAGTCTGTAAAGAGAGACAGTGAATTATTTGGTTCATTAAGAGGAGAAGGTGTTTATTGGCTAGTTGTGGGTGGTTAAATATTGAGGAATTGTAAGTTTTTAGGTTTCCATGTTTTTTTTTGTTTATTTTACTAGTTTACTTAATTGCTAGCTTTCTTTGTTTGCCATGTTTAAGATGTTTTGAGCATTTACTTGTTTATGTAAAAACGTTTCTGCTATTAAATATTTGGATGTTCTACATACAAGTTTAGTTGCACGTTTTGTGTATGTTTCAGACGTTTGTGGAGTTAATAAGTAAATTTTGTGGAGTAACTTCCAAATTATACAAGATGACGTTGCAAACTGCTTGCTAACCTTCAATTATACCACAAAGTGGCAGTTATAGCTAAAATTATACCACAATATGGCGGGCGTTACAAACTGTATATTAGCTTCTCATTATACCAAAGGATCGTGTTATTTCCAATTACAGATATTAAACCATAACTGTTCTCATGCACGAAGCACCCTAGGTACTCTTTTCAACGGATTTACACGTTTCCAGCAAATGAAAATCATCTAGACCATTCTTGACTGTATGTGAGTGTGTGCGCGCGCGTGTGTGTACGTGTGCATATGAGCACGCATGCGTGCGTGTATATGTATGTGTCTGCATGCTTGTGTGCTTGCGTGTCTGCATGTGTGCGTATATGCGTTCGTGTGTGTATGTGCACATGTGTGTGAGTGCGTGTGATGGTAAATGCGTGCGTATGTATGTGTCTGCGTGTGTGCGTATATGAATAGGTTCGTATGTATGTATGTGCGTGTCTCCGTGAGTGAATAGTGCAAGTGTGTGCAAGTGTGTGCAAGTGTGTGCAAGTGTGTGCAAGTGTGTGCAAGTGTGTGCAAGTGTGTGCAAGTGTGTGGAAGTGTGTGCAAGTGTGTACAAGTGTATGCAAGTGTGTGCAAGAATGTGTAAGTGTGTGCAAGTGTGTGCAAGTGTGTGGAAGTGTGTGCAAGTGTGTACAAGTGTATGCAAGTGTGTGCAAGTGTGTGCAAGAATGTGTAAGTGTGTGCAAGTGTGTGCAAGTGTGTGCAAGTGTGTGCGAGTGTGTGCAAGTGTGTGCAAGTGTGTGCAAGTGTGTGCAAGTGTGTGAAAGTGTGTGCAAGTGTGTGCAAGTGTGTGCAAAAGTGTGTGCAAGTGTGTGTAAGTGTGTGCAAGTTTGTGCAAGTTTGTGCAAGTGTGTGCAAGTGTGTGCAAGTGTGTGCAATGTGTGTGTGTGTGTGGGTGGGTGTGTGTGGGTGTGTGTGTGTGTGAGTGTGTGTGTGAGTGTGTGTGTTTGTTTGCTTGTTTGTTTGTTTGTGTGTGTGTCCCACGCCCTCTCTACTGAAGTAAACCGGCAACTTATTTTATTTTTTTTCAAATGCTAATTTTTAATGTAAATATATTTGTTAATATATTTGTGAGAAACAAGTTTAATCATTATTATTAAAGTTCCAAATGAACCAAACTCTTCCAAACATTCCTCAAATACGCCTCGGATTATGTTAACCCTAACTACTATAGTCACATGTTTTACACTTTATTCGCTTGATCAATATATTAGTGTTACCAGGTTAGTGGTAGCACGGTCTACTTAGCATTCAGGAAGTTGTGGATTCGATTCCCATTACCGCTATCTTGTGTGAGGTTTCCTTTAGGGGGTTTTCTTAATACGCATATAGACACATGATGTTTGCATTTACGCACATGTGCGGGTATTTAGGCAATAGTTGGGTAGCAACTTTCCCCTCACACCAATAACTCCGTTCCTTCCGATCCAATCCTGACCGCACCATGCATAGATACTTGATGTACGTATGAATGTTGGGAATGAAGACCGCCCTTTTATTTTTTCCCTCCTATTGTAGGGGTAGACGCGTCATATATCAGATTCTGATTTAAATATTTGAAATTAGTTATTAACAACCACTGTAGGTTGTTGTTTTTGCATTGTAGATTGCAATTGTAAAGGACAAAGAGAGATACGTAGCTCTGAGTATATTTCCTCAACGACGTCAACGTCCTTTCTTCACAAGTTTGCTAGGCTAACAGCTATATTGATTGCATATTTCAAACCACAATTTGATACTTCGCGATAGCGGTTAGTGAGTTGCTTTATTACCTTCCAACCTACATATACATATGTAGATATAGAAAGTTATGTAATAGATTTTTTCTTCACTGTCGCTAAATCGACTTATTAGCTCGTTTTACAACGTTTTCCAAGATCGTCCATGTTGTCTGTGTATGCGTGCATGTGTGAGTGTGTGCGTGTGTGTGATGCGTGCGTGTGAGTGGTGTGTGATGTATGGTGTGTGGTGTGTGTTGTGTGGTGTGTGGTGTTTGTGTGGTGCATGTGTTTGCGGGCGTGCCTGTTCCCAATAACCTCAGAACGAAAACACGTACGTACTTAAAATTGTGTATTTAAGTAGCCATATAAGACGACAGTATTCTGGTGGTTTGTCGAAATAGATTTTCCAGTGTTCGTGTCAGTTGTTTCAAGGTTGTGACGTTGTAAAATTAATACGTGTATAAATTAGTATGTGTAAAAAGACAATTTGAAATAATATTAGTTAGTAAGAGTTTACTTCATATTATGGGTGATACACCAGGTCCATCACGACCTAAAAGAGCACGTTATGGTCACTCTAAAAGGTCGTTGATCGACCAAAAACTCATCGATATAATTGCAAATGGATTCAGCGACGACGATTTGGACAGTGGATTGCAGTACGCTCCATCTGATTCAGAACCAGAAGAGGAGGATTTTTCGAGACCGAATTCACCTCAATTAACCTTTGACGATATATCACATGTAGGCGATGGTAATGACGCCCAGCAGCAATCTAATTATAATGGTACAGGTGTAAACCACCAAAATGATAATACAGGCGCTAACATTGTTTTTACAGCTTGGTCGAACAGTTCCTTACCACCGAATGAAATAAAAAAAACATTACATTAAAGAAGAGGGGTGACTTGTTGCTACCTGTACCTGGGAATATGCCTATACACTTCTTTGATCTGTTATTTGAGGAAGATTTTCAAAAAACCGTAGTAGATGAAACTAATGTAAACAGTTACTATTTTATTTGCAAGCGAATCAGAGTCGCCTTCTACATATGGGGACAATACAGCTTTGCCATTTGCAGGATTACTAGAAAACCATTCGATTGTTCAATATAGCTATTTTTCGAGAACAAATGAATACAAACCGATTTTTAATGACATTAAGATGTCTACATGAACCCAAAGGCGGAAACTTCAATGAATAGATGATAACGATAACAACTATCGCTCGATGAAAGTATGATGCTATGGCGAGGTCACCTAGCAGTTAGGAAATACGAAAAGAATAAACAGCACAAGTATGGTGTAAAGTTATACATGTTGACGGAACCTGATGCCACAATTCTTCGATTCCGCGTGTATACGGTACAAACGGTGAAGAATTGACTGGAACAGGATATGCATCTAAAGTAGTCAACACACTGATGCAGGATAAGTTAAACCAAGGACACTCGTTGTACATCGCCAACTATTACAACAGTATTGCTTCAGAAGAAGCGGTGCTGAAAAATGACACTTACTGGACTGGAACATTGCGTCCCAATCTTCGACAGGATCCAAGAGAAGTTATTCAGAGAAAATTAAAAAAATGCGATAATATATCAGTATTTAAAGATCACATCCACATTAGCAATTGGAAGGATAAGTGCGTTGTAGCATATATCACGATAGAATTTGATAATACATTTGTAGCCAACCAAAAGAAGTTAGCAAATATTGAAACCGATGGCAATAGTACAGTATAATAAATATATGTTCGGCATTGACCTCCAGGATCAGTTGCATGCTTATCGTCCATGCGAAAGGAAAACCACCCGATGGTACAAAAACTGTTCATACATACTGTACAACTACTGCTTGTGAACTCGTATAAATTCTACCAACAACATTCTGGTGGCAAAAAATGTCATTTTATGATTTTAGACTTAGTTTAATAGACGCCCTACTGCCCACAAATCAAATCCATCACTAAGCTTCTAGATCAACAACATCGTGCACAAATCATAAGATTTCTCTAATATCGGAAAAATGCGCAGATAAAGGAACGAATAAAACGTAAAAGGCGCAGAATGTGTTCCAAAACAGGAAAATGGAGGAAACAAACCATCTACCACTATCCGATTGTAATGATAATCCCGGACTGTGCCGAATGTTCAATGTGTATTACGAATCTCTATAAAATGTATGTATTATAAATATTATGCATGTCTTTGCTTATAATAAATGAAAATTAGTTCAGAAGTTGTACCTTCAGACATGACTCTGATCGGAATCAGCGGCACCAATGCTTAAAAATCGACCTCCGATCGGAGCCACTTGTTTTTTCTAATTTTTATTACCTTCCATTTAAAAAAAAATAGTTTGTTGGTGTTGTGTTAGTGTTAATGTAACAACTAACGTCAAAATTCATGCTCGCCTATGTGGGGTCGGCCAGCTCCACCAATGCCGGCAGCGAATGTGTTAAGCTTGTTTTCATTTCTCCTGGAGCTGATTATACTTTGGAAGAAATTCAGCGGCGGAGAGAGGGTTTTATTAGGGGCTATTTTTGATTTTCTGAAACAGCTGTATATTTAAAAAGTATACAAATGCCGATATATAGAACTTAACTACATAGATTAATTATGTTCTATGCCATTTTTTGATACGACGCGGAATTTAGAGCCAAAATATTCTTAATTTTTTTCAGTATTCTAAATAATGATTAATTTTATAAGAAAATCTGTAGACATTTTTTATAGAAAATTTAATTTTACATAACTTTTCTTTATATAGTTTCTGAATATAAAGCGAAATAAGTGTAAAAGTGAAATAAATATGATTGAAATTGTATTATCGATATTTTTATAGAAGCGGGCGCCTTTGGAATCGTTCTTAGTGCTAGTAGCTAGATATCTATTAACCTCTATCTGACATGAAGTTTTAAACGGCTGTTCGTTGTAGATTATGGTTTTTGTTTTTACAATATTGCCTTTTTTTGTAATTAACTTATTGTAAAAGAGGTTGCATAACTATCCAAGAAAATTGTTATTAAAATTACTTCATTTCTTTTAATTTCCATTTTGTAGGTTGAAAGGTAACGTGTTGTTCCACACCAGAAATTTTATATTACCTTAAACTGTAACAGCTTGCATGTTTTGACAGTATGGTAATATGGGACCATTTACACCTGTATTGAAGGATCGACCTGGCAACGTCGCTTTTCGATTTTTCGATTCAGCGCATGCCACACTATGTTGTTAGTGGTATTTCAAAGCGCTAGGATTTAGTAGCTTGAGATTTTTCAAAGAGAGTAGTGTAGTACGGCCGATCAAATTTATTGTTTTAAATACGTTATTTTTATACAACGAAAAACTTCTTGTGTATCGTTACGGCTGCTACCTCTGGTAAGTTCATATTTTGCATGTTTATTGCTAACTTTGTTGTTAATTTAATGATTTAATTAGTTACTTTGGTTTTAAAACTTCTTGTTTTCTATACATTTTAAAAACAAGAAAGTCACTGAGTTGCCAACGAGTGCCAAGTTGTAATTTTCACTTTTGTTAAACTTGTACTTCAATTGATTAGGTACTTGTTCTTTCAAACCTTACCTACATAAAAATGACTGGACTGAGAAAAGTAGGAGACCGACGTTGCAGAAAATTTCACGATGACTCTACAAAAGGCCGTTGAAGCTGTAAGCAGTGAGAGAATATCTGTGAGAAAATCATCTGAAAAATGTAACATTCTGAAGTCAACGATTAGTGGAAAAGTGAGGAGGAAACATATGAAGCCTGATGACCACCACACAGTGTTGTCGTGAGAAGATGAAAGAATACTGGTTCAAAATACTGTTGCTGCTGGCAGTTGGGGGTTTCCTTTTTCTAGAAAAGATATCCAATACGTAGTCAAGAATTACCTAGGTAGATGCGGAATTCAAACTAAGCCATTCCCGAATAACCTACCCGGTCCATGTTGCTGTCGAAGCTTCTTGAAGAGAAATAAATAAATTCTTTCCGAGAGACTAGCTGACAATATCAAAAGATTTAGAGCTGCTGTAAATTATGAGCGATGAATAAGTACTTCGCAGAACTGAAGGAATCTTTACAGGATGTACCCCCTAAGAGAATAGTGAATTTTGAAGAGACCAACATCGCTGATGACCCTGGAAAGACCAAAGCAGTGATGTGCAAAGGTACCAAGTACCCAGAGAAGGTCATGGACTCTTCAACATCCAGCGTATCAGTGATGCTTATCGGATCAGCTTCGAGTGTCTTATTACACTCTATGTGGTATATAGGGCGGAACGGTTGTACAATTCGTGGAAAATGAGTGACCCCAAATATTGCAGATATAATAGATCACTGAGCGGCTGGTTAATTCTGTGATTTCCAAGGACTGTTTTCGAACTGTGGTTGTCCCATATTTCAACGAAAGGGACCAGGAATAAATGTAATTTGTGATAATCTGGAAGAAATATAATGTTCGTGTTGTGCTACTACCACCAAATAGTACACAATTGTATCAACAGTTCAAACCTCTTAAAAGAGTATGGAAAAATACATTGGATATATGGAAATATGAATACCGTGGATACAGTTCAAAAGATGTATTTCCCAGTTTATTAAAACGAACAATAAAGCATATTGAAGAAAAATTCGTTCAAAATCTCATTGCCGGATTCTGTAAAACGTATATACCCACTGGATCCTGAAAAAGTACTGAGCAGATTACCAAAATCTATCCAAAGTGATCAAGAAGCACCTCACGCGTGGAACCAGACAAGGTAGGAAACGTTTAAATGTTGCACCTGGAAGAAAAATGCGTAGAGGATTTTATGCTCCGTTGATCGTCATCTGAAGATGAGTCAGATGGGGTAGATGAGCCTGAAAGTGAAATGAATGAGCAATCTAACGCACCAACTGACAATCGCGACGCAGTCAAGCCATCACCCTTTCAGGTCACCAAGGGGGATTTTCTGCTCAACAAAATTGTACATGATAAACACACAAAAAAATTAATATGCCGATTTCAACAAAGAAGAGGATCATAGAGTCATCACGTATAAATTCCTGCGAAGCTATAAATGTGCAAATAATATTTACGTAGTTCCCCACATTGATTACATTGCAGGGGCGTCATTTGACCAGGTATTAAATTTTTTGAGAGCGTGTCCTTGTCTGAGGGGACGATATCAGTTCGCTGATATAGGTAGACTAGAAATACCTATGTCCTAAGCATTATTTTTCTTGTGTTATTCTGTGAATGGAATATTTTTTTAGATTATGTTGTACTGGTACTTTGTTTTTCTACTTTAAAAGTATTGAAGGTTTAGTTTGTACATGGAATTTTTTTTAGTTTATGTTGTTTTCTAACTTTTTTAAAAACAATACATCTGTCCCATGCTGTAGATGGGCGGAATAACTTGATTTTATCGTTTATGTGAATTACTGTTCCAGTAGAAGCACATGTGTGGCAACTTAGGAGAGCCACTTTTTTTTAAAGTGGTCGAAATTCTTTAATTTAGAAAAATTTCATAATGTCTTTAAAGTATCTAAAGGAACCTGAAAAATGGTTATGTCAAATAACTAGATGCGACAGTTGAAAAAAATGCCCATGGTTGAATGTCGACAGTGTGTCAAGTTGTCGCATTTTATTTTGTACGTGGAATTTTTGTTAGTTTATGTTGTTTTCTAGCTTTTTTAAAAGCAATATATCTGTTCCATGTTGTAGATCGGTGGAACAACTTTATTTTCTAGTTTATATGAATTACTGTCCCAAGTAGAAGCACGTATGTGGCAACTTGGGACGGCCACTTTTTTTTAAAAGTGGTCGAAATTTTTAAATTCCGGAAAATTTCATAATGTGTCTTTAAAGTATCTAAAGGGACCGGATAAATGGCTATGTCAAATAACAAGAGGCGAAAAAAATGCCCATGGTTGAATGACGACACTGTCTCAAGTTGTATTTTATTTTGTACGTGGAATTTTTTTTAGTTAATGTTGTTTTCTAACCTTTTTAAAAGCAATATATCTGTCCCATGTTGTAAATGGGTGGAACAACTTGATTTTCTCGTTTATATGAATTACTGTCCCAAGTAGATGCACGTATGTGGCAACTACGAACAGCCACTCTTTTTAAAAATGGTCGAAATTTTTAAATTCAGCAAAATTTCATAATGTGTCTTTAAAGTATCTAAAGGTACCGGATAAATGGCTATGTCAAATAACAAGAGGCGAAAAAAAATATCCATGGTTGAATGTCGACACTGTCTCAAGTTGTCGTAATTTATTTTGTACGTGGAATTTTTTTTAGTTTATGTTGTTTTCTAACTTTTTTAAAAGCAATACATCTGTCCTATGTTGTAGATGGGTGGAACAACTTTATTTTCTAGTTTATATGAATTACTGTCCCAAGTAGAAGCAAGTATGTGGCAACTTGGGACAGCCACTTTTTTTAAAAGTGGTCGAAATTTTTTAATTCCGGAAAATTTCATAATATGTCTTTAAAGTATCTAAAGGTACCGGATAAATGGCTATGTCAATTAACAAAAGGCGAAAAAAAATACCTATGGTTGAATGTCGACACTGCCTCAAGTTGTATTTTATTTTGTACGTGGAACTTTTTTAGTTAATGTTGTTTTCTAACTTTTTCAAAGCAATATATCTGGCCCATGTTGTAAACGGGTGGAACAACTTGATTTTCTCGTTTATATGAATTACTGTCCCAAGTAGAAGCACGTATGTGGCAACTACGAACAGCCACTTTTTTTAAAAATGGTCGAAATTTTTAACTTCAGCAAAAGTTCATAATGTGCCTTTAAAGTATCTAAAGGTACCGAATAAATGGCTATGTCAAATAACAAGACGCGAAAAAAAAATACCCATGGTTGAATGTCGACACTGTCTCAAGTTGTCGCATTTTATTTTGTACGTGGAATTTTTTTTAGTTTATGTTGTTTTCTAACTTTTTTAAAAGCAATATATCTCTCCCATGTTGTAGATGGGTGCAACAACTTGATTATCTTGTTTATATGAATTACTGTCCCAAGTAGAAGCACGTATGTAGTAACTTGGGACAGACACTTTTTTAAAAGTGGTCGAAATTTTTAAATTCAGCAAAATTTCATAATGTGCCCTTAAAGTATCTAAAGGTACCGTATAAATGGCTATGTCAAATAACAAGAGGCGAAAAAAAAATACCCATGGTTGAATGTCGACACTGTCTCAAGTTGTCGCATTTTATTTTGTACGTGGAATTTTTTTTTAGTTTATGTTGTTTTATAACTTTTTAAAAGCAATATATCGTCCCATGATGTAGACGGACGGAACAACTTGATTCTCTTGTTTATATGAATTACTGTCCCAAGTAGAAGCACGTATGTAGTAACTTGGGACAGACACTTTTTTAAAAGTGGTCGAAATTTTTAAATTCAGCAAAATTTCATAATGTGCCTTTAAAGTATCTAAAGGTACCGGATAGATGGTTGTGTCAAATAACAAGAGGCGAAAAAAAAAATGCCCATGGTTGAATGACGAAAGTGTCCCAAGTTGTTGCATTTTACGGTACACCTTTCCAACAAACTATAGTTACCTTAATGCCAATAGGACATGGTGCATTATACTCTTAATTTTACGTCAAAGTTATTTACTATTTATATACAACAAAAATTTAGACAAAGTTATGTAACAGTTCATTATCTCATACACTCGAAAACTAAATTATGTAAAAGCATGACACTTTTTATCCATGTCAGCCATTTAATTCTGTTAATATTATAGTAATTAACATTTACTTGACATTATTGTACAACATTTTTAGAGCGAATTTTTAATAAAGTAAATGTAATCAGTGTCATTGATGTACACATAGATTCAAAAAAACTAATCAAGCTAACGCTCCTAAAAATGAAATATTCAAAATAAACTAAATAAGGAATGTAATGTTTAACGTGTAGGTCAAACACCTATCACAAACTCTGTATATTTTATTAAGGAAATTTAAATTAACATTTGAAATAGAAATTAGCGTTTTTCTTAATTTCAAGGTGGCCAAGAAACAATTATTCAATTTTTACTATAATTAATCAAAATGCATTGAATGAAAAAATTCAGCATTGAAATGTAACTCTACAAATAGTTATATTTACTTAATGATATTTTAGGAAGTAATGAACTGCATAATAGAAGTGTAATTAAGTGAAATAACAATCACTTTAATTCTATTCAAAATATAATTTAGGAATAAGAAAGTTACAAAATCAACAAGAATTGTTGAAACTAAATTTGAATGTGATTGTTTTTATTTAAACACACCTTTAGTATTGTAATTAATCTTAAAGGAATTCTAATATTGTCTTTAATATTATTTAATTCCTAACAGTTAATTGGAAATTAATTCCCAAGAAATCACGACAAATAAGTACACTCGTAATCGTGGATTTCTCTAATGCAAGAAAATAAAATAAATTGAACAGATTGTATAAATTACTGTAATTCTTTTACAATTGGAAGATACAATCAAGTTCGCATGGTTGCAATCCAGTTGCATGTAACGCAAATACAATTTAAAATACAGACGTTGGAATTGCTTTTTACGTCGGTATTGAATTACTTAAAATATTTTAATTTATTTAAATTAATACTTATAGAAGACGTGTGATCATAAAACAATGAAATTACAATTACCTTTTTGCTGATGTATCTTAAATTTATAAATTTCCCTTCACATCATTAAGTGAAAGTTACATACTTGCATCTAATATCGGACATCACCTTTTCGTACAAGATTTGTGCAATAAACTGTTTTTTTAATTTTTACATAAATATACTGAACAAGTAATACAGCTAGAAAACACGCGAAACAATAAAATTATATTGTAATTCATGTTTAGCCTTGTGGCATATGAAAACCTTGATTTTTATATTTAATCCACCCAAGATACCTTTTACAACTCATTCGTGGTAAAAAATACTTTTTTTAAATCATTCAGAGGAACTCACTTTCACTATTTCCATAATTACAAAATATTTTTTTAGATAAGAACCTGCATAACTGTACTTACATAACATATGTATTTTATGCAATATAATCTTATATATTATTATTAATTTGAATATTACGCAAAATGTGTAAATAAAAACTAAGCAAACTTACCAATGAAAATCAATAAATGTAAAAATGCAACTAAAGGCCTATTAGTCCTGGCCACCATCTTGCTACACAAGTTTCACAAACACTGAAGCTTGTCTTTGATGGTCTTTCACTTAAATCTTAACAGTCGCAAATATACAAGAACTGGATGGCTGTACATCCCTTCCCTTCTATCATAGATTTCCTTAACTTTTAGTACAACTTAGTGGAAATGTACGAATTTCCATGTATACACAATTGTAAAATTTCCAAAATTTTTTCTATAATAAGGCCTTGACTGGTAATTAAGTTTTTCTTTTTTTTTATAATTACAACATTAATTTTATTGATTACCATTTAAGAATACTTTCACTTATCTATCATTAATTTTATTACAGACAATTTAATAAAATTAGGTTTTAAATAATATAATCAGACTCGGTATGACCTTAACTGGAAATGAATGAAATCTAACTTTTATTTTATAAAATTTATTATAGTGGTTATTGATGGTTGTTACTGTTTTATCCTTGTGTTTTTTTACTGACCGTGGTCAAGATGTTTGTAAATATTTTATTACTACTTTTGTGAAATAAAGGATATTTATTTTACTCCGTGTGAACAGATCGTCCATTAAAGATTACGAAAATAAATGTTTATGATTTTTTTCTTTTTAGTACAACGTTTTTTCGCATTTACTTGTAATCTTAAATAAATAGAAATTAAAGTAAAATATTATACAAAAATGTGCTATTAGTGTCCTGGTGATCAACACAAGATTTGTCAAAATGAGGTCGCCAAAAAAGCAGTTAAAAGTTTATTACTTAACTCACACTTTATACAGACATTATCTAAGGAGCGCAAATTTTTTGAAAAGGTTAGGTACTTTAGGTGCTTGTAAAGACATAATTCAAATTTAAAAATGGGAATTATATAAAGCTTAAATTTAAATATCTATTCATGTAACAGAATTTCTAAAGTTAAATTTACATAATATGTGCCAAAATTTATTTATATTTATGTCCCAAAAGTTATATATATTAGATTTTGATGAAGGTTCATTGAATTTTCACTGGTGGAGTGTCGACACCAAAAAGTACTTACCATAAATGTTGATCAATCGAACCAAAATACTTTATTTTTGGACAAAATTAGCTAATAAACATTATCTTAAATTTATAGACAGATTATACAGGGTGGGTCAGTTTAGATGCTTTGTCATGGGAATTCGTTCTTCTGTCAGGTATACAAAAAAATTGGCCTCCATTCCACGGGTTCAAATTTTATGAAAAACTCACTGGATAGGCCAAACAAAACGTTGCTATGGCAAACCATTTGGTATTAAAGATAATAATTTAAAAAAAATTTTTGATTAATAAAAAGTTTATCTAGTTTGTTTCATAAGATTGTACTATAACATAAATCTCGTTATTTACAACACTATACAGGCTGTACTAGGCGTACAAATTTAGGAAAAAAGATTATTATTATTATTAAAGTATAATATTAAATTGGACACGAGAAAATCCTGGAAATTATATTAAAAGTTCGGCATTTCGCCGCAAGGGGGCGCAATTGAAAAGTAAATATTAAAACTTTACTAATTTTCTTGAAAATTCCCAAATTCACATATCCCTTTGGATAACATAATCAGAAACTTAGACAATTCTTCACCATTTTTGTTTAAAGTCCATTGGCGTACCGACCTTAAGACATTCGCGGACACCGCAGGTTTTAAGGTGGTTGCCAAAAGGCCACTACCATATTTTTGTAACCTTTAAAGATAGATTATTGAAACAAGTTGCTAAGGGTTTGTTGTTACATTTTACGAAGCGCGGCAAATACCACTTTGTCACTGCAGATAACGAATTTGTAGTTCAAGGGACAAAGCGGCACACGCCGCATGGAGAATAATGGAACTGTTTATTTTTATTATTCAAATATCCACTACATAAATGAGTTTCAAATACAAGTAAGTAATCTTACTGTCTATTTATATGGTATAATTCAAAGCAGGGTACAATACAAAGTGGAGGTTGATCGGGACATGTTTTGCACATATACCTGATTTCCTTGCGTTTCTTTTGTTTTAAGCACTCCTTGCACCTTATATGAAAGGATTTCTGCTGATCCTTTCGATTAGGAATATCACCTGGAAAATTCATATCCGGAAAATTTGTTGCTCTCTGTTCGTTTGCGCTTCCCATCATGCAAAGGTCCATCATTCAATTCGTGGTCTATACTAAGTAAATCTCGAATTAGTTGTTCCCTGTATTTTAGAATAGTTAATTTTCTATCATACATTTTCATCACGTAATAGGCATTTCAGATTGTAACGTCTAGCAAGTGAAACATCACCTTTTTGTACCACCTAATGGATTTACGGGGGGACGAATAGTAGTAACTGGTCATCTGATCACAACGGTCTACTCCTGACATAAAATCGTTGTACCTCGCAACCTCTATAGGCTTTATTTTCATTTGTCCAAATCTGTTAGGGACATTTATTAGCTCTGGTTGACATTTTGTTGTTATACAAACGACGTCTCGCTTATCATGTCACTTTGAAACGTAAACGTTACCTTTCCGTTGTCATTTATATTGACCCTTTTTTAGATTCGTGCTTATGGCAGCTTTCGGTTTACCTAGCCTGTTAGACCGGAGAGTATCAGTAGTATGGGTTTTTCTGCGGACAATTTCCTTAGAAAGACTGACACTATTATAAAAATTGTCCGTTACTACGTGATGGCCACGGTTTGAGTAGGGCTCCATCAAAGAAAATACCACTGCTTCTGTCTTCTTTTGTCCTTTGTGTACGGGGCCATCTTCAGAGCGGCCTTGTACATTTTCATGCTCAAAACAAAGCCATCTGTTGTACAAAGCTCGTAGAATTTAATACTGTATCTAGCTCTTTTATTTTTAATATATAACCTAAAACTAAGGCGCCCACGAAAAAGTAAAAGTGACTCATCAAGTGACAACTGCTCCGGTGGATAGTAGCTATTTTGAAAATTTAGCAACAACTTGTTTAGTAACGGGCTTACTTTATTCAATTTGTCCATGGGATTAATTTCCTGGCCATATGAGCACGAAAAACACCGCAAAATTTCTTCGTATCTCCTGCCTGATTGTATAGTGGACCACTGGAGAGTAACATAAAGGATCCATAGTGAAGATTTTTCTTATAGAAGGAAATTTTATCTGAGCTTGAAGAATACTTATTCCAAAAAATTGCTTTAGCTCCTGTATTGAAAACGGCTTTATATTGGAATATCTGCAAAATTTTCTTCTGGGACGATTATTAGTCTGCAAAAGAATAGCATATGTATTCATAGAATCAAGCAACATTTGCATGATTTCGTTATCCCAAAGCTTTTCAAAACACTCCGTCACCGTTGGTGGTTCCGGAAAAAGTTTATACGAATACCACAACTTGTTTCGTCAAACTCAAAATTAGGAATATCCAAAGTTAAATCGCAGCATTCTTCTTCATTGTCTTCTCCTTGAGCAACTGTTTCATACTCAGAAGAGTGGGCCTCATCGGATGAACGTGAAGTGTAATCTTCATCTTCATATGTTGCATCTGCCAGGTCATCATCGCTGCTAAATGGATCGGAACTAGAATGATCACTTTCGCCGGTGCTTACCCTATCCATGAGTCGGAGATATCTCTGTTCTTCTTTTGGATTCATTTTCTGTAAAGAGGAAGTCCGTTTTTCACTTACGATAGACGTGAGAAAAATATTTAAATGCAATTCAACATTTGTGTGCACCCCTGTAACACATTTCTGCTTTACAATATCTATCCCATATTTGATTGACTTATTTCAAATTTTGTTTATTCTAAATCCCCACATAACAGATATAAGCAAAAAAAAAGTTGTTTGCAAAATTTTATGGAGCACCCTGTATCTGTATTACAAAATGGCTAAAATGTTTTGTTATCGATGCCAGAGTATTTTTAATTATTGCAGTCACTCTTGTAATATTGTAGTACTTATCCAAAATGAAACCCTATTCTTGCTGCCTAACCTCAATATGTAGGTATATATTATTTATCTTAGTTTTTTTGTTGATCTGTCTATCAAAACAATGTATAGTACAAAACTAAATAAATATCTTACCTTTTTACGACACCACTTATACACATGTGTACACAAAAACAATAAGAAAAACGCAGTAAAAAGCTACAATTGTTCACAGTTAAATGCATAAACATCACGTGTTCACAATTAAAATGTTAAATGAAATAAAATTGTGTGTAAGGACACTTCGCGTTATTTTTTGTTTTTTGTTGGGACAGTAGGCCTGGCTACATATCATTTTATATATATTACTGCGCGGCATTTCGCGCTTTGGCTTCTGTGGTGTCTCAAATTTGAGCGGCATATTACGCTTTGTCCCTGAATATAGAGCGGCATATGCCGCTTTGTCCTCGAACGTGTTAATAAGAATAGGGGAAGCTAGTGAATGTGTAATCATTTAGATTGATATAACATCTAAACGACTTATCCGATTTTAGTAAACTTCAGCTTGTTTGGAAGAGAAACGTTAGTGCTTTAAAATGTATTTACTGATACTCAATAAAATTGCTAGAGGACTCAATTTGAAATAATGTAGAGGCTATTGCGCGCACGGCATAGCTGAGTGGTGTGGGCGGGGTTCTTACTTAATGCTGTAAAAGGGTACTCGTCACAACCCCAAAAACATCAAAATCAGGAGGAAATGTCAAAAAGGCGCCACCTGTTAAATACATTTATAATGGGAAAATGTCATGAACTAGATATTATAATGCCCAACAGGAAACCATAATGTTTACTCAGAATAAAATATTCTCCTCCCTGAAAATTCTACTCCAAAGATATTTACGCAAAGTTCTTAAGCTTCATACAAAAGCTGCACAATTGCGATATTAAAACCAAAACTCATTAAATATTTGGATAAAGTTCCACGTCAAAAATTATTGGCTCAAATAACGAAAGATAAGTGATCGGTACGGTAATTAATTATTCAATTTAAAACACAATAAAATACGCCACCAAACTAAACAAACACGACCCACAATTTACAGAAACCTAGAATTTACTAAACGTGGATATCGGGATGTAGTACCTAACTTCGGGAAAATATCCAGCTGTCATAACAAATAATGAAATTCGCTTACCTGTTTGGCAAAATCGGGCCAATCAAGAATGTCTAAAATAGGCATGCTGATTCCTGTAAAAATAACCACTTCTTGCAAAACTATCCCTGGCATGCAAATAAGCCAGTTGTTCGGTCAACGACCTATTTACTTTACAATTACGTTACATTATGTTTATTAAAACTTATCTTCAACTTCAATTATATCAACCACTTGAAATTAAATCAATCAATCCGCCATAAAATGTGCTCAAATTCAAGAAAATAATATAATGCATTAACTCATCAACCTTTAAAAGTTACGTTATAATTCAATAATCAATGATATATTTCGAACGTAACTCCTTTATTCAAATAAACATCAAAAACATTGACGTTAATTCAATGACTCAATCTCATAAAAACAAACATTTAAAATGTACGTAAATGTTGTGCTGTAGAATAAATGGGTTTACACTAAAGAAAAACATACCACGCATCTTTGAAAATTATCTAATAATACGCAACGCGGAAGTTTGAGGCCGAAAAGCTCTGAAAGTTCATTTTTAAGTTGACTCTATGAGTCAGTAATATTTTGATCAGGCTTATGGTCCCAGTCTATCTTGGAAGCCCACAAACGTTGCATAATATATTTGGCAGCAAGAAAAATAGCACATAAAAAACCCAATGGATCAAAAATTCTCCCTATATCTGAAAGAAAGGTGCGCTTTGTTAGGGGCGTATCCACGATTTGGCACTTATAAGAAAAGGAATCTGAATAAATTTGTTTTTTTATAAGCTTACTAGCTTGTGGAAAACGATCTACCTCGAGATCGGCAAGTTCGTCGAGTGCGCGCATGGCTACATACGGGCTACAATTCAAACCTAAAGTGACTGTATTCGAAACCCATTCGGACAGAGTATCCTCAGGCGCAAATCGCCAAAGAATTTTTTGGTAATTTCTTTGCGAAGGCGTGAACAAAATCTGACGAAACATTTGTTTGATATCCGCAATAGATACGATAGGATGTATTCGAAACATAAGTAAAAGTGAAAATATGTCCTTTTGTAGTTTGAGCCCTGGAAGTAAAGTGTCATTTAAACTTAAACCCGTATAAGTCCTTTAGCAGACGCGTCCCATACTATGCGAAGCTTTATAGTGGTACCTTCATTGAAGGTGCTGGGGTAAATAAAAGGTAGGAGAAGAATTTGTATTTTGTGGAGTAAGCGTCATATGGCCATTATCTAAATAATCCTTCATAAAATTGGAATAGGCTAGTTATAATTCTGGATTTTTTAATAATCTGGCTTCTACCATTAGGAATCTTCGTATAGCTTGGGGGTAGGTGTCCCCTAAGTCAGGTTCAGAATTTTTGAAAGGTAAAGATACCACAAATCGCCCAGATGAGTCTCTGGTAACCGCTTCTTTAAATGTAATCGCTCTACTTCCCAGAATTTAGGGATAATAGAATCTAGGTGGAGTTTGGAATGGGTAAAAAAGGTGTTCGTGTGTGTGTCAGAGGTTGGATTGTTAATTCTACCTACAAGAACCCATCCAAAAGCGGTTTATAAAGCTGTAGGCTGGCCAACATCTCCAAAAATGCGACCATTTAACACAATTTGACTGAACACGTCAGCTCCTACAAGCAAATCCACAGGACTTGAAAGGAAGAATTTATCGTCGGCTAGCTGCAAGCCTTTTATATGATCCCATTCTTTAATTTGTATGTTAAAGGAAGGTATGTCAGAACAAACACTTTGAACTACAATTGCATCGAAATTAAATTTCGGTCCAGAAATATGTTGAGGTTTTATGGTACAATTGCTAACCCCCTTGGAGGAGAACAAAGACATTTGGTTTAGACCAAAAATAGTAGTTGAAAACTGGCGTCTTTGTAAATTTAGACGGCGGAAACAGCGTTCACTTATGAAATTTGATTGGCTTCCGGAATCAATCAAAATACGCTTCTTGTGAAAATTCCCTCTACTGTCGTGGATATGTACGGCTGACGTTGCTAAAAGGACTGTAGTTAGAGCATTGAAAGTGTTAGCAACGGTCGTAGACTGGCCAATGGAAGAAGTGGATGGTGCGGCGGAGTTATCAGCCACAATGCTTGCAGCAGGATCGTGGGCAGGAATAGAATTGGGAAGCGGAATAGGAAGTTAGGCCAGAATCAGAGTACGCAACAGACGCGCTATTACAATGTGAAAATGTACGCTTATTGTACATTTTTGGGAATTTTCTGTATTGGAACTGGGGACTGTGGATATGGATTTCATTGGCTTGGAACGAGTTAAGTGTTGAACCGACTCAAGTGCTTTGCAGTTGCTTCCTAAAAATTGATACAGTTTATCGTACGTCAGGATATCGACTTTACTATATTGAATTTCGAATATGGGTCGGCTGCTAATTTTTCCAAGAGTATGTAGAAAAGTATGAAATCCCAAGATTCGGTATTACACTCTAGGGCTTTTAAAATTCCCAAAGACTGAGAAAATGTATTTAGCAGATTTCTCAAATCCTTTGCAGATTCCGTTCTTAAGGTAGCCGATAAGATTGCATTTAAAGCATTGGATGCTAAAAGCCGCTTATTTTCGTAGCGAGCAATTAATTTGTTGTAGGCGATCATGTAGTTGTCGCTCGAAATTCAAATACTACTCAGTAATTTCAGAGGCTCACCTTCCAAGTAAGAAAATAAATAAATTTTTCTACGTTAAATAGTTTAGTGTTTTGATGTATCAGATTTTTGTACAAGTCGAAAAACGTAGGCCAAAGAGTTTGATCGCCTTTGAAAGTGCTAAGTGTTATTTTTGGTAATTTTAACCCGGCTTCGGCATTTGTTTAGTAGGCGTGGGCAATACCGTAGCTGCCTCCTCCACTTTAGCAATCTTGCTGTAAATAAGCTTACACTCATTGTAAAAATTATCAGTTTCTTTACCAACAGCATCTTGTAATAAAAATTCGTCGTGGTCCTCCACTAACATGATAATTTCGTTATGGACTTCATCGAATTTGTCATGATTCGGCTGTAAATTTTGGTAAACAACTCGAATTTTTTCACGGGATCCAGTTTCGCCTTGAGCTTTAACATCCAAACGATATATCTCTGTAAAGTTGCTCTTCTCTTCTCTAATTTTTTGCTTGTTTCAAGAGGTATTTTTAAAATTTCTGTTAGGTAAATGAAAATGGAAAGAAAGTATTGTGTGACTTTGTCACACTAATGCCACCCTGTATATATATATATATATATATATATATATATATATATATATATATATATATATATATATATATATATATGTGTGTTACCACCATAAAAGTTACAGCTCAGTACTATAATGGGTGACATCCGTTTCATTCCACAAGATACTGTATTACCTATAAAAAAATTATGACATCACCTTTAACAATAATCACTACTCAAAACATAGTGATCTACTAAAAGGAGGTTGTGAGCGAGGTATAATCGTCGGTCCATCAGGTTGCGGAAAAACAAATGTGATAATTACCTTATTAGAACATCCAAATGGTTTGCGTTTTGAAAATGTTTATGCATACTGCAAACCTTCATATCAACCCAAATACCAGCACCTACGAAATTTACTTGCACCTTTAAAAAATATCGGGTGTTTCGAATACAGTGATAACAGTGATTCACGTAAAAAAAAATAACGATTTTTGATGATGTGGCATGCCATAAACAGAATGGAATAAGGGATCATTTCTGTTTTGGCAGACACCGAAACAATGATTGTTTCTATCTGTGCCAAACGTATTCTTCTATTCCAAAACGGCGTATACGCAATAATCCGAATCTAGTAGATCTGTTTGAACAAAATAGCACCAATTTTATGCATGTGTATGATGATCACGTTAATGTAGATATGACATTTGATAGATATAAGGACTTGTGTGTTTGTTGCTGACGTGACAAATTCGGATTTCTTATGCTTGATAAAGAGAGTGATGTTAATGCAGGTCGTTTCCGTAAGGGATATGACTGTTACATTGTATTATAAATACTACACTTGTTATGTAAACATGCAGTAGTAATGGAGAAGCGCTTAGTACAAGATATTTTGCGCGCTCGCAAGAGTGTGTAACAAAAATATGCTAGTTTAAAGGAAGATACCTTACTTACAGAGTGTGCAATGGAGGCGCAGTTTAAACCTATAACACAACCATTGAAACAATTGATTACTAAACAAGATAGTTCTCTCGCCAAAGCGGAACCATTTACATCAGAATTCGGAAAAACTGAGCCTATTGCACATGAAAAGGAAGTTTTTTTTGCATCATATCCCTAAAACATCTGGAACTCGGAAGGCATCACGTATTCTTGTTCCCGAGGCCATTCCACAAGTTTTAGAGGAAACTGGGATTGCTGATACCACACATGCTGACGAGAGGGAGATTCCTACTTTACAATAATTGAAATCAGAACTGTTAGCTGCTGGATCTCAACCGGTCTTTGAAGAGTACCTTAGTCAGTATGAAGGATTAGCGAAATATTATGTGGAAGGTGTACTTAGAGATCCCGAAGTCGCGTATGATTTAACATACGGTGTACACTTTCTTCCCGAAAAAAAGAAATTTTTTATTGGTGATGCTGAACTAGACCTTGCTGGAGAGAATTTTCGTATCTCTCTTCCTGATGGATCATCATTAGACTATGATGGAACTCCAGGATTATATGAAATACTATTTAAAAAAGCTCCTACGGGATACAAAAAGAGTGATCTGCATTATAACCCAGATGCCCAAATCCAAGGAACTAATAGTAGGAAATACATTAAGATCATTAAACCATTACTTCACCTTAAAAAACGACCCGCTACATGAGCTATTGCACCAGCTGCCACAAGATTTCGCAAAACTTCTATCTCCAAAAGACGGGGTGGAATGCAACTATTACGATATAATAACAAAGCGATTGAGTTTGTACCTTGGAATGATCCGAATAAATTAGTGGATTGGTTGCAGGAGCTATTGGCATCAATGTCGGCAGGAAATACTGGCAATCACAACGAAATAATATATATACTTGACGAATTACGTAAAGCGAAAGTAATAAAGTAGATTCTCTGGTTATAACCCTATTACTACATTCATTTCATTTCATTGTTACAACGACCATCACTATAGATACTGCTACATATCCAGCAGATGTCAATAGATAAATTTGGTGGACACCTTCATGATCAAACGACAATAGATAAATTTGGTACACATATTACTTATCATCATAGTGATGCCACGAAACAAGGTTATTTATATATATATATATATATATATATATATATATATATTACCAAACTTATTTTACCTTACAAGGCATAAGAAGACAGTAGATATTCCATTGGGTACAGATGGTAAATATTTGTTTCCTTATACAGAGTGTACTATAGCGCATTGTATGTGGTCGCTTCGAGTTCTTCACCTTCAAGTGGATGATCCACTGTATAGGTCGCCGATGTTTCTAATTAGTCAAACTATAAGTAAGGAAGCTGTGATTCAAACTATAATACCAGACGGTGTCAAATTTACGCAAAAACAAGCATTCATCATAGAGATTCCACTAAAATCGAAAGCGATAAAATGAGTAAAGCTGATATTGTTGAAGAACTGCACAAACCAGCTAGGAGAAATTTTCCGCGGCGTTGTGTAGTACTAAAAGGTTTAAATGATCTCTTTCAAGCTGGTTTAGTGGAAATGATACCTTACGCTTGGGTAAATAAAGGATTTCCATACATTTTAGGGATAATAAAAGCTTTCTCTAAATATGTCTGAGCTCTTCCCATCAAATGCAAGAATGGTAAACTAGTCGTAGATGTAACGAATAAACTGTTGTCTGGTTTGTAAAGGACGCCTACACATATACAAACTGACATGGGAACGGGGTTTTGATAATGCTGAATTTAAAAAAGTTATGAAAAAATTTAATGTTAATCATTACAGTAGTTATTCCAACTTGACGAGTAAATCGTGTAAATCGCACTCTTAAAGCAATAATGTGGAAAACATTCAGTATACAAGGGTCCTATAAATGGTTATCAATAATACCGTAAATTGTTGTAGATTATAATTCAAGAAAGCATAGAACCACCGGATACAAACCTATAGATGTAACCGAAAAGAATGCTGCCTCTATTTTCAAACATTTAAAATGTCATAAAGTTCTTCACCGTAAGGCACCTAAATTTAAAGCGGGGGATTATGTACGTATTAGAAAATACAGAAACATATTCTCTAAGGGTTACACACCTAATTGGAGTTACGAAGTCTTTAGAATATCAGCAGTGAAACGTTCCAGTCCAATTACCTACACATTACGTGATAGTCGAGATGAAGAGATACAGGGACGTTTCTATGAGCCAGAACTTCAAAGTATTAAACATCCTGACATTCACCTAGTTAAACGTGTAATACGACGTCGAGAAAAAATGTCTCTTGTTTAATGGTTAGGGTTTGATAATTCTCACAATTCATGGATTTCTAACAAAGGCATTATATAATACGTTCTGTACGATTCCTTTTATATATTGTAATATTATGATGTAACAAATAACTCCTTTTTTTTAATTTTTTTATTTAGTATTAATACATACACTACTAAAGCGTTTCATAAATACGTAATCACTAGGTTGCTTTTCTAGGACAGCTGAAAGTATTTGACTACACTCTTCTATTCTTTTCCTAAAGCGTGCAGTGTCTCTTGCTAACTGTTCCCATTCTCCCTTTCTCTCCCATTCTAGTACATCGTGAACTACGTTTTTGAGCTCATTAATGCAGACCTCCTTCACTTGTGTTGTCATCTGTTGAAATATAATTCAGTAAATGACATTCTATTTCATGTACAAATTGTTCCAGAGATATTTCTCTAATGTCTTCTATTAACCGCTTAATACAACAAATGCACTCTACACCATCGTCATGCGATAGAAAATATTTCTCACACAGACGTATTCCACTACCATATTTATAAACTAGATTATCTAAATAGTCATCACTAAACGTACCCCGCCCATACACTTTTTCATGTTCAGCATCAAATTCTAGTGAATGAAATTGGCATATTAGTCTTTGCACTGCACTAACACAATCCACAGCCTTAGGCCACGACTCTGCACCATAACACATCCACATATTGACTAAGCTTTATTATTATCCCTATTCTCGCTTTAGTCGTTACACTCACTTATTGCTTAACGGCTTTCGCAACTTCTACGTCAATATCAATTTTCTCCTTCTCCTCTTCCACAATTTCGATAACAAATGCTACATTGAGATTAAATATATCTTGTAATGGAACTATTAACCTGTGCATGTCAACATCAGGCATTTCCGCTGCCGCATGTATTATTTTATTATAAAATTCAGGAAATTCCATAGTAGGCACTAAATCCAATCGGTAACTGACTATCTTAAGAAGTCTCCATAACTGTTCTATAGACTCCCATCTTAAATAGATTTTTGATTCTTCACAATCAGAGATGCGTATAATTTTCGTCTTGTTAATAGTTTCATACGATATCGTTTTCGAACCCATCTTAGTAGGTAGCCATGTCCCTTCAGGTGTGTAGATATAATTTGTAATTATCCCTTTATTGTCCATAAGTTTGTGCCATTCCTGCTTATCGAACACCACTCCATTACTCTTCGATCCACCAAGTTTCACGACTCGTTTAAAATTGTACTCGCTCCCCATTTATATCCTAATTTCCCGACTATTTCTACCGTCAAGGTTACCTGCTTCACCTTGACCGCCACACTGCACGTTACTTCAGCAATCATACCGTTTCAAGGCCTTTATTCACGACGTTTCTGCAAGGTTGGCGGGATCTCACTAATCACTTCAAAGATGTCTCCTTCACCTTCCCGGCCCCACACATTTTTAAGGTTTCCCATTATCAAGGTTCACTCCATTACAATATTCTCCATTCTCACGTTTACCACTATTCCAAGGTTATCATTTTCAAGGTTCACACGCCCTCGAGTTCGTTACAACCTCAAGGTTCCCACATTTACAATGTCCTTTCCTTTCTTTAAAAGTAGGGATAACTGCACATATATGAAAATGTAAACTTTCACCATTAACACTCATAATAAAATACTTATCTTTTTTGGGATTTTTAATGGTGTACTTTAAATTATACAATCTAAACGTTTCGATAACACTTACAGTTATCTTCGTCAGTAGTAATGTTTCTTAAAAATTGTTAAGGATGTAGTAAACAATTTTGTCAAATTTGCACATATAGTATCGTGTTATTTCCACCAGTGTCAGTATGTCTGCTAGCCCAGTACAGAACGATTGGGATGATAGGGAGTGCTACCAAACACTATCACGTTTTAATCTAAGTGTGCGGCGAGCATGTGAACTAATTCCCAGCTGGGTGCAATTTGAACAAAAAGGGCTACTGCCTTCTACGACATTAGAAGCATTAAAAAATACATATGTAGATGTGCAATAGAATACTGAATGGTTTGGCAACCTCGATAAAAGAATTCGCTACTTCCACCATCATGCCTTCATGGGTAATTTGGGATATTATTCACACCCATTTGCTCTTCATACTCGTTATCATCTTGCTGGCCATATGCATTTATGCTATGACTGTTATAAAGCATTGCAACCAAGTGAATACAGAGTTATTGACCATCATACACATATGGATAGGTGGGTCGCAATTTACCACATGTCACACCAAGAATACTGGTGCTCATCGTGTAGAACGCCGCTAATAATGCTGCACGAGGTATATGAAGATGATTGATGCATACTCTGAGGAGAAGTGTATTATTTGGACAATTGGTTTTTTTTTTATAATGTATATATTGTATATAATAAATTATTTCCTGTTAGTATCTTACTGTATTCTATGGTGAGATGTGCGACGTGACACCAACCTTTTATTATCCTCAGTATTACAATTGTTTCGATAAATGTTTACTTATGTATCGAACATAGTCTCGAGTTCACTCAGCTACATCGCTTGCAGCAGCAGGGTTCATTTCCATATCTTCTGTCGATACGGTTGAATGCTTTATGTGTGGAGTTCGAATAAACCAATGGAGGTCATCTGACACTCCGCTACTGGAACATCTCCGATTGGCACCACACTGCACGTACGCTCAATTACTTGCACCACGTCCTCGCAGGTGTAATGATACAGAAGTGGAAAGAACCTTTTGCACTTGTACTAAATCAAAATGTTTTATTCCTAGAGAAAATCATATATCTGACTTATTACATTTGTACATATAGCAAATAAATACATTAGCATATAATTATCTTTTTTTAATTTGTTTCTAAGCATGGTATCAAAGAGGAGTAAAAAATTACATGAGCAAGCCTTGAAAAAGTGAGATGTCTATTTGAGTAGGTAGGGTGCGCAAATAGCTTTGACAATGTGTTGGGTGTCAGGGACCTTCGTATTTTATACGCCTTACAGTGTGGTATTCTTAGAAATGTGCGACCTTGGGATAGTTGTGTGCAAACATGACCTACTTTTTCGTAACCTTTAGCTGGGGGACCTTAAAATTGCGGTAACCTTGGAAATGTGTGACCTTGGAAATGTGGTGAGTTCCAAAAGGCTCCAATTTTACCTACTAACGTTATCAAAAATTGTATTACGCGACATGTTACAAAACCCGTTTGAAAATTTAAAAATTCGCTTGCGTTTGTGCATTGAAGAAGAGGGTAGGCACATACAGCATTTATTGTAACTTTGACATCCTTCATCCAATAATTGCTTTATATTTGTATTAAATTGTTATTATGTTTTGTTACTGAATAAAGTCTGTCAGATTTGTTAATTTTATTTAATATCAGTTTTTACATAAAGAAAACTGGAGTGTTGGGTGACAATCAGAATACCTTCGTTGTGAAGAAAACAAAAGATATGAAACTATACATTTTTGAACAGAACATGAGTCCCTCTTTTGAATGCCATCGAAACATACAGGGCGTTCCATTTAAAATAATAAATGTTTTTATTTTATTTTTATTCATTTTGAGTTGAGCAGCATTAGAAACACCCTATATTAATGGAATAAAGTTTGAACAAACTTTGAAATAAAACTATTAGGTAAACCAATTCAATTAGTGAAAACCTCATCTTTTTAGTGCAATTTATAAGCTTTGCATTTACATTTAAAATCTATCACTTTTATTTCGGACACCCTGCATTAGAATCATCATTTTTTGTACTATTTCTAGTTACATTCTAGTTTAATTAATTATAGATTTTTCGAAAAAAAATTTGAAGTTTTCAAATGGTTATTGTCAGTTGTCAGTATTGCCAACTTAATTTCAACAGGTATGAAAAAAAAAGTACATCAATTTTGTTTATTGCATGGTTTACTCGTACTCGAAAACACCTTGCAATACAGATAACTATTAAGTATCTCAACATTTTGTTTTTATTTTGTTTAATTAACTACATTGAACTTTCCTGAGCATTTATTTTTTTCTGATTTTGAGTTCTGTTTTTTTACTGTCAGATGACACCCTTTTATAAACAATAAACATATATCTATCGCCTTTAAATTGTTTTTTTTTGTAAGATGTTTGAAGCAATAAATCCATCGTAAACCGTTCGGCAGGAAAGTTTCAGTCTGTGCAAACCACTGAAACGCACGTATGTAATTGCACGAGAAACACCGTATGTTTACATAATTGACAAATTTCTGTCAAAGAGAATTTTGAATATTCTACCCAACTAAATATTAGAAAAATTATGGCCAAATAATTTACGTGTACGCGACAAATATTTAATGATTGTTTTTAGATGTACTAAAAAATTAAACAAAAGGGCAATTGACAAATTTCTGTAGTTTACAGAATTAGTACATTTTGATACAGTTTTCATAATTACTAAAAACTTGTCGCGCACACGCAAATTATCTGCCTTATTTTTTTTATTATCTTATTGTGTAACATGACTGAAATTCTCTTTAACAGAAAATTGGTCAATAACTTGAACATCTCTTTATTTTTTTGCAATGTTAAGCGTGTATTTCAGCATTTTGCACCTACTGGATTTTTTTCCCGTTTGTTTTTTTATGGATTTTTTGCTTCAAACGTCCTATAAAAAAACATGGTAGAAATGTGTCAATCGTTGAAAATCTCGTAATTTATTAACAATTTCAAATTGTAAAATAAGATAGTTGTACCCGAAGGCAAGTTGTAAACATATCTATGGTTTATAAAACTGTAATAATATCTACCGTTCTATTACTTTCTTACGCGTGAAGCCATAAGTAAAGTATTGTTTCGAACTATTGGCGTAGGAAAGGCTCTCAGTGGAATTTTTGTCACCTACTGGTAGCAGTAGTTTTTATATTAGGGGTAGATCCCCTAATTTGATATATGTGGTATATACGTAAATAAGCCGACAGGGGGTTTTCGTCCAGGGGAGTTTTTTAAATTTATTTTTGGCTAATTCAGGGCCGTTTTCGAGAAAATTTACTTTTATTGTTTGAAAAAGCTAGACGCTTGAAATATTTTTGTCACCTACTGATATATTTAGATTAAGGATAGCTCCCTCAATTTGATATACAGGGTGTCCCCGGTAGGGGTTGCGCACTCTTTTTATTTTGGAGTTTTCGACCAAATGTTATTCTTCATAAAAAGTTTTGCTTGGCCTGAAACTTATTTTTAGCCTAATTTCTATTTTTTAAAATCAAGTAGGCCTTTACAGTTGAACAAAAACTATTTTCATTTTAGGTAACGTACCTTTTCTGTTCATAGTATGCCAAAATCTTGTTAAGAAAAGTTGTTCGGAATGAGAAGTTATGGCCATATGCAAGGCTGATAGTCCTACTTTGGTAAAATTCTTCATTTTTCAATTTCGTTTCAGGTGAAGTACTTTTTCTGTTGATAATACGCCATTATTTTACGAAAATTTATGTTAATTTTAAATTTGAGGATAATAGCATATCAAATATTTTTTATCACAATGAGACTACTCCAAATTCAAGAGCTTTGCCTGATAATGCAAGTCGAAAATCTAGTTGCATTTCGATAGCAACTGTCAAACAAAATCCCTTTCTGCGACAGTAAAGTTACATATCTTATGTACCATCACACACGTCAAAAATGTTAACGTTAGATCAGCGTATCTACTTAGTAAAGTGTTATGGCATTGGAAATGTCAGCTACAAATATGCAATACAACTATTTCACCAAAAATATCCAGACCTGCATATAACCAGGCAAGCAGCAACAAAACTTATTAAAAAATTTGATAGAACTGGCGATGTGAAGGACACTAAGAGACTACCACGACAACATGACGAAGAGGACGCTGCCACACTAGTAATTCTTAATTCAGTTCAAGAAGCACCAACATTATCACTGCGAAAAAGGTCAGAGAATTTGAGAATAAGTAAGTCATACATTCAGAGAATTTTAGTTAAAAATAATTTTCATCCGTTCAAACCCAAGTTTGTCCATAAGCTAGAAGACGGAGATGATGACCATCGATTATAATTCTGTCTACTCATGGGAGAAAGAATAATGGACCATAGATTATTCTATAGAAATATTCTATTCAGTGACGAATCAACCTTTTCGACCAATGGCGTTGTGTCAACGCAAAATTGTAGATTTTGGGCTCAGAACAATCCAAATTTTCGTATTAGAACCCGGAGTCAGCGCTTCAAAAAAGTAAACGTTTGGTGCGCAATGCTCCACAATAGAATCATTGGTCCCTATTGTTTTAATATTTTAAACCAAAATACATACTTGGAGCTTTTGAACAACTTTGTTATGACCGAATTAGAAGAGGAAGTTTAGAGTTCAAAGGAAAGCTTTTCTATCAACAAGACGGATGTCCTGCACATTCCACACTGAGAGTTAGGGCCTGGTTAAATGAGCATTTTCCTAATCGGTGGATTGAACGCTTTGGTCCACTAAAGTGGCCGGCGAGATCTCCAGACCTCAATCCACTGAACTTTTTCTTATGGGGCTACCTAAAGGAAAAAGTTTACGCAAACGAGTTAGAAGACGATTTGGAAAATTTAAAACAAAAAATTATAGAAGCTGTTGCTAGTGTGAATGAAGAAATGCTTTCATCGACCTACCTAGAATTTAGAACCCGAATAGAAGAATGTGTACTAAGAGGAGGATATTACGTGGAATAATTTCAATGTTTAGAATTTAATTTGTTTTTTGTTATGTTGTATTAAAGAATAAAATATCCTAGATATGATGTATGTAGTTACTGCAATTGTTTACTACAGTTCGTTCTATTTTTCAATTAAATCATGCGAAGTTTACGCAATTTTATAATATCGTTCAAATAGCAGTAATTGACCTACCGTACTTTGATAATAATCAATATGGCATCGACAATAGCAGAATCATCTTTATTATTAATTTTGCGACGAAAATTTACATAACTCAATAACTTTTCGAATTTTATCAAAGTAGGACTGAAAATTTGCATATGACCATAACTTCTCATTCCGAACAACTTTTCTTAACTAGAATTTGGCATACTATGAACAGAAATGGTACTTTACCTAAAATGAACATAGTTTTTGCCCAACTGTAAAGGCCTACTTGATTTTAAAAAATCGAAAGTAGGCTAAAAATAAGTTTCAGGCCAAGCAAAACTTTTTATGAAGAATAACATTTTGCCGAAAACTCCAAAATAAAAAGTGTACAACAGTGCGCAACCCCATACGGGGACACCCTGCATATGGTAGATACGCAAATAAGTCGGCATGGGATGTTGGGGGGTTTTTAAATTTATTTTTGACTAATTCTGGCCCGTTTTCGAGAAAATTGATTTTTCATAATCTATAGTTTACAGTAAACCTTAAAAAAATTTATATTTATTCTTGTGAACTGTTGTAATACTGCTTGCCCTAGTTTGTAAAATTGTAATGTTCTTATTTTAAAATAATAGTCACGAAAACTTATTAGAATTTGTGAAATGGTGTATACCGTATACTTTAAACAAATATTACTTATGTGTAGAGACGGGCAGATATGCTGTAAAGATAGTGCATATATGCACTTACATATGCAATAAAAAAGTGAAGAAATATGCACTCAATATGCAGTAATATAGCCATATATGCACTAACATATGCGCTAGAAAATTTTACTTTTATCAGGATTTTAAGTAAATTCAATTTTTTCAATTCTTGAATTACAATTATTACTAATTGTTACAACTATTTATGTATTCCTAAAAACTATATAACGAAATTAACAATAATTATTTATTATATTGTATTGGTTATACATTACATACATAAAACACATAACATAATACAGCACAAGAAGAAAAATAATGAAATTTAAAGATTGTTGCAATAAATAATCATATTTTTATCAATTGTTTCTATAAGTAAATTATGGCGCTTATCTTCTAATATGTGGAATGGAATATTGCACGAAACCATCATTTTACACAGATCTTTGTTAAAGTTATTGACATTTTCGGTTTGGCTCATATAAGTAGGCAATAGTTGTTGTGCTGGTCGATTTTCATTTTTTGTTTTCTGATGTGGACCCGTATTGACATGTTGATCTAATTGAAACTTTTTGTTGACTTTTACCTACAAAAATATTAATTTTAAAATATTTCTAATATTAGTTATTTAGTAGTTGTATATTAAGTCAAAAAAAAAATGTGTTTGCCTACTGAACTTGAAGTTGAATGTTAGAAAAGACACATTAATAATTTCAATTTATTATTTCTGAGCTAATATTTCAAAACTATCTATAAATTTTAATTTATCTTTAGACTAAACACTGCTGTAAACATTGAATTAATGTTTTGTTGTTTATTTAAAGCATTATCCAAAATCTCCAGTTATTTTATTAATTGATACAACAAAATAAATATGTGAATTTTATTTCACAATTGTAAATCCAAAATTATATATACAAAACGAAAAAATTATCAAAAGACGAATATTGGTAAGAGCACTTAATTAATTAATTCAATTATTGCAGGGCAGATCGTATTTTAACAAACACGTGTTTAACTAATGTATTTGCAACTCATTTTTCAATTAAATAAAACCTTCACAAAATTTTGTCTAGAATAATAAATGAGAATTACCATAAAGAACACAAAAACAGCTTAAAACTATTTAGCAAGATTTGGGTTTATTTTAATATGAGTACAATATCACTAGAACAAAGCGTGCATGTCATACATACCTCCTTCTCGCAAATAATACAAAACACTACACTTCCATCGTATTTAAAACACGAATACGATTTCAACCACCTTCAAATTAGATCGTTCCTAGAGCTGCCCACTTTTGGCATATTGACTTCAAACGGCTTCAAGTGAATGAAATATTTGCAAACAACTACAACCCTACCAGTCTTAAAAAAAAAAACGGAAATTCCAAGATTTTCATCAAAAATACCGACGTACCTTCGTCAATAACTGCAATGTAGTTATTGTGCATATTACTAAAGTACTAATTAACGTAGTTCCCAAATACCTAAGTTTCTAAGAAGTTTTAAAGCGGCTTAAAGTATAAAAGCAGGTATAAGATTTGAGTAAATAAATATTTGTGTCTGTTAAAAATAACTTCCAGAGAGTTGACGAAATTACAAGCTTAAAGTTTTAAAAATCTCGGTACAAATATTGGTAAACTTATGTTCTAACATAAGAAAGAACGGAAAAAAGACGCAAACATGCACCTTCATGCTCTTACCACCTCGTATAATTATGCTCTAATGATGTAAAACGCCTTATATATGCAGTATATGCAAAATAAAATTTGTGATTTTGGGGCCTAAATGTTAAAAAACGTACATATTCTTAAGAAAAAGTTTCGTATGCCCAATAACAGAAAATATGCAAATACGCATTTGCCCGTCTCTACTTATGTGTTTGTAATATGTAAAAATGAAAATTGAATAAAAATGCTAAACGGAATTTGGGACCCTACCTATTCGACTTAAAATTTTTGAAATGCTACAATAAGTTGTTTCTTATGAGTATAGGTGAGTAGAGCAAAAAAAGTTGCGTTTTAAGTGCAGTTTATCGTGTCAAATTTGTATAGGCCACTTTTAGGACCATTTTTTATATTTTTGATAAATTAATAAATGAAATAGATAAACTGACGCTTGTAAAACGCAATCACCTTTTCAAAAATATTAATTTCTATTTGAAACTAGGGGCAAATTTAAAAGTTCAAGAGTGCATCTTTTTTAGGACTTATGTGTTGATGATTTTGGTAAATAGTACATTTAATTTATTCCGAGGCAATGACCTATATAAAACGCTTTAGTTGATGAGGGTACATATGTGAATTATTATTTTAATTAAACTGATTTTTATGTTTCAGATCACGTCCTAATTAGTTTGATTTAATTTTTTTGCTTTTTTTTACAATAAGGTACACAGTTTTACTTTTTCATTTCCCTAACCTGAATTACTTCAGTTCTTATAAAGTTATTACACCACTTAACCAATTTTTTCTGTTTCAAATCATGAATTGATAATTTTTTAATATATAAGTGAAAAGCAATGCAAGTAATTTCTGAATATATGCAACACACATTACACACACACACACGCATATACACACACGCACACACACAACCCCTACGTACACACAACCCCCACGCACACACAACCCCGACGCACCCACGCACGCACACACGTACGCACGTACACACGCACGCACGCACGACTGAACACTCACACACCACATACACACACAACCCCCACGCACGCACGCACACACGCACGTACGAACGCACGCACGACTGTACACTCACACACACCACACACATACACACACACACACACACACACACACACACACACACACACACACACACGCACACACACACACACACAATAGAGTTTGATTTTGCACAATTAGGCTCAATCACATCTTGATTATCACTGAAGGGAGAGTAACCTATATCTTCATTGGAAATAAGATTTTCTGTAAAAGTTTGTACTTGTTTTGATTCAATGACAGAGTATACGTATAAGTGTTTAAATTTCAAACCATTTTTCTTAGTAAATAGAATAGAAAGTCATGATTTTGAATTGAAAGTTTTTGTTTCTGAGCAACTACTTTCATCGTTGGTGGATGAAATAAAACTAAACGAAAAATTACAAAATTTTTATTTATGTACTAGACATACAGAGTGTAAATTACAATAATTATGCTGTACTGCACAATAGCATCATGGATAATAAGACCATAGACAACGATTCTATTATCGAAAGGTGTTAGAGATTCCATTTCCAATTTGATGTCCACTGTTGAGTTTTTCAAGGATTCATTTTGTTTAGAGCATTAGAAATACTGGACTTGATTTGAATTTGGAATAGTTGAATAATGCGTCTTTATCATCTTCACCATAGCAATCACATCGGAATTTCTAAAAATTGTGATAGGCGGGTATGTATTGGTTAGCACCGTCGTATAGATAATAGTTAGAGTTCAGATTGTTACGTGTTTAAACGGGAAGCTGGAAGAAAAAGAAAGAAGGAAAGGTATCTCTGCTCATTCACAGCTAGTGAGCACACCGAACTAGCTCAAAAGTGTCGGTTAGGGCGGGGTGAGAGAAGAAGGATGTTGGATATGCCGGCGCCAAGAGCCGCTCCTCTAGATATAGATAAGATTTACCGCTGTCCCGACTCTTGGACAGTGGTGCAGAATGGAATGAGTAAGGAGATTGTAGGAAAAGGGAAGTTCAAGAGGAAATAGGAATAATAACACTGCTGTAGTGCGAAATAAACAACTGTATATTTCATTTTTAACCATAAAAAAACTAAATAATGGAGAGCGTGGATCCATTTAATTCACCACAAAAAAAATATATGTAAATAACCTAAATGTACAAAAAAAAAAGAAATAGTAAATACCGTTCGCAAGTAAACTACTTGTGTTCGACACCTGGGAACCAGTAATTGTTTATTTACTTCTAGAAACCAAAACTTAAACAATTCCCCTTTTCAAGGGAAGGCCTTCATTTGTTTAAACTAAAAGAGAATATATTTTGACGCCTTTACAAAGCGTAAATTATTACCAAATAATTAAAAAAAAAAAAAACAACTTGCGGTGGTTTACAGAAAAGAAATAAATTTTTATAGTGAGTACTAATTTTATAGCTCAGAAACCATTTTATCCTTTAAAACAATAATGAATCCAATATCATGGAAATTTAATAATTGCATAAATTTTAAGAGGGAAAAGAAAACGTTAATAATTCATGTCTACACCAATGCAAAAAAAAACATATGTTCATATAATGGTTAGTTAAGCTACTTTTACGCATCCCAATTAAAGTGATGCTGCGCACAACACAAAAATGGCAGTCAAAATAGGTACAGTTAAATGTTACTATTATAATTACAAAACAAAATAAGGGAAGTAAATAATGGTCAAAGATCAGGTAATGAAGGTCACGTGGTTGTGAAGGGAAACATTAATAATACAGCAATAAGGATATAGTGATAACAGGTATATAAATATAGGTTAAGATATAGTTATAACAGATTAATTGGTTTATTTTTAGCAGGTGTACTTTATCATTACTGGTCTAAAGGTTTACACAATAGTGATTCAGTTAAATCTCATGTGATGATAGAAAAAGGAATGATCTAACCTTTCTATAAGTGGTAATAATTATGTGCAGTCGATGCCCTCGGATCACGAACGTATGCGGAAGTTGTCACGATCCTGCTCTATTTTAGTTACGATTCAGAAGTTAAACCAGAATAGTACTTGAATGTAGATAATATGGAGGTAATAGTTGAAGTTAAATCGTTGAGTCTAAAAGTATAAGGTACTTCGTTGAAGCCAAAATGAGAAAATTTGTTGAAGTTAAAAGTAGAAGGTACTTAGTTGAAATTAAAAGGACCAGGTAATTCGTTAAAGCTAAAAGGAGAAGGTAATTAACATTATGTAAGTAAATAATCTTTATTCGTTACCCCTTAGATGGAACGTGCCAAATGTGTATCTATCGAAGTGCTTTCCTTTCTTTACGAAAGCATCAATAATTCGTGTTTTGATTAAAACGTCTTCAATCGCTAGGAAAGAAGTCAATTATTACTAACAAATCAGAGAAATTCACTGGTAACTTACTCGATCTTACCGAAGAAAACCGCATGTAAGCGAGCAACAAAACTTGCACATAATAATTAGAAAATCACCAATTGTTTTATTGCAAATTATGCTTCTTGAAGATATATCCGATTATTTATATCGTATAGTAGTATATAGGAATTTTTCAAGAAGACATCAAAAATTTTCAGCTTAGCAAAATGGACGCCATAGGAAAGAAAGAAAACGTAATTTTTATGTTAAAGTTGTATTATTCAAAATCTATTTGTTATCAATATTTTATCTATATCATTAAATGCCCAAAAATTATAAATTGTGATTTCTCCATTAACGCCATCTAGAGAGGACTTCTAAAAGCTTGTAATATAGTTCACCTTAATTACCTATATTTTAGGATACGTCACTAGAGGAGTAACGATGTAGATTTTAAATGAAATATTATGTAAATGTGAATTTATAACGTTTGAATAACCAAAGGTACGAAAATTTATAATAGGCTCATAGGAAAATTATTTAGAAATATGATGTGGTTCAAATTATGAACAGAAACAACGTAAGCATTCCTAGAAAGAAGGTTTGAGTAAACATGTACAACTTGTACAGAAATTTACAGTAAAATATCAAAGTAACTTAAATATACCAAAACCCAAATTATCTCGTTACAAGAAGGTACTTTAAGGTTTCTGATGTCAATGTGATCAAAATTTCCGGCCCTTGCCGACTTTGTGTGCCTTTTACCTTGTTGAAATGCAAATATTATACAACGTGGTTTTTTCCAGTTGCGTAGACGTTTTTATTGGCCATATATCTGAGGTTGCTTGTTTTAAAGCAGGTAATTCATATAACTCCCATTGACGAAATGAAACAGTAATAATCGAATTTTGATTGATTCCTTCAAACAAGTTAAGTTTCGCAGGACCACTAATTCTACTTGTAATGGTTCTTTATTCTTTGGTGACCAGCCCAAATGACTTAGTGCATTGCTCTTGCTTGACATATAAGAAATATATCCTTTAAGTGTAGATGTTATGCCGGGATCGCTGCAAACGTCCACTCTTTGACCACCTAATTCATAACGAATTTCGAAAAGAAAGTTGGAAAAGTTACTGGTTAAGTTGCATGTTTTCCTTTCATCTTCTCTTTTAGCTCAAGCTTACTTTCTATGTACAGAACACTATCGTAGTTAGCCGTAATTAGATCTTGACTTTGAAATAAGATGCGTATTTCTTCAGAAGGTTCATATTTAGAAGCTCCATACGGAAGATAAGTGTGAATATCTGATTTAATTATAGTATCATCAAAATGTACGCTTTGAAATACGTTTAATGAATCAGCCATTGTCGGTGAGAACTTTTAAACCAATTAACGTTAAAAAGTGTTTCTCTGTTGATGTTAACCGCAATGAAGGTTGATGACTAATTAAAGACTTACAGGAGGGATGTCTTTTATATGAATTGTTGAACGATGGGATTGGTCCTTGATTAATTCCCAGACCCATTTTCTTTTAGTTCTAGGCGTACTGTGAATGGTCCACTTTCACCAAAGTCTATTAGTTCACTCTTTTGATTAGTCAACTTAATTGTTATATTACTAATTATGTCAGTATTTACTTCTAAATACTGAGTATTGGTGGAAGTTTTATCTAGACCATAATCTGGTGGAACTGAAACGTCATTCTCATATAATATTTTTACAGGTTTCCCGTTTGGGTAAGATCCTTTTATAATATTGTACTCTACGTGTCGATTGGTATGTTTCAATGTTTGGATGTCTAACGCAGACGTATGTAAAATATTTGGTTCTAATATTTTAGACTTAAACCCTAGCATTCGACAATGATATTTTCCTTAGTAAAATAGTTCCCAAATGAACCGTTTATCTCACATTTAAGTGTATTGTTGTTTGCTCTAATGATAAACCTTTCTGTGGGTACCTTAGATTTTAGATAATCCATAATTTTATTTAACTCACATTCGGCATGTGCAATATTAATCACTTGCAATCGAGATGGGTTTGTTCTAAAATAAAATCTATCGTTGCCTGTATAAATGTTTCTAATACTGCTGCAGTCGCAAAATCCAACCAATCCGATAACGTATTTCTTCCCCAAATCTAGATCTATCGGCGGGTATAAGCTGTAGCTAGCTTCCAATACTTTCTAAACTGAATGTTATTGAAATAACTGAGAAAATTTACAGTTGTATTGATTATTTATATAAATATTGTAGGCATAGGTGTCCGCAAATAATTGTATTAATTCTTGATCTTGCTTGTAATTATGATATATTTTACATCCCCGAAAGTAGTTAATCACTTCGATTGGTGGTTACCGAAATTATCATAATACCATACCTTTTTAGCTCGCTTTCTGTAGCAAACCCAATGCGTGCCATTTCCGCTATGGCTATCTAAGTTAAAAATTCTAGATTCATTTTTCCATAGTAATTGAGGCATGCTATCTCTGATAAAAATATCGCTGAAGTCGGGCTCATTTTTGGTGTATTTCTTTAAATCAATATCTGTTAACGGTATTTCGGACAATCTATTCAGTTTTTTGGAAACTGTTTCAAGTATATTGCACTACCACCACCAGACTTGTATGGCTTTAGATAAAGTACACCGCTTTTCTTATTCACGGAGCCTAGAGCGATAGATTACACCATACGATTATAGCGTGATGTCTCTTCTTGCAATTTTTGGGCATCTTTTATTGTTTTTCGTAAATGCAACGAATTTCCACCATTGCATAACGATTTATTCTTCTGATTGGATCGACTTTTGCACCCCATTCCCAATTTTCTCATTGTTTTTGTGCTGCTACCGACTGCTAAAGCAGCAGTTTCACCTAATGATGCGTCTGATGATTTAAAACGTTCCCAAGCTTTTTCTTCTAAAATTTGGTCTGCTTTATGTCTATTTTCTAAATTTCGTTAATCTCTGTAACTGATATGAAGTTTACATTGAGCATCTAATTTGTTAATACCAAGGTCACCGCGAGTGAGTCGTTTCTCTAAATTTGTTCCAGGATCGCAATACTGGTAACCGGGTAAATGCAATTCAACTGGAAGTTTATAGATTAGAGTATTTACTAAACCACCTGCACCCGTTCGCTTGTTAACTGACATTATTTACCTTGATGGATAGAGCAGGGTGTTTATACCAATTCGAGATCACAACAACAAATCGTAGTTATTAGTATTTCTTTATATAGTAAATGCTATACATTATATAATCAAGACAATAATACAATATTTCCATTCAGAATACAGTGTTATGTGAATTAATATTATACTTAACATTTATAACATCTTCAATGTCTTTATAAACGTCATCGTCACTACCATGGAATTCTTTCTCATGAAAACGACGGTAGTAAGTAACTTGTTGCATGAACTTTTCATAGAAACACACCAGATTGTGAGATTCGAGAAATTCCAATCTATAGCTTATTATATACTTTAAATTGGATAGTTCTTCTACATTATGAGCATTGAATGTGCAAGAACAGCAGTTGTAGTTTTTTATCATAACAGTTTTCAAAATATCCTTTACTTAGTACCCAATTGTAATAAATACCAAGATTGCTAGATAGAGATTCATAATGTTGATCATATATTATATTTTCTTCTTCGTTTACATAAACCAATCAATTTCGTTTTAAATTTCTTGGCATCGGAAACATTGTAATTCTACATATGTAGAGGAGTACACACCGCTACATATGTAGACCTAATTTCCATATATGTCGCATGATGAGTATCATTTGATAGTTTAAAATAAATACAATCCATTAAGTATTCATTGGCTGCTTGTTTGTATACTTCTTCCTTATGTTGAAATGATGGCCAGTCTTCATTTTTATTACTACTACTACCTCTACTACCATCACTATTTTAATGGCATCAACAACACAATGTTAAATTGTTATTCGTATTGTTACCGCAACTATGTGGGGCATCCATATATAACGGTGAACTTGTGAGTTTGGATCGTTCCAGGAGTGATTTTATTGCTGCTTGCATTATAACGACTTTACTTGCTGACAATTGCACTACCACTAAACACTGTTTAAGTAATGACTGCAGTTAAAGAATGCGTAATTTACATATGGTACGAATGTAGCACTACTATTAAAATTACTGCATCACGGTTTTGATGATAGAGGGGAGAGTGTGCTTAGAAAATTCCATCAGTGGGCTAATCTGTATCTGGAGATGCTATCCATTTTTTTTTATATCGTTACAGAACTGAAGAAATTGCGCAGCTTTTGGTTCTTCGACAAACATTTTTCACATATTTTCTTTAAATTTAAAAACTTTTCACATATCGTTAGTCCTGTTTCATACTTTTCGCTGGGACGTTACACTCCTCTTCACTATAATCATCTCGCCCGTAAACCGTCTTATGTTGGGACATCGAATACTAATACGGAAAATTCTTGCTTCAAGCGTTCCACCGCTGTTCTCAGGTCGGATGCTTTGGTCCATTGCTCTTGAGCGTATGCTATCCACATGTTTTACGCAACACTTACTACACAGTACACTATTTTCTTGTATTGTTACTCTAAACTCCCCACTATGCTACGTTAGTGCAGATATGAATCACACACACATATCTGGTTACGCGCTATTTCTAATAATGAGGCGCATCAACTATTTTTAGTGATGATAATACTGTCACTATAGCTTTAAGTTAGGATGCTATCCAGTTAGTGAAGACATGAACCGGCTATTTCTAGCTATGATACAGCCAACTTTTAGCGAGGACGCGAACCACATGAGTGTTTAGCACTGATACGAACCACACATATCTGTTTATTTCTCGCATCAGCTGACCCCATTTTTGACCTTGAAACTGGTAACTCGGCATGACCTTGAGACGTGGCAACACTGTACATTGGTCTAGAATCGGCACAGCTATACTACTCGTGTGCGTGTGTGTGCGCGCGAATTTGGGCGTGCGTGTGTGCTTGCGTGCGTGTGTGCGTGGGTGTGCGGGTGCGTGGGTGAGTGGGCGCGTGCGTGCGTGCTTGCGTATGTGTGTGCGGACATGCGCGCGATATCTTTGGAACCATTCTGTCGATGTAAAATTTGGTACAAAAATTCTTTACCATAAAATCCAGGTCAAGTTCGTTAATAAGCAAAATCCAACCAGTGGCGGGGAATTTTCAGGGGCTTAGAAAATTAAAAAAAATCATTGCGTCAATTTTGGAAACGTTACAAAATTAAAAAAACAAACTGATACCTTTTTATATAATGCAACTAATAGGGACGAAATTCATATCAATTGGACTACGTCAAATTGCAATTCAAGAAACCACTTAGAACTAATTTTGAGTAGGTGTATGATCACTAATAATTCCTTCTGGGTGTAATTGAGTTTATAATCATTTCGAAACTTAGAACAGTTTAACATCAATTTCAGATTATAATTGTGGCGCACTCTAAATGACATCCATTTACGCAAAGCCTCAAAAGTCAGCATCCGCACTAACCACAAGAACATGACCATAATTTTCCTTAAGGAACACGAGCTTAAAATTTTCTTGTCAATATTGTGTATGCAAAATGTGCAATTACCTAAAATCAAATATTTGTCCATCATTACACCATGACTCCTTTTGCCAATCAAACCAATATTTTTAATATGGTGACACAAAATTCGGTATTTGTCCATCAAAACAATCTAATGAACCTTTTTCTTTCTTGACAGAACTTGTCAAGATATCATTAATCACTTTCAACATAGATGCGGTGTTGCTGTATCGTGTACGAACACCTGATCGTATCAATGTTATAAACTTATTTTTGGTGGCATAAGCTGACAGTCGAACAGAATAACTTTTTCTAATACTTTTGACAAAGTTGGCAGGGTGCTAATTGGTATAAGGTGTTTTAACTCGATTGGATATTCTGTTTTAGGCAAACGTTAAATGAATGCTTCCTTCCAACAACTAGGAAAATAATTACTTAAAATACGTTCATTTACAATAGGTGTAACGTAAGGTAAGATAGTAGGGCAGCATAAAGTCATCTCTAGATTTATTCCATCACTACCATATGCTCTAGAATCTAATTTATTTATAATTTATTCTACGGCATCGAATGTTAGTAAATTGAAATTTAGGATTGGAAAAATCGCAATCAACTTCAACCGCTGAAAATATCTGAGGGGTTAAATTATTTACAACAGGGATACTGTTAATAAAGTAGTCATTAAGTCAGATATGATCAGCGATATTTCAGGTGGTCTCGATTTTCCAATTTCCATATATTCAAGGCGTTTCTACACTGTCCTATTATTACATGCAATTGTTAAATGATTCAAATAAGCCTTTTTTTCGTTACTGATTGCATTTGTTGTAAAGTTACGCAACTATTTGTAGTAGATCCAATGACGTAATAATTTAGTTTTTGTATATTCAGCTTTTGTTTTATTTCGTAGTGAAATTAATAGTTTTGTATTATTTGTAATCCAAGGTGCAATATACTTTTTAAACCATCCTGAACGTAACGGAACATGTATATCAAATATAAGTAATATGAAACAATTGAAAAAGTGCAACTTTTGATTGATATCATCCATACGTAGCATAGTGTCAAACGGTATAGTTCTCAAATCTTCTTGGAAAAGATTCAAATTTATTCCAGAGAATTTCCTATATTTTCTAGTAGTCGACTCCTCATTGAGCAAAGTAGCAGTAAAAGTTAAACCATGATTCGATATTTGTTAATCTAGTGGGCTCATTAATTAATTGCGTTAACCCTAAAGACTGTAACATTGTCTTCAATGAGACAACACTTGGAGTGTCTATTAAAAGACAATCAATGTTAAAATCTCCAAGACAGCAAACCCATTCTGTTATGTATACACGATACGAAAAGGAATGTTCAATTTTATTCAGAAAAGTTTTATAGTCAAAATACGGAGGCTTATAAATTGGGGAATGGTGCGTTTCGCTGCGGTCCATTCGCCGCGGCCGTTCCGCCGCGACCGTTTCGCCGCCAGAACTGTTCGCCGTGAAAGCGATTGGCCGCGATTGCGGTTCGCCGCCGTGACGGTGAACCAAGAAGTCTTAATATAAATGCAAATAAATCGTTTCTATTTATTTTAATTCTAAACTAATAAAGTAATATAAACTTACATACATTGTTTTTGTTTATTTTTATTCTAAAATAATAAAGTAATATAAACTTACATACATTACTTTCTTACATTTAATCATCCATTTCAAAATTATGGGTTATTCCGCGAAGATATTCAATAGTGTCTCTTTCCTGGTATTAAAATGTTTATGCCGTGTTTGTGGAAATAATTGTAATTAAATTGTAATTTACAGTTTAATTATCTAAACATAGATTTTATAATTATACCCAAAATGCCATTAAAATATTATTTCAATAACATTTTCTAATTTGCTCATTAACTTGAACCATTTCAATTATTTAATACAAGTACAATTAGAAATTTCCAAATGTTTAAAAACATAAAAATACTTGCGTGAAAACAACCCCCTGCAAACTGTGCGGCGAACAGTTATCGTGGCGAATCGTCTTCGTGGTGAACAGTCCTAGCGGCGAAACGGTCGCGGCGAAACGGTCGCGGCGAATCAACCGCGCCGAAATGTACTAGAACCCTATAAATTGTACTTATTACCATTTGTTGTGTAGGAATATTAAGAAAAAACCAAATTGGCTCAATACCACTTTTGTTGACTTCAATTAAGGAATAATTAATAATGTTCCGTTTATATGCACCCACGCCCCCACCTCTGCCATTACGAGCTTTTCGCAGACATACGTATCCATCTATATTTCAAACAGAAGAAACTATTTTTGAATTTAACCATGTTAAACATTTAAATGAATGAATTATTTTTACCATACTGTTGTGAGATTTGTGAATAAAACTGTTACAACTAAGTTTGAAAAACAAACATAAACATTTTGAGTTATTAAAACTAATCAAGTATTAATCTTTTGTTATAAAATGTTAATGAAAAGTAATAACACTAGTATCTATCTAACGCTGCTACTTATGGATCAAGAATTTTAAAGTTTTCAGGAAGACAAAGTTATACAGATAAAAAATATTTAGCTATTGTACTAGCGAACGCGATGATATGTCAATAACAATCAATGTGTAATTAGTACATATTACACAACACTCGCGCTTCAGGTTCAATTATATTAGTGCTGCAGTATTATCGCAAAATAAGTAATCTATTAATAAATTTAAATCAGAAAAAGGGTGATAATATTAATAAAATACTTTTGTTATCGAACTTGTAATTGACTTAAAACTTATTGGTACATAAGATCTGACAAACGTTGACACAAGCCTACACAATAAAATAAATAACGCAACATTAGTGACTAAAACAACTTTGCATATTTTATTAATTACAGATCTGGTGTGGAACACTACATGACCTTCCAACACACAAAATGAAAGTTAAAAGAAATGAAATAACTTTAACATTTTTTTAAGGATAATCATGCAACCTCTTTTATAAGAAGTTCATTACGAAAATAGGCAACATTTTAAACGCAAAGACAACAATCTATGTCAAACAGACGTTTAAAACTTCATGACAGACACAGGTTAATAGACATCTAGTGCTAACTTAAATTAAAAGAAATGAAATAATTCTTTAGCTATGCAACATCTTTAATACGTTCATAACGAAAACAGACAAACAACATTGTAAAAACAAAAACAATAATCTACGTCAGAATGTCGTTTAAAACTTCATATAAATTCATAGACATAAGTACATGGTAACGTAAAAAAAATTCCAAAGCTGCCCGCTTCTACAAAAATATCGATAATACAGCTTTAGCATTTTCAATCATATTTATTTCGCTTTACATTAAAAAACTTTATAAAGGAAATTTATGTAAAATTAAATTTTCTTTAAAAAATACGTCTACACCTTTTTTTATAAAATTAATCGTTATTCCGATAATGAAAAATTTGAACACTTAAATTCTACCTTAGAAATTTTTTTGCCGCTAAATTACGCGTCATATCAAAAAATTTCATAAAATATAATTAATCGATGTGTTTAAGGTCTATATGTAGGTATTTTATATCTTTGAAATATGGAGCAATTTTAAAAACATTTGATAAAAACCAAAAACTGGCCCTAATAACCCCCCCTCTCTCGGCCACTGGATTTCTCCCAAAATCTAATCAGCACCAAGACAAATGAAAACAAGCTTAAATACACAATTTTAAGTACCTGAGTATTTCGTTCTGGAGTTATCGTGGATACTAACATACATCCACGCACACACGCATGCAAGCACGCACGCACGAGCGCACGCACGCACGCAGGGACGCACACACTAGCGCGCTCACACGCACGCACGTACGCACGCACACACACACACACAAACACGCGCGCGGACGCATGCACGCACACATCCGCACACACACGCACGTACGTGCGATAAAATGAGCTAATAAGTGGATTTAGCGATAGTAAAAAAAAGTCGATTGCATAATCTTCTATGCGTACATATGTATATGTAGGTTGGAAGGTAAAAATTTTATAAGTAAAACACGGATCTTTTTAAGTGCGAATAACTCAAGAATCGATAGGGTTAGACAAACTGAACAAGAGTACCTTTTTTATGTAAAATTGAACCGGATTTCAGATTTTTAACACATTTTAACCATTATTCTTTGACCAAAGAAGAAATGATCTAATCTACTGAAGTAACAGCGCCCTCTATTATGGACAGTCACAAAATAAGTTACAATTTCGTATTTCTCATGTCACGAACCCTAAAACTACCAAACTTTATTTTCATGCTGTTAAAACTTATAGTTATTGTGAGATTTTAAAATAAAATTTTTCCTTTGATCTAAACCAGCAGCATTTTTATAAGGCGTGTTGGACTGAATCTTCGTACTTTGGTGTTTACTATCTGTAGTTCATTCTTAATGAATCATTATATATATATATATATATATATATATATATATATATATATATATATATATATATATATATATATATATATATTATTATTAAAGTATAGATTATTGTCGTTGGTATTCATTTAAGGAACTACACTTGGGAATACTTGAATTTTTGTTATCTGAAATTGTTTCTGATTTACACCGTTCCGCGTAATTTTTTTACATGGGACCATTGCTTTTATCTCACTATTCGATAGAGAATTTTTTCCCCTTAAAACAACACTAAACTTTTCTTTTTAATTTATTTTTTTCAAGAAAATGCCGATTCAAGTATTTACATCAAGTAGGTATATCGAACACAAAAACAAACTCGAGCGAGGTAACTTTATCGGTGGTTATTCTTTAGGCCAAATTAATAATTTGTTACGGTTGATATTACGAATGACGAGTTTAAGTGAACGTGAAAAAATTGAAGTACTTATGATGCTGGGTTACGGAGATAGACGCAGAAGTTTACAAGACGTTTGTAATTTATTTAATAATAGGCATCCAAATAGAAATCCAATTTCTAAATCCGTTGTTGGTAAACCATTAAAACGCTTTCAACAAACTGGTAGTGTTAAAGATTTGCCAAGGAGTGGCAGACCTAGAACTGCGACAAGTGATGATAAAAAACTGGAGGTGTTATTGGCTGTATCTGAAGATCCTCATTTATTAACCAATCAGTTAGCGGCCGATTTCAATATTTCACAGTCATCGATCGTTTCAATTTTGAAAAGTGAAAAGTATAAACCTTATAAGGTACACCTTGCACACGAGTTAACACAAGATGATTTTGATAGAACACTACAATTTTGTGAAGAAACGTTAGATATTTGTAATAATAACGAAAATTTTGTTAACAATATTCTTTTCTCTGACGAAGCTACATTTTTCCTTAACGGTGAAGTAAAAAAGACATAACTGCAGATACTGGTCATCGGAAAATCGTCATTGGTTGTTGGAGCACCATACGCAGTATCCCCTAAAAATTCACGTTTGGGTTGGCATTCTAGGGGGTCATATTATTGATCCCTTTTTCATCGATGGGAATTTAACTTCGTCTCTATATTTGCATTTATTACAGAATCAAATTATACCTGCTTGTGCTGTGCTCTATCCCCATGAAAGCAACGATCACCTTCCCAATGACAGCATTTGGTCCAGCAAGATGGGGCCCCACCGCATTATGGTTTAAACGTTCGTCAATATCTGGATAAAGTTTTTCCAAACAGATGGATTGGGAGGCGAGGAAAGGTTGAGTGGCCAGCCCGTTCGCCTGATTTAAGCTCTTTAGATTTTTTTCCCTGGGGATACGGGATACGTAAAAAAAAAAGTCTACAAAGATATGCCCAATTGAAGATTTAAAAATCCTAATTACTAGAACCATACAAGAAATTCCCCAAGAATTCTCTTCGTGGTTTTATAAATCGACTGAGTCATTGCCAAATAACAAATGGAGGACAATTTGAACACTTACTTCAAATTACTTAGTTATTAATTTGTTTTTAGTGATAAGATTTTGATTCATAATTTTTTTTGTCTCAGATATACCCACTTGATGTAAATACTTCTTTTTAAATGACTTGTTGCTTAAATAAAAAGCGTGGTTTAGTTCAATAACATTGATCACAATCTAAATGAACGAAAAATGGAGGTTGTCGCTGTAAAATTATTTACCTCGATACTTCTCATAAAATAAATCAATTACTCCAAATCTTAAAAATATTTAGTTTTCAATTTATTACTTTACGTCGGCAAATCGCAGGCTCAGAGGATGAAGTTACTATAGTTTCCAACCGTCTAATATAACAGTTATAAACATTAACAATGGTCATATTGTTACGGTATAAACTGGAAGTAAAACGAGATAACAGATAAACTTGGCTTTTGCCCGACTAGCCAGCGGTCGGGTGTGAGTCAGATGTTAATGCACACCGAAGAATAGTATACCATACATAAGTCAAAATAGGGGTTGAAATCGTCATAAAATCGGAAATGACAAAAAGGAGATGATATGCCTAATTAGGATAGTTGACAACTTGCTCAAAATACTCAAATTACTTGCAGATCTATACGTAATCTCCGCAGGAGGCTCTTGGACCACCAGATCTTTCGCCAACCTGAAAGGCATCAAAACAAATATTTGCACGCTTAACTAAACTAATAGCTTGCCGCAAAAATCAATAACCCTTGAGATAACCAAACCCTAAACTCTATTCAAGTTATGTTAATTCAAAACTCAATCTGTAAAATAATTTCACTTCATCAAGCAAAAGAATGAAATAACAAAACGCTTTAATTATGTACACAATCGTTTGAAATCAAATTCCTCAAATCACGTTTAATTATGCTCAATTCATAAACGAAACAAGAAAAAAAATACAATATTCATCAGCCTCTTAATGTACCGGGTGGCCAACTAAGAACGGCCATCGTCGGTCATATCTCAGGAATGGATTATAGCACAGCTTCGGGAAAAAATTATTTATAAGAAAAGTGGCCTCGAGAAACGCCTGGAAATTATTTTCAGAATTGTAGGTCCACCGCTAGAGGGCGTATTTGACAGTTAAAATTTTAAAAAGCAAAATTTTTCAAAATTTACTCAATTAGGGGCATATTAAATATTATAACCAGATTCCTCGACAAATTCTGCATATTTTTTATTTGACAAGTTTTAGTCTACCTCTTCAAATAAGGGGTGGGGGAGAGTGGGAACATTGTTACGATAAAACGCCTTTAATTCAGGTTCTAATTGACCGATTTGAACAAACTTGATCTGATTAATAACATAAATGATAGAGGGCGCTGTTTAATATTTTTTTTATATTGTTTTCTTTTTACAATTTTAAATGGAAGCATAAAAATTTAAGTAGGTCTTAAAAAGTAGACTAAATTAGTAATAAAACAGTGAAAACTGCAAGTCGATATCTTTTTCCTATCCTGAGATATCGTAAGAAACAGGTAAATGGCGGGAATTGCTCTTGCAACGTCTAGTAGGCTAGTTCGCGTTAACGGAAATTATTAAATTTATCCTGGATGAAAAGATCTTACATTGGTCTGCAGTAATTTAAACTGTTTTCATACTAATGTTATGGTTGCCGCTAGATTACCTAAATGTAGTGCTGTCGCTACTAACAATGAGAACAAATTATAAAACAATAATGTGATAAATCTAACATTTTTTAATTATATCAAATTTTTTTTATATTTGTTTTCAAGCGATGTGTTAGTAAATCAAAAGCATAAAATATCAATAAAAACCGATAATTGCCCAGCAACAACAAATACAGTTTAAAATATAAATTACAATTTACTGATGACAACAAAATTAGTAAAGAGGGCCATGTAAGATATAAAATAAATTCCCTGTTGAAAACAAGCAAGCTATGATTTTCACGCATATGTCAAAAATTATTCATCGTGTTGCATTTAATAGACTTTCTTTATCTTTTCGTACCAAAATGATTCTTACAAATGAAGAAGCATTTGATATGTTGGCAGTTTATTTTGAATGTATGAGAAATGCAACCGTTGCTGCCAGAGTGTATGCACTGCAGTACCCAAACAGACGGCATCACAGCAGAAGAGTTCTTCTCCGACTCGCACACCGTGTGCGCACTACTGGAAATGTGAATCTTCCTGTGTACCGCAGACAACGCAGAGGTGGAACAGAGGAAAATGTTATTGATGTTTTAGCTTATGTAAATGTTAACCCTCATTCAAGCACCAGAGCTATAACTAGAGATTTGGGTATATGCCGCCGTCCAAAATATTTTAAGAGAACACAGGACTACTTATTTATTAATGCATGTTTTATTCGGTATTATAATGATAAAAATGTTTTAATTTTTTTCGTTTGTCGTTATATGTTTCTCATTTTTATCATACCGAAAATGCCATTACATCAAAGTTAACTTGTGCCAACATGACTAATGTATTTGCCGCCATTTTGTGTCCAGTTTCAATAAAACACCAAATTATTTAATGAAATTATCTTATGCTATGTGAATAGATTTTAACTAACAACATGATAATTAAGTGAGGCAAAGTAAAGTAAAAAGGTACCAATAATAAAAAATAATGAGAGGTCGGGCGAAAGAATTCGTAATAACATTACGAGAGTTAATGCATGTAAAGTCCCTTTTCGTTTACTAACAACGAAGGACTTCAATGTGTCTTATTGATCTGATTACTTCATAATATATACTATTTTAGATTACACCCATATCACATGGTCCTACACCATAGTTTGAATGCTCAAGATTTCGATACCAGGTTGGATTTTTGCAACTGGCTCTCAAATATGATACACGACGATCCTGAAATACTTTCACAAATTATGCGGACATATGAGGCTACTTTTGATAGTGATGGTAGTGTAAATCGACATAATATGCACTACTGGTCTGAAACGAAGCGAGGTCCAACATCAGGGTCGTTGGTCTGTAAATGTGTGGTGCGGGATTCTAGGTGGAGAAATAATTGGGCCTTTTTTTTAATGAGATTGTTAATGGAGAAAGATATTTAGATTTTTTAAGCAACAGATTGTCACTTCTTTTAGAAGACGTACCCTTGGCCATTCGTCGTGACATGTTCTTGCAACATGACGGGTGCCCGGCGCATTATTCTAGAGATGTTCGGAATTTCTTAGATCAATCATACCCTGAAAGGTGGATAGGACGTGGAAGTTTATTTATTTGGCCACCAAGGTCTTCAGTCCTAACTTGTTTAGATTTTTATTTGTGGGGGCGAATAAAAGATCTGACATGATTGAAAGAATACGACAGCCAGTACGAAGTATTTCAAGGGCAGAAATTGAAACTGCTGTTCTCTCCACCCGTCAGCGATTGATTTCATGCATTGAAAATGATGGACGACATTTCGAACATCTAGGGCGACACTAATTACGTAGTTATTTATTTAAGGTTTTAATTGTTAGATTTATCACATTATTATTTTATAATTTGTTCTCATTGTTAGTAGGGACAGCATTACATTTAGGTAATCTAGCGGCAACCATAACATTAGTAAGATAACAGTTTAAATGACTGCAGACCAATGCAAGATCTTTTCATCCAGGCTACATTTAATAATTTCTGTTAACGCGAACTAGCCTACTAGACGTTGGAAGAACAATTCCCGCCATTTACCTATTTTTTACGATATCTCAGGATAAGAAAAAGATATCGACTTGTAGTTTTCACTGTTTTATTACTAATTTAGTCTACTTTTTAAAGACCTACTTAAATTTTTATGCTTCCATTTAAAATTGAAAAGAGAAAACACATTATTAAAAAAATATTAAACAGCGCCCTCTAGCATTTATGTTATTAATCAGATTGCTTCAAATTTACAAATTTTCTATTGTTTAACAAAAGCTCTTTCAAACAGCATCAAGTTTGTTCAAATCGGTCAAGCAGAACCTAAATTAAAGGTGTTTTTTCGCAAACAAGGTTCCCACTCTCCCACACCCCTTATTTGAAGAGATAGACTAAAACTTGTCAAATAAAAAATATGCAGAATTTGTCTAGGAATCTGATTATAATATTTAATATGCTCCTTAATTGAGTAAATTTTGAAAAATTTTGCTTTTTAAAATGTTAACTGTCAAATACGCCTTCTAGCGGTGGACCTATAATTCTGAAAATAATTTCCAGGCGTTTCTCAAGGCCACTTTGGTTATAAAAATTTTTTTCCCGAACCTGTGCTATAATCTATTCCTGAGATATGGCCGACGGCCGTTCTTAGTTGGCCACCCTGTAAGTTAAAGTTAAATAATCCCTTGGAAACTTTCGGCCGTGATTGTTTCATTCAAACTAAACTCGATATAATTACGTTAATTTAATAAGCAAATTAAGTAACAAATACGAAAATTGCTTATCCTCAGATGTTTTATATTCATAGGTTCACAAAATAAAAAAGTCCAATAACGTAAATAAATGTAATGTATATAAAATAAGTAATAATACAAGAACAAAGAAATCGGAGATAATGTTCATTATAAAAAAAACGCCAGAGCTTATCTAAATTTGGCGGCGACCCTAGCTAGAGTTTGCAAACTGCTTTCTAATAAACCTATAGTAATTTCGATATGGACGTTCATAAACACTTGAAATAAATTTAGATGATTCTCTGTCCGAAAGCACTGGCCTTATAATTTAAACAATAAAATAATCAAAAATGAATCTTAAAAAATTAAACAGTGCGTTCATGCTTTAATTGAAGAAGCCCTTTGGTTACACAGAATCTGGTACGGACGATAACCTCGACGGTACGGTTGGTGCTGGTGGCTCTTGCGATATCATGCAAGTGGGTAATTCCTGCCTTTTGTTCCTTGCGTTATGGCTCGATTCTCAATGGGCCGTGTGCACGTTAATATTTACATTGATGCGTAATTCGTTCATTTAATGTTATTTTCTTTAACTTTACTTCTCAAGCACGTTACTTATTATCTTTACAGTAATAATGTACAAGTTCTGATTAATACTTAATATTTATAAAGACAAAATCTTAATGTATTTACTGCAGTTTATTTGTTAAATGGCGCACTGTGAACCTAATGTTTGTAACCTTGAAACGAACATTTCCGCAAAACAAGCGAAATCTTCTCCAGAGGAAGGCGAGAGCACTAGGTACTCAACACCCTAAAATAAGATTCTGCGCCTGTACTACTACTGCTAACATAAAAAATTTACTTGCGGCCACATTGGTTTTTTAACACCTTCCAGTCCAATTAGTCAAAAAACTTAAATATATCATCTACGCGCATTCACGAACAAAAATTCGAAAATCCTCGGGAGGGATTGTACTTTCACCAACTCTTACTTGAGAAATTTGATATAAGGTGAATTGGAATTTTCTAGCAAAATAGCCTTTAATGTCAAAACCTAAAGACAAATCCCTCGTTTTTTTTATCCAAATTTTTATCAACAGGAATGGTGCTGGTCTGGCGGCTTACTAAAACTTTTGCAAAAGATTTTTATATGATGCAATTCCCAACTTGATTTAACCAAATTAAGATACGAAAGCATTTATTTACACCAAACTATTCCTATTTACAAATACACTAACAAACGTTTCCTTTCAAACTTTAGTAAGAGGGCTAAATATCGATACCAAGATGTAAATTACATTTTCCTTTTTTAACTGTAATTTTACCCTGATCAACAACAAAACCTCATTTTCATTTTAGAAAATACAAAAAAAATTCGTAAACCTTTAAATTTACGTAACTGATAAAAGAAAATGTTACAATAGATAAGCTTCTCCCATCATTAATGTGTTATTACATCCATTACGAGAATCTATACCCATTCAAAATGTTCGGTACTAACAAATAACTTATAAATTAGAAATTATCGCAAATCTTGATAAAATCATGAATACATGACAAAATATTAGGGCATTTACATATTAAATTTCAGCACAGTCACATAAATAAAAAAACACATTAAATTTCGCAATTCCAAAACAAGAAATCTAAAAAAATAGTGATCAAGAAGTTCAGTCTGCGCTTACAAGGCCACTTTTATCAATACAAATAAATCGTGTGAATGAATAAGCTTGTTCCTAACATTGCCTGTATGGCTTTTCTACAATAATTTCCATGAAAGCAAGCGCATTCATCCTCCGCATAAACACACTTTATTATTGACGCCAACAAAATAAAAAAATAATAGCTTACCTTACGTAGCACCAACAATAGAATACTCTTCTCTACAATATAATCGGTCGGACTACGGGTCCACCAGGTATTGAATTCGATAGCTGACTTTCGGCGGGAACGCTCTTTATATAACATTTCCAAAGCGACAAACTCCTATTCATATTTACTCGAACTAAATTTTCGACAGCTACTTCAACCGAAAGTACACAAATGACTAATTTTTCATCTGAATTATCGTTAATGCACAAATATTTAACCATACTTGCGAATATTGCGTTATTAAGATACCGTTCATTAACGATAATTAATTTAATCTACACTTAATTAAAGCGGCACTATCTACAGCAGGTTTGTATTTTGTTTGAGCAGCGCGATACCGGGAAACCATCGCTTCAACAGGAATTCGTGAAATTAATCCGCACAACAGTATGCGTTACGGCAGGTCCATAGAATAAAGGTTAAGTACTTCGGAAAACAGGAAACCACTTCTATCTCCAAAACTTGTCACCATAGACAAACGATTGCCACGGTGTTTACCGTAGAATATACTCGGCCAGGCAAGCAGTTAGTTATCTTGAGCAGTTTAGGTGTGGGCGGCAGATATGTGGCAACTAAATAAATGTGGTTTAGAGCTTAAGGAAAAAAAAAGGTTAGGCGCCATAAGTTTTCTTTAGGTCCCTAAACTTGAAAAGGGCATAAAAGAAACAATATTGTGAGAGAAAGTGTGATTTAACAAAACTATGAAGGGGAATTTCTGTAAAGTGTAAAATAAAGTTTGAAATTTTGAATTGGTAATAAAAAAATTCCTTTCAATGTGTAGTAAGCAATCAGAATTGGTTGCCAGTGACAGTGACTTGATAAGTGGAAAGATACTAGGTAACAGAGCTGGTAGAAACCAAGCAAAGCGTTTAAAAGAACTTATCAGTAAGCTGAAAAAAAAAATTAATTTATGCATACAAAAAATATGGTCAACACAGTAATTTATTGAATCGATTCAACGTAGGCATACTGCGCACCTAATTAAATAAAAATATAATAATGAATTAATTGTAAGCTACACAGGAAAAAAAAATTCAGTATACAACTCTGCGTAGCCCCTCCCTCCTATAATTTGAATGAACCAAAAAAACTTGACTTCCGACAATTGAATTCCTACTGTACTACCGTAAATGATTTACAAAAAAAATATTGTTACTATGGTACTGAAGGTACATCAAACACAATAGCAAAATAAGGGTAATTAAACAAAATGCGGCACAATAGTCACAATAACTTAGGGTTGGATGGTGAATACATTTCGTTTCTTGTAACAGTTTTAACAGTTATCAAGATTTATATTATAAACTACAGCAATGGGAATTTCAACTGGACTTAAACATAAGATCAGTGAAATTTCAGGATTAAATTGTTAAGTTAACCAATATTATACATATATATATATATATATATATATATATATATATATATATATATATATATATATATATATATATATATATATAATGAAAAAGTACGTAACCTCAATGTTTAATTTAACAACGTGAATAGTGATATTAAATTCCAGCAATCCAACATAATCCACAAGCGTTCCTCTTAAGGTATGATTTGCACAATGGTTTTAATCGTAACAATAAATTACAAATGATACTGATCTGACCTGTTCGTTGCTACGAAGAACAGAACGGTAAAGGTAGAATCGAGTCACAGACCAGAGAAGATGGGTTGTTGTTATATTAGTTACCAATCGCACACCTTGTAGTAAGGGGTTCCGTTTGGATTTGTCGGTCGTAAATTGTATTTGTATTCCTTGATGTAATAATTAAATTATTGTTTGTAGAAGCAAGAGTCGTGAACCGTGAATAGTTCACTGTTAAATGTGGCCTAAAATACATGAATGAAACAGGAAATAATTTGAGCAGTTGGTTTAGACTTTCACCAGACAGGAAACGTGTCAAGTATTATCCGGAACTTCCGAAATATAATTGTACAGACAGGTAATTACTAAACTAATTAATATAAGCCTGTATTCAATTTTTTTTATATGTGAATGCACGAGATTTAACCAGAATTTTTGCTTCAAGTACACCACATGGCACGAATTTTTAAAAAGGAAGAAAAATTGTTGATAATAGAATGGAACCAGAAAAATGCTCAATAGTACCTAGCAATGATAAAATTTGGCCTAGGGTCAGGCTATTGAATTGGAATTCAAAATTGATATCACTAAAGACATCTATTATGCTAAATGTGACTTAAAATAATTATTTTTTAAAAAGTTTACTATTTATGAATATACTGAAATTTTATTGTTAAATAAAAATAGACCGTTACTCGATACACAACAGAAAATAACTTGAGGATGTGGTGAACTAATATATTAAACCTTTTATTGAAAACGAAGATCACTTTCTCCACGGTAATTCAATACACCCCCAGAATGTAATAACTTTTTCGAACTCCATAACTACCCCCTTTCGCATGTATTGCGATCAGCGCAAATAAAGAAAACGTGAGTCCCGCTCTCTACGACACTCCTAACAGAACTAGTTATTACCTTATTCAAAATTCGACATTTCCAAATCTGCCCTTTTCCCAATTACATAAATCTAAATTAACCTATCATAAAAAAAGAATCACTTAAATTTTCAGCACGGTAAAAAATAATTGAGAGGAAGAAATTACATCATGCTACAATTGCAAAGTCAGCTTCCCATCAACTAGCCAAAATAATATCGCTAAATTATTTTTCTTTAGAACTTATTGTAGCTCAAATAAATTCCCCCCGTTTTATAATGACAAAACCTAGCAAAAGTGATATGGTATACTATATTCAGAATACTATGGCACCACATACAAACGCTATTACACGTGGACGTTATCAGGAACAAAATACTTTTTAATTTCAAACCTTGGATAATTTATACAATCACAATTTCAACTTATCGAAGAAATCTATCTTAAATACAATGCGTCAATTTTTAATTCTTAACAAAAAACGTCATTTCTCCCTTCTAACTACATTCCTAAAGTTTAATATAACGAGAATACTTATTTACGCAAAACTTAATCTACTAGTAACACCCGTATCACCTGTGAGTGAAACAAATGAAAATTCCATTTATAAATGTCTCCAAACCCCAAAAAAATATTCGAAATTAATGCAAAAAAAAAATAGAACGAAACAGACTATCTTCTTTATGATCCTTAAAATTTACCCACAGGGTGACATTTTACGTTGGGTTTTATTATGTAATTATGTAAATCCGCTAGTAATATTTGTACGACAATGTTGAGTGGAGACAATCCATATTTTTTTAACTAAAACATTATATTTCATGAAAAATCAGTGAAAACTTATACAAGGCCGATGTAAGGATGTTAATATTTCGAAAGTATTCATATCCAGTGGGTTTTAGATATACCTTGTAAATAAAAAAATTGACTTTTATCTGCTAGTCTTTGTTTTATAAAATAAAAATAATTAAGAACTAACAATTGACCAATTACCTTATTTCAACCATTTTTTCATAAAATGAATATTTACTAAGATGCATGGGCTATTTCATACTTTTGTGGCACAGTTTATTGTAATTTAAATTCAATATATCTATAAAAGTGTTTTCATTTTTCCGTTTCTCATTCATTCACACCTGTTTTTTTAATATAAGGTGAAAAAGTTTTTCGAGTTGACTGACCCGAAATGTTAAAAAGACTAGTTTGAGACATTTCATAAAAATAAACTGAGACAAGTTGCATTACATTACGGACCTTCTAAATCTAATCTTTATTTTACCTTCCAACCTACATATACATATATAGGTATAGAAGGTTATGCAATCGACTTTTTTTCCACTATCGACTTATTAGCTAATTTTACAACTTTTGGCCAAGATTCGCCAATATCGGCCATGTTGTCTATATGTCTTTGTGTATATGTGCATGCGTTTCTGTGTGTCTGTATGTATGTGTGTCTGTGTGTCTGTGTGTCTGTGTGTCTGTCTCTATGTGCCTGTGTGTCTGTGTGTCTGTGTGTCTGCGTGTCTGCGTGTCTGCGTGTCTGCGTGTCTTCGTGTCTGAGTGTCTGCGTGTCTGCGTGTCTGCGTGTCTGCGTGTCTGCGTGCCTGCGTGTCTGCGTGTGCGTGTCTGCGTGTCTGCGTGTCTGCGTGTCTGCGTGTCTGCGTGTCTGCGTGTCTGCGTGTCTGCGTGTCTGCGTGTCAGCGTGTCTGCGTGTCTGCGTGTCTGAGTGTGTGCGTGTGTGCGTGTCTGCGTGTCTGCGTGTCTGCGTGTCTGCGTGTCTGCGTGTCTGCGTGTCTGCGTGTCTGCGTGTCTGCGTGTCTGCGTGTCTGCGTGTGTGCGTGTGTGCGTGTCTGCGTGTCTGCGTGCCTGCGTGTCTGCGTGCCTGCGTGTCTGCGTGCCTGCGTGTCTGCGTGCCTGCGTGTCTGCGTGGCTGCGTGTCTGCGTGTCTGCGGGTCTGCGTGTCTGCGTGTCTGCGTGTCTGCGTGTCTGTGTGTGTGTGTATGTATGTCTGTGTGTCTTTGTGTCTGCGTGTCTGTGTGTCTGTGTGTCTGTGGGTATGTGTTTCTGTGTGTCTGTGTGTCTGCGTCTGTGTGTCTGTGTGTCTGTGTGTCTGTGTGTCTGTGTGACTGTGTGTCTGTGTCTGTGTGTCTGTGTGTCTGTGTGTCTGTGTGTCTGTGTGTCTGTGTGTCTGTGTGTCTGTGTGTCTGTGTGTCTGTGTGTCTGTGTGTCTGGGTGTCTGTGTGTCTGTGTGTCTGTGTCTGTGTCGGTGTGTCGGTGTGTCTGTGTGTCTGTGTGTCTGTGTGTCTGAGTGTCTGTGTGTCTGTGTGTCTGTGTGTCTGTGTGTCTGTGTGTCTGTGTGTCTGTGTGTCTGTGTGTCTGTGTGTCTGTGTGTCTGTGTGTCTGTGTGTCTGTGTGTCTGTGTCTGTGTCTGTGTGTATGTGTGTCTGTGTGTCTGTGTGTCTGTGTGTCTGTGTGTCTGTGTGTCTGTGTGTCTGTGTGTATGTGTGTCTGTGTGTCTGTGTGTCTGTGTGTCTGTGTGTCTGTATGTCTGTGTGTCTTTGTGTCTGCGTGTCTGTGTGTCTGTGTGTCTGTGGGTCTGTGTTTCTGTGTGTCTGTGTGTCTGCGTCTGTGTGTCTGTGTGTCTGTGTGTCTGTGTGTCTGTGTGTCTGTGTGTCTGTGTGACTGTGTGTCTGTGTCTGTGTGTCTGTGTGTCTGTGTGTCTGTGTGTGTGTGTCTGTGTGTCTGTGTGTCTGTGTGTCTGTGTGTCTGTGTGTCTGTGTGTCTGTGTGTCTGTGTGTCTGGGTGTCTGTGTGTCTGTGTGTCTGTGTGTCTGTGTCTGTGTCGGTGTGTCGGTGTGTCTGTGTGTCTGTGTGTCTGTGTGTCTGTGTGTCTGAGTGTCTGTGTGTCTGTGTGTCTGTGTGTCTGTGTGTCTGTGTGTCTGTGTGTCTGTGTGTCTGTGTGTCTGTGTGTCTGTGTGTCTGTGTGTATGTATGTCTGTGTGTCTGTGTGTCTGTGTGTCTGTGTGTCTGTGTGTCTGTGTGTCTGTGTGTCTGTGTGTCTGTGTGTCTGTGTGTCTGTGTGTCTGTGTGTCTGTGTGTCTGTGTGTCTGTGTGTATGTGTGTCTGTGTCGGTGTGTCTGTGTGCCTGTATGTCTTTGTGTCTTTGCGTCTTCTATGCATCTTTGCGTCTGTGCGTCTGTTCGTACTTCGGCGTGGGCGTAGGCGTGTGCATGCGCGTGCGTGTGCGTGTGCGTTTGCGTGTGCGTGGCCGTGTGCATGTGTCTGTGTGTGCCGTAGAGGGGTTTATTAGAGGTAGATTTTGGTTTTTATCAAATATTTCTAAAACATCTGCATGTTTCAATGGTATAAAAATACCTAGACATAGACCTTAAATAGCTCGATTGGGTTCTATGCAATTTTTTTATTGACGCGTAATTTAGCGGCAAACAATTCCTAATGTAGAATTTAAGTGTTAGTTAAAAATTTTTTATTATCTGAATCACGATGAATTTTATAAGAATACGTGTAGACGTATTTTTTAAAGGAAATTTTATTATACATACATTTTTTTTATGAAGTGTTTTAATGTAAAGTGAAATAAATGTAAAAGTTAAATAAATTTTATTGAAAATGCTGAATCTGTATTATCGAAATTTTTATAGAAGCAGGCGGATTTGGAATTATTTTTATGTTAACATGTATTTATGTCTATTAATCTCTATCTGACATTAAACGTCATTCTGACATAGATTATTGTTTTTGTTTTTACAATGTTGCCTGTTTTTGTTATGAACGTATAAAAAAGAGGTTGCATAGTTATCCCAAAAAATTGAAAATAAAATTATTTCATTAATTTTAATTTAAGATATCTATTAACCTGTGTCTGTTTGACAGATTATTGTTTTGCGTTTACAATGTTGCCTACTTTTGTAATGAGCTTTTTATAAAATATGTTGCATAGTTATCCTAAGAAAATGTTATTGAAATTATTTCATTCCTTTTAATTTCCATTTTGTATGTTAGAAGGACGCGTGGTGTACCACACCAGATATTTTAAGTTTATCATTGAAAGTCGTATTAATAAATATGTCTTGAATAACAATGGTTAAATTTTTGCATGTATATTACTGCATCATTAATAACATGTCAACGCTAACACGACTTTTCGATCAAATTGCTCTTCGCTTTTATACATAGCAGAACTTTTACAACCCAATAATACAACACACTCTATACGACATAAAAACCTAATATCGTGGTGTTTTATCAATATTCAACTTTGAGCGAAATATGTACGTAATGTAATTTTAGTTCTTTAACGCTTGTAGGGCACTATTTGCATTATAATGCATTTTTTTCGGGTAACATAAATATTTATGTTTAATTAATTTTCTTCATACCTAATATTTATCAAAGATAATACCTGTTTATTGTGGAATCCTATAGATAAACCTCACTCTACGTCTTGCAAGATAAAAATCCCTATTGCCACATACAGTTACAAAATTGTAGATAATTTACTCACTTAAATATTTTCTACAAACTCTTCAGAGGAAATAGCGGTATATTCTGATTTCAAATTCAACTTATTTCTTAGAAGTTTTGATTATCTTTCAAACTTTAAGAATTACTACGTAGTATGAGATATTTGTAATTATAATCATTCTATAAATAATTAAAGTTTTCACAAACTTTGCTTCTACCTAGTTATGTTATTCTCATTACCTTTGCATAATTGAGCACGAAATTGCTGTACAAAATTTATTTAAACATTTTTGAATTAATTTGGCAATTAAATAAAAAAAAATTGGTTTAATGCAAAACTCGTACAAGAAGTTTTATCGAGCACAAGTTGTGAAACATCTTGGAAAAGTATGATAGTTAAAATTTGCATTTCCTTATTCTTGTTTCAGTGTTGTATGAGGTGTGGTGTAGCCGTTTTTATTGCAGTAAAAAAAACACAATTAAATTCAAAGATTAAGAAATAAATAAATATGCCTGATCTAGTCTGTACTTTTAATTGTAACTCCGTTAAATCTTTGTAAAGTAAATCACATCCTTCTAAATGATGTGCATTTATTAGTTCACTCTGGGTAAACAAAAAGATAATTGTTTTGTTATCTTTTGTACATCTAAATAATAAAATTTTGGGGTGCAGAACTATCGTTGTTAATTTCACTATCTTCTCAGTTTGGGACAGATGGGTTTTAGCTAGAATTACTTTACTCTGTCGTATTCGACAAAGAGAAGGTTTGTAGACTGTAGGAGTGGAGAGTAACCCAAGATGGGATACTTTACTCATATTGGCGAGTACAGGGATGACTAAAGGTTTAAAAAAGAAGTTGGGCTAACAAATAAAAACTTTATTGTGATAGTGAAGATACAAAATTTAAAAAATAACTGAAAATATTAATGTCACCTGAAAATAAAAATCTTTAAAAAAATTTGTTTTGTCCCGGATTCCTAACATGGGACATGTAATCTCCTAAGATGGGACGTTATTAATCACAACTCATACATGTGAAATAAAGGTAACCTAGAATTCACCAGCTTTTGTGCGTCCGCGAAAAACACGTTTTACATTGGTACCGGTCTTCCTTACTTGTTAAATAAGATTCTATGCGAATAGGACACAATTCTTCGTGCAAATTACATTTTTGAGACTATATTTTAGCAACCATTCCTTTTTTGTTTAAATTTGTAACTTTACTATTGTTGCGATTGCCTGTCTTTCCCTTCACGGCAGTTTTGCTTTATTTTGTGCAATATTTTCTTGTAAGGGGTATCCTAATAATAATATTGTTGATGGTAAAGACCCCCTGTTGGTTTTCTCGTTCCATAAAAGTTTGTCGCAGGAAGGGGCTTAATGATAACTAATTTATCAGACTCATTGGTAGTGTTGCTGTCTGTACCAGAATTTCTATCTTTCTCGTAGCCATTTGTAAACATTGACGGTTGAGGATTATGACAAACGTCACAGATCGACGTTGCCGGGATATTAGGCCACTCTTGTATGTTTCTTTCAGATGTTTCTTCTGAAGTGTTAGGAATTCTCTCTGTAGACATGTTTCTTCTATTTATATGAGACGAAAGAGGAGCTGTTATGATGTTACTATCTTCAAGTAACACTTGAGACGGTTGCCTATGTTTATAGATTGGGCGATTTGTCGTTTCTGGCGCAGTAAACTCATGGGCTTGGAAAACATCTGGATTGAAAGGCATATTCCAGTTCTTCTGAAACCGTGTCACGTGTTTAGATAGGAAGCGGGGAAAAGGAAAAGGCGCCTCTACACACCTATAGATTTTTAACCAAACCGCCTAGCCCAGAACGGTTAGGGCGGGGTTGAGAAAATTCAGGCGGTAAGTCAGGCGCCAGAAGTCGTTCCCCAAAAGTTCGAAGGCACTACTATCCCGACTCCTCGATAGCGATGGTGAAGGAGGTGAGTAGGGATGACCGGAAAGGAAAGCACAAAGTGATGACAAGGAAAGGCGATATATTTCATTCCCTCCCCAAGGGGGAGGGCGGGCTGTTTGAGATTTCCAAGCTGTTTCAGCCACAATCATGGATTCCCAGCATACATACATACCTTACGTATATATGCATGGTGGAATTAAGGATGGGTGTGGTCAGGATAAGATCGAAAGGAACGGAGTTAGGGTTCTCAGTGGGAAAATACTACCCCAGTATTCGCCTAAGTAACCGCACATGGTGTGCATATACGCAGTGACCATGCCGCTACATGTGCACGAGGTAACCCCCCTGAAAAAACCTAATACAAGGTAGACGGTAACGGGAATAGAACCTACTACCTCCCGAATGTCAAACAGGTCGTGGCACCACTACTCTACCAGCTCGGTAAAGGGATGAGAGATAATAACCAACCTAAAGTAACGCAAAACTATAATTACCACACAAATATTAAATGCAGTTATAATCATTAAGTTAAATCTTTCGATTCAAGTAAATATTAAAATTGACAAAGTTCTTACTAAGATTCGAACCCCAAATTTTACTCACAAAGTAAAATTTGATGTAACGCTCGCAAGTGATCCGGTTTCTTTGGATTCGACCCAAAAAACAAAAATATCATTAAACTTAAACAAATTTGAACGTTTCCCTTTCCCAAAATGGAAGATCTTCCATTTTCGGCGACGCTGAAAGAGAAACACAAAAATACAGCCTCTTAAAAGGCGTGTTAATAATCACAATCAGTAAATATACTTGCTGTATTGTACACAACCCAAAAGTAATCATATACTAAATAAACACACGGAATTAAATTACCAAATAAAGGTTTTCGGAAAGACCGTTCGGTTTGCATGTTTTCCTAATTTTAGTACATACAATAATTTGTAGAAACAAGCCTAAGCACAAGAAAATGACTTGCAAAGGAAGGTTGTCCGAGCACAACTCAAGATAAATACAGTAAAGGCGAATATATATATATATATATATATATATATATATATATATATTATATATATATATATATATATATATATATATATATATATATATATACAGGACTCACCCAATAGACTATAGATGGCGTAACCAGGTACCTTCGTGCAATAAAATGATCTGGTAAATTGTCACATTGTGAAATGTTTTGATTACGAATCTTTAACACGTTACAACCGCTGACAACTCTCTGAACACTAGCAGATTTTCCAAAAACCGAGGATACAGCCGATGATACTAGATATAGTCCAAAAGCACGACCGCAATGATTTTTTAACCAACTGGTTAGTGCAGCATCGTAATATGTCATGAAAGGTTTAAAGAATGACACATCGAGTGCCTGCAAGTTATGTATGCTAAGGGGGGGTAGGGATAATAAGATAACATGATTCTCTCTGGCAAAGGTAATTACTTGCAGGCTTTTGGTGTGAGATACGTGTCCATTGAGGATAACAAGAATAGGCTGTTCTGCTGTAGGGCGTGTTTGTTTAACAAAATAAGCTAAAAAATTTAAGAAAAACGTCTCTATCCACCCAGCCTCTATCTTGATTAAATGCAGGATTGCCATTCGAGGCACCGTCCATAAGCTCCTCCTTTATTCGCTTTCGCGCAGAAATAAACGTCGAGGCTATAAAATTACCTGCCACACTTATACCACAAACTAATGTAACGTTGGTCCCTCTTTCAGTACTAGTTAATCCTCCGATCCGCCGTTTTCCCTTTTGAGCTAGCACTTTCGAAAGCTTCTGGACGGCCGTTACTCCAGTTTCGTCGATGTTCCATATGCGATCTGCACATAGCTTAAATTTGAAATAAACGGTTGTAAGGTTTTTAAAAAAAGATTCTACGGCCGATTTATTAAAGCCAGTAGCACGCGCAAACGGCATTGTTTCAGGTTTTCGTAGTGAAATTCTTGGGTGCAGCTGCCAAAAGCCATTTTTTCGATGCTATTTTATTTTCCTCATTAAAGTTGTGAGGAATGGAATTGAAGTTGCAAAGTCATATGCTAATTTTTTCAACTCAGTGCAAGTAACACACTCCATTTTTAGAACATAATCATCTATTTCTTTCTCTTGTTCAACTGTGAAGATACTCCGAAATATTCCCAACAATTTTTGCTTGCTTTAACGACTTTATTCTTATTTGCAACTCTTCGTGCCAAGGTGCTTTTTGGCACATTATGGGTTTCTGCGGCATGCCGAATTACAGGACATAACGAAGTACGAAGGTATACTTAGGCTACTGGAAAGCAAGAATATGGCCAACCAAGGTATCAAAAAGCTAACCTGTTCAGATTTGTCGTTAATGTAAAACCAGGTTTGTGTATTAGCATTTCATGAAGTAAATAACTCCACCTTTGAAAGAATTATGCCACGACCACTGTGGTTTACCTAGATGAAAAGCTTTGAGATGATGCTAGGCCGCTGATGAGAAGCGAGCATACTCTTTCAAAATATGCTGGTTTAGGAAGCTGCAATGTCTTTCTTGCAAAATAAAGTACAGAAGATCATGACAGGAAATGATTCACAACGTGTCAACGGTAGCAGTGATGTATATCCCAAAGGACATTCTAAAAAGTAGCTCCTGAAAGAAAGTGTGTCACTCATAAGTAAATATATCCAAGCTTTAGTGGCTTATAGTGATTCGTGGATCAAACCAGCAGTAGGAAAGCCGTTTTTAAGATAATAACACCTAGATATAGATCTTAAACATATCGATTAATATCAAGTAGAGGTAGACACAAAAGAAACAATTAAATTTTAATCTAGTAGTCAAACGTCAATCAATGCAATTTAGTTGTCAGTGCTAGTTAATAACAATTGTATTGTTGTAGATTATAATTGTTAATTTAAAATTAATTGATACATTTTTAAAATGCCGTTGTTATACGAGTTAATTGATATGCTCCTAATATTTGAAAAAGCAGATGAAGATCCTTATGAAGCAGCCAGGTTGTACAGAAGTAAATATCCAAACAGAAGGCACGCTGAACATGGAACATTTACTAAATTATTGGAGAGAATGCGCTAAACGGGAGCTGTGGATTATAAGAAACCGGTACATGAAAACCCACCTGTTTGCAATAACGACAACGAAAACCAGGTAATGCTACACATTATTGAGAATCCTCATGTCAGTACAAGGGAGATTGCAATTTGGTTGGAATATCGCATAGTTCGGTCTGGAGGATAATAAAAAAAAATAAATTTCACCCATTCAAAATGATTCTTCACCAAGAATTAACCGAAAATGATTTTCTGTTAAGAATGAATTTTGCAGAATGGGGTTTGCAACAGATGGGACAAAATAGAACCTTTTTTAACAACGTTTTATTTTCGGACGAAGCAAGTTTTAGAAATGATGCTGTTGTTGTAAAGACATAACATGCATTATTACGATGATGTAAATCCACCCTGGACCCGTGAGCGACTTTGTCAACATCGATGGAGTTTAAACGTGTGGTGTGGAATTATAGGACAGCACATTGTTGGGCCAATATTTATTAATAAACTAACTGAAGGAAATTACCTCAATTTATTAGAAAATGAAATTCAAAATCATCCAAATGAACTCCCACAAAATATCTGAAATAATTTGTGGTGGCAACAGGATGGCGCTCCAGCACATTATGCCCTTTCAGTTAGGGAGTTATTAAATAATCGATACGAGAACCATTGGATTGCTCGTGGAGGACCAGTTGGTTGGCTACCTAGGTCACCTGATATGGATCCACTGAACTTTTTTCTCTGGGGGTATGCAAAATCCCAGGTGTACATAGTTGAACCAACAACTATTGAAAATATGCAAGAGAGAATTCGTACTTGGATAAACGAAATTTCTCCGGAAATTATCCTTCGATCTATTGGCTGGTTTCAATTTATGTATTGAAAAAGAAGGAAAACATTTCGAGCTATTTTTGTAAATACCTAATTTTTATTTGATGTAAATGTTTAATTTTGAGCTTTAAAAAGTAGATATTTATTACAAAATATAATTTGTTTCTTTTGTGTCTACCGCTACTTGATATTTGGACAAAAATAATATCGATTGTCAAACATTCATGCGCTAACAGATTAAAATGTTAGTTTGCTTTTTGATAGGGAAAGAAATGAAATTAAAAAAAAAAACGAAATACTGTCGTAAAAAGAATGTTTTTCTCAATAATAAAAAAATGATTGCATTCCATTCAAAAAAAGAAGTTGAAAGTTGAAAAACATATTACTGCCAAATATTTAGAAAGTAGTAGTACCCATAGTGTGGCTAAAAAAAATAAAGCGCTTACTCTGAAACAGGCTGTTATATATATATATATATATATATATATATATATATATATATATAATACCGTTGTTTCTCTGGCTGTCCGTCTGTCGCTGTTGTCAGAATAAAAATTTGCAAAGTCTCCTAAACGCAGTCGCTTCTAAGATAAAAAAAATCTCTTTTTTTGGGTGAAGCCTAAATCTAGTCGCACAGTCTACACAGTGCATGTTTTATTTTCAAAATTTTTGTCAGGTGCAAGCCTTTACTTATTTGGGTATCATATCATTAGGTCACTTGGTATATTACTAATTTAAGAAAATGAATCAAAACAACAAAATAAAATTGATATTAAAAAAAATCCAAGCAAAATAATAAAAAAAGTGATCTATAAATAATATATAATAAGTGCTTAAACTGGCCCCATTAAACTCCAAACATTTAACAAGTTTAATAATAATTTTTAGGATAATTATATAATTTTAAGCAAAATGTACGTAATTAATCGATATGTTTAAGATCTATATCTAGGTGTTTTTATATCTTTGAAATATATAGATGTTTTAGAAATATTTGATGAAACCAAAAACTGACTCGAATAAACCCCCCTCTCCGCTGCTGAATTTTTCTCAAAATCTAATCAGCTCCAAAATAAATTAAATGAAGTTTAAATAAAAAAGTACGTGCATGTTATGGTTCTGGAGTTATCGTGGATACTAACATAGATCCACATATGCAAGCATGCACGCACGCACTTTGTCAAACGTTGTAAAATGATGATATAGTCGATTTAGCGATGTAAAATAAAAATGGACTGCATAACCTTCTTTACCTACATATGTAATGTTACCTTATTTGGAATTACAAAAAAAATTAATTAATTACTGTTTTTAAAGTTAAAAATGCCACTGAACCACCTTTCAATTAAGGGTTACTGAACTATCTTTCCCATTTGAAATTATTGGCATGAGGAGTAGTTATTGCGCAGGAAAATTTTGTAGATCGTGAGTACTTTTTCGGCAACTGATCCGGGCCAAATCGTTCTATGTTTGTCGCGGCGAGTGGGTTTTTGTTGCAAAGGCGTGGAAAAATTAACTTTTTAAGGTGTATGCAGCTGTATATCTTACGTACCGATGGAAGTGGTCTACATGTCGTCCATTGGTAGAGAAAGACTAGAATACAAAGATTCTATCGCTAGCCTACCAATATGTACTAAATTACTCTGTGGCTCACACAACCATAAATGCAATGACCAGAACCACACAATTTTTTTATTGTGCAGTTAATATTTCTTTCACCTTTGGCCATTCAATTTAACTTCTCATTTCCATTTGCTCTATTTAAACTTTCTATTCAAAGTATAAACGGGTTGCATAATTGTAATAATACATTGAAAGTACAAGACGCCGTAATAGCCAATTATTTTAAAACTTTTAAATTATTTAAAAAACTTAAAGGCACCAGCTTAAACTTTAAAGGGTGTTAGATAAAGTGATTGCGTTGTAACGTTGTTTAAAATAATGTAACATCAAAATGACACAGTATCAATTTTACGTTTATTCAAAACGAGGTTTTATTAAGTGTCAGTAGATAAAGCATATTTTATAATAACGTAATATTTAATTATGATTAATTATCATTGTTAGCGTGATTTTCTGTCGTATAGTCTTCTTTTTTACAGTCATTCATTTTTTCAATAATAATGTGCATGCTAAACTATAAAACTATTTTTATACTTGAACTTTTTTAATCACTTAAACTGACAAACCAGAATAACTTTTAATGCGTAGTTAAGAAACACGTTTGCTATCTGTATCCGATTTCCGGTAAGAAAAGATACTAAAATATAGCGATAGAGTACGCATGAAGCAACCTTCGCACACTCGGCCATAACAAAATGTAATTTTTGTTGTAAACATTTTATATGAAATGAAAAGTTTGGCTTGAAATTTAACTGTATGTCACGTGTGGTTGAACTTGAGGTGGATCTTCTCTAACTATTAGTATATCTGGATATCATATGTAGAATTTTAAATAAATGTTAGCTTTCCGTGATTTTCCTGAAAGGAAATAGGCATGTTTCGAGAATTAAATTGTTTTGTTGCTGTATGCAATTTAAGAAACATAATATTAAGTGTTTCAAGGTTAGAATTTAGTTATCGCGTTGATGTCATAAATGTCGCAGCGCGTTATGCGGTTCTCAGTACTTTGTAGTCTGTTCTTTTATGGATACAGTTGTTATTGGGGGAAGTATGGAAGATTTTGTTTCAGTCAATGAGGTTTATTGTTGAACAAAAACTGGATGTTTGTGGTCTGATTTCTAGTTATCGGGTTTTTAGTCGATACGTTTTACTAGTAATGGTAAAAGATGACAGATCATTGGAGGAGTACTGTTCTGTTTTTGATTCCTTTAGTTAGTCTGTAGGAGACAGTTGACAGAGCTGCTCGAGAGTGTTTGGCTTCGTTGTGATGTGGAAGTACACGCGTATACCGATTAAGGTACCCGGTGGTATCTTGCAGATGACGTAAAGAAGTTAATCTTTTAGTGGTTGTGGATTATAGTATTATTTATTGACCCCGGGGAAATTCTGTGTTTGTGTTCATCGATTTGTATTGACGTTGTCATGTCTATCGAGTTGGGGAACTGTTTATGTTGTGCTTTATCTTAGGTAGATTAGTTCACACTTGTAACGGATTTAAATAATTGTAGATCTTGTACTTTGGCATTTTTTGTGTTTTTTTCGGAAAACCTTGAGCGTAACTGTCATTAATCACACGGTATACCCACAGCCTGCTTAAGACAGACAATAAATTGCTTTTATATACACATTGTTAAAGAATTTTAACTGTATGTGACGAACAATTACGTATAATTAAGCTGTCGTTTGCGTTAATAAAACCACCAGTAGTTAAGACGCTTGGTTTGAATTAAATACTTCGTTGTTCCTTCTCGATTGTGAATTTGGAGAATTGGTTTGTGTTTGAAGAAAGAATTGAGAATTCAACTGTTATTTTCAGATCTATTAATGAAGGAGTCAATTGTACGAGGATTGCATATTATCGCTGTGAGCTGGGAAACGAAAAGTTTGACTGTAAATCTGACCAAATTTAAGATAATGGCTTTTCTGTGTATTGTTGATTTCAATGAAAGTTGTATAGCTGTATTTTGTTAAGCAGATCAACATACTTTTTGTGCATAGTGCCGTATAAACGCTTTTAGGCTAGTGGATACAATTATCGAAGCGTATTCACCATGTTTCTTGTGATCTCGACGCTATTGTGTGCTATTGGTGGTGATTACATACTAAAACTTATCGAATTTAAGATTTCTACAGGTTTAACATGATAATGATTGGGATAATTCAAATTAAGGTTTAAGACTAATTGATTTTGAGATTCTGAACTTTCAAGCTTTAACCATATATTTTCATTTACTATTGAAATTTGAAGTAGGACAAAATGGAGATTTATTAATTGACTTCAGCTAATAGAACTTTTTAAGAATTAATAACACTTATTTCGAACATGACATGAAATATAAATATACATGGCGTAATACACGTGGGCAGCAATCTGTCGTCAACTATGCGTTAAAAAACCGGCAATTTATGCCCAATCAAATAATCGATGTACGAACACTAAATTTAGCTGATGTCGGGTACCATCAGAGTTTCGAAAGAAACTACTATTGACGCGGGAGTACCCAAGGATCAGTAATAGCTCCCACACTTTTCCTGCTGTACATAAATGACCTCATTTCCTCAACAACTAACCCCATCGATTGCTTTGCAGACTGACACAGCTCTCTACATTGTAGTTCTTCTCAGCTTTCCCACAACAATAAGTCTAGAGAGGACGATAAGCTGAAATTGGCAGTCTCAATCAACAGTGACTTAGAACGTGTCCTTGAATGGGTAAGGAATAATATACTCACGTTCAACGCAGACAAAATGAAGTGTTGCCTTGTGTCCGCCAAGAAAGACCGATCATTTCCCGATATAAATATGAATGGATTAGAACTCACATTTTCATAGTCTACCTATGTTAAGGATGTCCGTATCATCGAACCTTTCATGGGTTGACCGCCTTTTGTCAGCCAGCAAAACAGCTGCCCGTAAACTAGGCTTTCTATACAGATCTAAACAGTACTTCACATCGCAACAACTCCTTTTAGCGTATAAGGCTCAAATACGACCTCATCTGGAATGCAATTTCCACCTCTGGCTCAGTGCTCCCCAATACGCCCTTGATATGGTAAATTGCATCCAAAAAAGAGCTATCAGGCTTATAAGTGACCCGCCTCTGACTTCTGACCTACAGCCTCTTCAATAGTTTCGGTTCTTTCCTTATTCTATCGCTACTACCGTGGCAAGTGTGCCTCCGAAATGCACTCCTTAATACCTTCGCAGGCCATCTTCGCTAGTTTGTCAATTCACACCATAATTACACACTCAAAATTCCATCGTGTCACACTAAACGGGCTCAATCTACAATTTTCCACACAGCGACTAATTTGTGGAATGCATTACCCAGATTCTGTTTTCCTCCAAACTTTGACTTAAGTTAATTTAAGGTAGCCAATCATGAACATTTCTCGGCAGCCTAACAATATCACTAAAGCCTCCCAGTGTTCCAGAGTGCTTTAGCACGTTAAGTAAATCTTAGCCTGTTCGGGAATACTATAGGTCAAAAAAAAATTAAGAATGAAATGTAATATTCAAGAAATAATAAAAACACAGTATGTCGATAAACTAAACATTGAATCTATAGAAGACGACTGCACGAAAACATTATATAGTAATAGCTTGGGCCAAAAAATCTCTGACAAAAAGTTAAAGGAGGATATACAGACAATATAGAAACCGCAACCGCTATAAGACAAGGATATTCGTTAAGGCCGGTTCTGTTCTGCCTGATAATGGATAAACTCATCGAAAACCTAAAGATTAAGCCAGGTTATCGACTTGGAAACAAGAAAGTCAATATAATCTGCTACGCTGATGCTGTCGTAGTAATTGCAAAGTCAGAAGATGATTTATAACGCCTATTCCAGCAGTTCAACATAACTGCTAAAAGTTACAACATGGCTGTATAAACCAACAAAACTAAATCCCTCACCATCTCAAAATACCCACTGCGGTGCAAACTAGAAATAGATGGAAAGATGATAGAACAGGTTATGTCCTTAAAAAAGCGACAGAAATCTATATAAGGAGGTAAAAAGCCAAACATCGCAAGACTCAAGTATATCAGGTTACTTAAGAGATTTAACCGGGAAAAACAGATATATGTGTATAGAAAGCCTACCAATAGCACATGAAATGGCAACTTTAGGAGCAAAAGTTATGAAAAACAAGAATGGACAGGGTCAGAAATCAGCAAATAAGAGAGGCGGATGAGAATAGGATGATTGATTGGAATAGTAAGAGATTTAAGACCCGAAGGAAAAAGAGACGTATGGCGACCCCTCAAAGAGATGGGTTTTATTATTATTAATGAAATAATTAACTGTGAGCGTATTATTTCATTATAGGATGTAACATTACATGTGATTTTTTCCCTATCTGACAGAACTATCATTACTTAGGGTTCACATAAATCAATAGGCAATAAAAGCTTGGATTATTTTCTTGTTGCTAATCATTTGATAGTAATTTTTCGTATTATACGTCCTTGCAGTTACGGCAAAGTTTTTCGCTACTATTTTGTTATTTTTAAGATTTTTTGCGGATAGAAGCTCATTGGTAATATTAACGTAAATTAAAATTGAAGCAAATAAGTTTGATAAATTTACAGTTGGTCTTACAGCATGTTATTTTGTTTTGATTGATTACCAATATTTTGAAGATTTTCTAGAGAGCACCTGTCCAGAAGCATAATTGCTGATTTATCTGGCGAATGATACGAAAGGTAAGCAAGCTTTTGTTTGTTTTTTGAACACTGCTGTGGAGTACTAGCGTTCATTAGTGTGCTAACTAATCCCCTACTTTTGATTTTAAACAAACTGACGCCCTTTGATTTATGAATTTCCATGATTTGTTTTGTGTTATTCTATTCACCCTATACGCAAATCGCCACCATACCCACCTACAACCACTGAGCTATCGTCATTCACCCCCTTATCTGTTTCACCAAATTCTACTGCCATTTTCACCAGTAACGTGTAATGGTTTAATAAGTATACAATGGCCTAATTACGTTTCACCTAATTATGCAGTATTACTTTAAAAAAGCAAATTAAAAACATAATAACCTAAAATACTTAGCATCTGTTAAATGAAATTTAGTTCTCTTGTTTATTCGTATTTTACTGACGTTTTAAATTTGCATGCTTGCAATAAAATTTCTATTGCACTAGTGCACTAAATGATAAATTTTGCACTAAAAATAATGCAGAAACTGTGCGTTTTTTTAATGAACACAGAAGAAAATATTAAAGCGATGAGATTGTTTCAGGTAACCTATCAGTCATTAAAATCGCTTAATTTTCAACCAGCTGACTGTAAATAATCAACAGAAATTACTGTTAAATTATTTTAATTAAAAGAAAAGTGCGCTACATGGTGTTGTAATAATGATGCCAGTAACTTATTTCAAAGTAGTTCACCTACTTAGAAGTTAAACGATTGTCGTTAATGATCGCAAATTAAGCGATAGTAAATCTTTAAAAAAGTCGGCATTAATTATAGACAGTTGAAACAAATTTAATAATAAACCAAACTCACTCTTTATAATTACAACTTTTCTTCCATTTACACATCTGGAATGTGATTACAACGAATAATCAACTTCCTACAATTTATTATCCAAACCGCATAATAAGTTAATTTCTCAATTATTAACATTTCGAATCACAAAATAAGTAAAAACAATCTTTCAGTAACATTTTAATAAATAAAAATAGATTTACTGTTTTATACAAAATAATTATGTCTATTTTTTTAATCCACTTCAGTGGATTAAATAATAATATTCGTTCCGCTTTAGAAACAATTTTCTTAGACTGCATATTTCGTATTTAAAAGTTTCAAGTGCGCTCATTAACTTTCATTATCTTGTTAATTTTATTCAGTTGTGATCAATCATCAACAGTGAAAAATTTTAGTGTCTTAATTTACGTTTATCGCTTAAAAGTATTATGGATATATTTTGATTTTAATTTAATTATTAGTAAAAGTAGAAATTATAAAAGCAAGAATTAGATGTAAATAAATCACTGCGATTAGTAGACTTGGAATGCAATAGTGCTATTGCAAGATGAAGTAGCTAATAACAGAGCAATAGTGTATCTAACTACCACAAATATTTTAACTACATCACTTCCATATGTAATTCAGAAATAGTCAATTTGATTTCAGAAAGTAGTAATTGTAATTCACAATAACGCATTTTATTTCGGAAATCGTCAAATGTAATTCAGATTAGTAGGAAGTATTTCAGAAACCGTTATTTGTAATTCAGAAAATATCAATTGCAATTCACAAAATATCACTTGTAATTCAGAAAGTAATAGTCTATAAAAATATCAATACACCATTGAAACTGGTGAAAACAAAACAAATAGCAACAAACGTCAGGTTGTAGCATTTTTCGCATAGACCCCCCCCCCTCCCCCTAGAAATGAAACTCCTATGCTCAAGGTGAAAAATTATTTAATACTTCGTTGATCAGATACTTGGCGCTGGTGTTTTAATTTGTAATTTGGCGGTAAATTTAAATGCAATCTGTTCCAAGTTTGGTCTATTAATCACAGCTATTTCGATGTCTTACAGCATTTACAAACTATAAAATTGACAATTATAAAGAAATCGTCTTTATAGTTTTTGAAAATGATGCAATGAAAGCAATACCTACATCGAAACAGCTGTAATTAAATAAAAAGAAATAAAAACTACGACAAATGTGGTGATACAACAGGATATGTATCCTCTGTGGTGATACCATATTAAAATTGGTGAGACTTGAGGAATATTTTCTAACGTTATTTAACCTTTAAGTAATCGCTTAATCGCACTGACGTATGTAGTCGGGTGGTACCATTTGGCGCCAATGTGCAATAGAGGCAGGTCTGTTTTTTTTTATTGCTTCTTTATGAGAGAAAATGAATTTTGTATGTTTCTCAAACCGTTACAAACCTATTATCATGAAATAGTATTTTACGTTATAACTCCGGTAAAAAAGATATTACGTACGAATAAGTAATTAATTCGGACTCGGCTTCCCATACTTCGTGTCGATTGTATCCATATCAATCACTTTGTATTTTGCACCCACTTCAAACTCTTTTACGTTCGTAAAGGGTTTACAGGAAGTGCTGCTGTTCAATGCAGATAGATCCATCTTTACTGATTCGAGAACGCTTTTGAATTATAGTTGACACCGGAACTATCCTATATATATATATATATATATATATATATATATATATATATATATATATATATATATATATATATATATATATACAGTGTTAATACTAAGTGGTTACACCCGAAAATGGCAGTTAGATCTCATTAAAATAAACAACTTTTTTTAGTTCCAATTTTTGATTTTGTACCCCAGTTCGAAGTTATAGCTCTTCGTTTGTTTTTCGAAAAATAGTCACAACTTCTTTATTTTAAGGACTATTAATAAAAAATAAAAAGTTTCTGAATTAGCTTTCGATTCTCTAGAACATTTGTGTTTACAACTATTTTCTATTTTTTCAAATAACAAAATGGCGACCGATCAAAGATTTCAAACCAAGATATTTTGATAACCACTCGATCGATTTTTCAAAGTAAAACATTTATAAAATCGTTAAATTATCTACTACAGTATTTGCCTAGAAAAGTTCTTTCAATTGTTTAAAAAAATATATTATTTAGTTAGTGTCGTCACTCATGCACACTACATATTAACAAACTAAAAAACATCTGCATCAAAGGAGCCTTATACAATAAACAAGATTAGAACAATAAAATACTTATCTTTTTTGGGGGTTTTTAATGGTGTACTTTAAATTATACAATCTAAACGTTTCGATAACACTTACAGTTATCTTCGTCAGTAGTAATGTTTGTTAAAAATTGTTAAAGATGTTGTAAACAATTTTGTCAAATTTGAAAAATTAAAACATAAACATAAGCCTGCTATTGATTAGATTAGATTAGAACAAGTGAACCAAGATATTCGCACTTCAAACTGAAGGATGTGATATTGTTTGTGAGTTATAAAATTACATACTCTAAAGTCGTGTCTGTATTTTATGTGATAATGAATTATTATCGAAACGATGAACTGCTTGACATGCTTTTGGTTTTTGGGGAAGCAAGGCGTAATGCAAACGAAGCTCGACGAATATATCTGATGAGATACCCGAATCGTCGACAACCAAGTAGTCAACTTTTTAGAAAAATTTGTAGACGATTATCTGAGACCGGTAGGCTTTACCCAACAATTGGTGAAAATTCCAATAGATTACGTGGACACCTGCATTTGAAGAGGCTGTACTTAATATTGTTGAGGATGATCCATCGACAAGCACAAGGGTAATAGTGAATAGATGAAATGTAAACCATGTGTCTGTTTGGCAAGTTCTGAAAGAACAAGGTCTTTATCCACACTCTAGACAGAAAGTGCAAGCTTTGTGACCTGACGATTTTCAGCCAAGACTTATGTTCTGTCGTTGGCTTCTTCGGCATTATAATCTTCAAAGGGAGTTTCAAAAATTTATTCTGTTCTCTGATGAAGCTTGCTTCACAAGGAACGGTGTATTTAACTCTAAAAATAATCACTTGTGGGTTGACGAAAATCCCCAAGCAACATTTACTCGTGCATATCAACAACGTTTTGCAGTCAATGTATGGCCCGGAATCGTAGGGGGCATGTAATTGGACCCTACATTCTCCCAAACCGCTTGAATGGAGAAAATTATTTGACTTTCTTGGATAGTGTGCTCCCGGAACTTATCGATGACTTGCCATTAGACAGTAGACGGAAACTTTGGTTTCAGCCTGATGGAGCTCCGGCTCATACAACGCGAGAAATCACCGCATTTCTAAATCGCGAATATACAAATAAGTGGATTGGAAGGAGAGCTCCTATTGCATGGCCAGCCCGAAGCCCCGACTTAACACCATTAGACTATTTCTTCTGGGGTAAGATGAAGACCTTGGTGTATGAGACACCAGTGAATATAGAGCTAGAACTAGTGGCTAGAATCGTGGCTGCAGCAGAAGATATCAAAGAAAGGCCAGAAGTCCTTGCGAAAGTTTCTACCAACGTTAAAAAACGCTGCCGAGCGTGCATTGCTGCGAATGGCTCCGAACTTCTTTTGTTTCTATAGTATTTAATGGCAGAAAGTTACTTCGTTTTAAATGTTTTTTAGTTGGTTAATAGTTGTGAGCGTAATACTAGTACTTAACTGAATAATTTTTTTTTTGTAATTAATTAATAAATTTTTTCTAGGCAAATACTATAGTAGATAATTTAACGATTTTATAAATGTTTTACTTTCACAAATCGATCGAGTCGTTATCAAAATATCTTGGTTTGAAATTTTTGATCGGTCGCCATTTTGTTATTTGAAAAAATAGAAAATAGTTGTAAATACAAGTGTTCTAGAGAATCGAAAGCTAATTCAGAAACTTTTTATTTTTTATTAATAGTCCTTAAAATAAAGAAGTTGTGACTATTTTCGAAAAACAAACGAAGAGCTATAACTTCGAACCGGGGTACAAAATCAAAAATTGGAACTAAAAAAGTTGTTTATTTTAATGAGATCTAACTGCCATTTTCGGTGTAACCACTTAGTATTAACACCCTGTATATATATATATATATATATATATATATATATATATATATATATATATATATATATATATATATATATATATATATATATATATATATATATATATATATATATATATATCTATGTAGAGGAGAGTGTACTTTGATAATTGTATCGGTAGGCTAATCTGCATCTGGTGCGGATGAACTGCTACCATCAGGGGATGCTGTCCATTTGTTTTACATCGTTGCAAAACTGATGCAATTGTACAGCTTTTAGTTCTTCTACAAAACATGTTCTACATATTTTCTTTAAATTTAAAAACTTTTCACATATCGTTACTCCTTTTTCATACTTTTTCACTAGGACGTTACACTCCGCTTCACTATAATCACCTCGCCCGTAAACCGCCTCATGTTCGGCATCGAATACTAATGCCGAAAATTCTTGCTTTAAGCGTTCCACCGCTGTTCTCAGGTCAGTTGCTTTGGTCCATTGTTCTTGAGCGTATGCCATCCACATGTTTTACACAACACTCACTACCCATTACACTATTTCCTTATATTGTTACTCTAAACTACCCCCACTATGTTACATTAGTGCAGATATGAACCATCTCTTTGATTACCACACATATATGGTTACGCGCATAAGCTACTTTCAACGATGATGCTGTCACTATACTGTTTAGCTATAACGTGACCACCTTTTAGTGAGGACATGAACCGACTATTTTTTGCTATGATATAGCCAAAGACGCGAAAAGTTTACTGAATCATGCACACGCAAAGAAAGCCTTTTATTATAAACTCAGAAATGTCATACGATACCCCTACAGGTCAATAACCTTTGACCTTGACCACACTATTTTCAGACTTCTAAGAATTGTAATATGATGATGACAAATTTCCCGCCAAAACGTTTGACCGCAGAGTAACCTTGTAACATGATGAGGATGGTGACATTGCAATTTCTATTTTTAGCTTGAAGCGGAGTATTCACCTTCAATGAATTCATGACCTACTTTTTACGCATAGCTTACGAGATCTTCGTGACCTTGAAGTGGAGTAGCTCCGGCCCTATATTACTACTGCCTCGTCCGAATTTTATTGCGCAATGAGTGCGTAATATCTTTTCACCGGAGGAATGACGTAACGTCTTTTATTTCATACTGAAAATAAAATTTTAAATATTTAAAATAAGCCAAAAATGTGGTCCAAACATTCGCGAATTATAACAAAAAAACCGCTGGTTGGCATAGTTTGATTAATTGCTAAGGTGACTTGTTTACATTTTTCAAACAGTTAAAAAGTTTAAAATGAACGAGAACGCAAAGCACCAGCATTCGGAAGAAATTGCACAAAAATGTAGAGAAACTACGGCCAAGCTTATTCCCGTCAAGTCGGAAGAGCGTTATAAAAAAGAATATGAAGTGTTTAGTGAATGGCGACGACAACATAATGTAGAAAAAATTGATGAGGATGCTATGCTGGCGTATTTGTATGATTTAGTGAGTATTTTTTGGTATTTTAAGTATAAATTGTATTTGTAATGAAACTTTTTAAATTTTAATTCTATAAAATATTGTGGTACTTCTTTGTGGAGCAAATGTTCCATAGTGAAGTCGATGTTGCTCGTGTTTGAGAATATTGACATTTCGAGATTCTCGAGGCTAAAATCATTTTTAAAACCTAAAACAGTTGGTCATCAGGCTAAACAAGCAAAAACACGCAGCCGAGAAGAAATTTATGAATTTCTAAGAAGTGCTCCTGATAAAGAATATCTTCTCACAAAAGTGAGTAAACATTTTTATGCATTGGGGAGCAAATTATTTAGGAATCGTTTTTTTTATTTTTAGGTAGTTTCCATGATTGGAGTTGCTGGAGGCTGTCGCAGAAATGTCTTTGAACGATATAGAAATCACTGCTTTTCAAATGGTTATTACTATTCCTCAAACAAAAACTAATAGGCCGCGGGTATTTATAGTAATTAAAGAAGCACACAGAATTAAATTTTTGGAGCTATATCGAAAATATATAAATTTATGTCCAAAAAATACTGAACATGGTAAGCTGTTTTTGGGCTACAGGCATGAACAGTGCATCAATCAAAGGGTTGGAATTCACACAATTGGTGGAGTGGCAAAACGTATCGCACAGTTTTTGGGCTTAGAAAACCCTGAAACCTACACTGGACATTCGCTCAGAAGAACAGCTTCTATGCTCCTTGTCAATTCGGGAGCCGATATTTCTGTTCTTAAGCGATTTGGTGGATGGAAAAGCAGCACCATCGCAGAAAAATATGTTGAAGGTTCCCTTGAAGGGAAAAATAAAGTTGTTCGTATGATTCAAGGTGGAGAAGTTTTGTTGAAGTTGTTACGAGACGACGAGAAGAAGCATCTTCTTCAGAAATTGTTTCTGAATGCAGTTCAAGCCCTGAATTCAATACATCCAGCTCCAAAGGCAATATGTGTAATTGGCACTGATACTCGATCCACAACAGTGTGTGATTGTGAGAAAATTCCTTCAATTCAAATTAATGGAAATGAAAGTTGTATCATTAATATTAATTTAAGCATACCAAAATGACCTTAACTCTTATTTTTCAGATGAATTTCACCTTAAGTCTTATTTGCAATTCAATTTTAATTCTGTATCTGTTTATTTTCTAAAAATTTGTTAATAATTTTTTTCTGCAGTTGCCTTTGAATTGAGTACGATAAAATTCCTAGTGTATTGTAAAAAGCTGTTATACCGTAAAAACGTGTTTTACAGTATACTAGAATATGACGTAAAACTGACAATTACAGTACAGTATGAAATAAATAAAATTAAAAAAGAAATCAAGCATAAATAATAAATTGTACTTCAAAAAGTGCGAATATTTTATTCATCATTATAGCAGTCGGAACAAACGTTTCTTTGGTGATCTTGACACATATGCTTATGACAAACTATACAAATAATCCTACTTGATATATTTCTTGACCACGGGCAAATATGGTACCTTTTTCTGGGTTTTGGACAAACGACATGAGGGATTTGGACTTCTTCTTCTGCTTCTTCCTGAAAGTAACTATGCCGCCGTTGTTTGCGGAGTTATAGATCACCATTTATGGCACACACATTGATAAAATTGAAAAAAATTGCCATGGTACATCTCCGTGTTCTTCTTCCAACATTGTATGTGGCACATAATTTGTCGTTGGTATCTACTCCACCTTTTGTATTATTATAAAATGTCAACTGTTTCGATTTTCGAGAATCTGCCGAATCGTTACCTATAGCAGCATCTTTATGCAAAGTTGAAATAAGTACGACCGATTTTCCTTTTTTGGGGACCTATGACATCATTGTAATGGTTTTTGTAAATCCAAATACATCGCATTATGAAAAGGAACCTTTGCTTACTCATAGTTGTGTAAAAAAATCATTTCCCGTATCATAAACAGCAAATAAGTCTTCGACATTTAAAACAGATGATTTCATGATTCCACCGACTATCAAGCAAATGTGTTATTATATTTTCCCGTTTTGGTTTTAGGCGGTGACACTTTTTTCTATTTCGTCACTTTGTTTTTACCTATATAATAATTGACATTTGTCGGTGAAGGTCTTCGTCGGATTCTTCCTCTTGGCAAGAGTCTGTATCATGTTCTATATACTGTGCAAAATCTTCTGCAACACTGTATCATTTTCTGAATCTAGGTCCAATTCACTTTCAGAGTCATTATGTATCAATCGTTCTAGTTCAATTTGAGTTAGCGGGCGTTTATTTCGCAAACTGGAACGTGCTTCTGCACTGTAACTTGGCACTGATATCTTTACTTGTACTGGCCATTTTCAATAAAATAAAAGAAAACACTTGAATGAATGAATATCTACCTACTACGGTACGAATTTTATAATTCGTACGTATAACCTACTCTTAGTTCCACACAATTATTACTAAAAGATACAATATGCCTGGTGTTTATATACTGCGTGGACGGCGGATTGCTCCTTAACTATTAGAGGTATCAGAACCAATTTTGGTGTGGTAATACAAGATCATTGGACTTACATTCTAAACTTATTTAGGTATATACAGGGTAATTGACAAAAATATGCCAACCCAAACCTGTGTTTTTTAATTGAACATCCTATATATTTTTGCATTTTTGGATTAACTGTTACATTTAGAATAACAGTGTAGAAACGTGTATCTGTATCACTAACCGTTCTGCAGATATTGTCACTTTAGTACCAAAATAGAGTTAATTCTGGAACCACGATGAGAGCGTTGTCACCACGATTTTGTAAATCTGTTTATACCACCGACTATTAATAATAGTCTACTAACAAACAAACTGGGACATTTTTGAAAACATATAAAACTATACAGACTGATTAACTTACGCGAAATATAATTTTTCTCAATTTTTTCAAATGCAACCTCCTGTATATTTTTTCACATTTCGATTTCCCGTGAAAAGTAGATACTAATTGATAATAAGTTTCATAGCCATAAGACCCTTCTTGAGATATTGACGCTTTTACTTAAAAATATTCTAAAATACAAATTTACTATGACAATTGAATTCAACAAAACAAATAAGGTAGGCTAGCCGCTCGTAATAAAGAGGAACAATTGCATCTATTGTTTTGACGTTTTTATAATCATTAAAATATTGTTCCATTAGTTTGTGTGTTTTTGGATTGTCGTTTTGTCAATTTTTGTATAAAATGAATTTTTCCAAAGAAGAAATGGTCCATATGATCTTTATTTGCGACGAAGCTCCAAGAAATGATTTGCTGGCTACCCGTTTGTACTGTGAACGAGACCCAGAGAGAAGACAGCCGCGAAAAGAATCGTTTATGAATGTAGCTGAGAGATTTATAAATTCTTGAAGTGTGTGTTATCTCAAGCGCGTAAAAACAAGTCCAAATGAAGAAAGTGAGTTTGAAGTAGTGGAATCCCTTACAGAAAATCCGAAAATTAGTACCAAAGAGCTAAGTACACACCTAGACTTAAATAGAAATACAGTTTACAGCTTTATTAGAATAAAACAAATTCCATCCTTATCATATCGAGGAACATCAACCTTTAAGTGAAATTATCCGAGCTTTTGGAAAATATCGAGATAGATAATATTCGTACGATGTGGTTTCAACTGGACGGCGCCCCTCCACACTATGCAATCAACGTTAGGAGATATCTCGATAGAAATTATCCGATGAGGTGGATAGGAAGAGGTGGTGTGCAAAACTGGCCAGCCAGATCACCGGATCTTATGCCCCTTGATTTATTGCTTTGGGGCTACGTTAAAGAAAAAGATTGCCAACAAACTCCCACCACAAGCGAAGCTATGAAAAATAGAATTAGATCTGCGTTTCAATCCATTTCGCTTCTAATCTTGTTGCGACGGAATCATTCGTTTACCGAGCGAATTGCAATGTGTTTAGCTAGACGTGGTCAGCATTTTGAACATTTAATTTGAATTTATGGTTTTATTCGTTTATATTTAGTTGTTCAACTTATTTTTAGGTGTAGAGAATTATTTTATTGTTTAGTTATTAATTAAGTTTTCCTATCAGTTAAAGAATTTATTTGCCATTCGTATTTTCTTATTTGCTCTGGATTTTGCTTTATTTGTTCGTCTGTATGTCAATATTTTCAAATAAAGCGTCAATATCTCAAGAACGGTCCGTCTTATGGCTATAAAACCTATTATCAATTAGTAGCTACTTTTCATGGGGAACCGAAATGTGAAAAAATATACAGGGTGTTGCGTTTGAAAAAATTACATTTACAGTTTTACATGTCTTCGAAAAATTTCCCACTTAGTTTGTTAGCAGTCGGTGGTATAAACAGATTTACAAAATCGTGGTGACAATCTTGGTTACAAAGTTAACTCTATTTTGGTACTAAAGTGGCGATATCTGCAGAACGGTTAGTGATACAGATACAAATTTCTACACTTTTATTCTAAATGTAACAGTGAATTAAAAAATTCAAAAATATACAGGGTGTTCCATTAAAAAAAAACAGGTTTGGGTTGGCATATTCTTGAAAATCACCCTGTATATACCTAAATATTTTTATAATGTAGGTCCAATGATCATGTATTACCATACCAAAATTGGTGTTGATATCTCTAATAGTTAACGAGAAATCCTCCATTCACGTAGTAGACACCAACCCTGTATAACTAAGCTTTCAACATCTAATTATTATAAGTTTAATAAATAAATTATTAAGGTTCTATCTTGAAAAATGGTCTTTTTTATTGCCCCTATCTACAAATCATCATAATAATATTATTTAGAAGAAGAGAATGTGATAAAATCTTATCGTCTAGACAGAAAAATATTCATTATCCGATGTAAGATTCAGACCTACGTGACTAGTCGCGTGACGTCAACCGCACCGCATTAGTTTATTGCTTTTATAACTGGAAAAACCCAAATATATAATTTTATATGGTTAGTAACCAATTGTAAATACCATATTTGAGGAATAATTGGGTAAAATAATTATCAAAAAAAATCAAAAGAAATACAGGACCTTAAATTTGTGCCACGCGACTAGTTAAAGGTTAACCCAATTTGAGAATATCATCTACGAAACTGTAAAAATTATAAAAACATAAATCACTTCATACGATTTACAATCTGATTAATACATTTTGTGTAACATAGGAAGAGCAGCCTCAAGTAGTGGCGAGTTTATATAACGTGATACTTAACTGTACCAGTTTTTAACTTCACTGAGGTTTACAAAGTAATTGTTTTACAAATGTCGTCACTATTTGGAAGTTACGTGTTTGTAATGATTTAAAATGTATACACAAATCACTTATAATACACTTCTCGTATAGTACAATAGTAAAATAATAGATATTAATTCTACATCGCAAAATCACCTTACACCTTCAGGTAGAAAAGGTATGGTTACAAATTTAACATGAGCAATAAATGTAATTAAAAATTATTATTAATCTTATTGAATACACAAATAAAAAGTTTTTCCAACACCGTTATCGAAAATTCAATTTTCTTCCCTAATTTTCGTGACGAAAGTGCCACTTTTCCTCTCTAGCCAAAATATTTTGCATCCCACTAAAAAAATTTAATTTTTATTATATTTATTAAAGTGTCGAATTTACATTAATTTTTATTTAACATTTTAAATAAACTAAACTAAGATTTTTCATTGAAAAAAACGAATGTGCAATTTGTAAGATTATTAAATCTAATTGGATTCGTGAAATTAGTAGGGATATTCTTCGTATTGTAACCGAAGGAAATGTTGGAAGAGACGTGTCGTTGAAGAAGTTTCTGAAGAAATATCTGATAGAATAGTTGATGAATCAATTGGTCCATTAATAATTTGATTAGCAACTTGGCATTTCTTTGAAATATATTGGTCTAAAAAACCTTCTGCAACTGTTGTCGATCGCCAGCCCTCAAGTTTTTTCACTGTGTTTTCATTGAAAAAAAGGAATGTGCAATTTGTAAGATTATTAAAACTAATTGGATTCGTGAAATTTGTAGGGAGATTCTTCGTATTGTAACCGAAGGAAATGTTGGAAGAGACATGTGTTGCTGAACGATAATAACTACTAGATTCGACGCTACATTTCCAAATACACATTACTATTTATTATTTACAGTTTTTATGAAGGTGTTGGAAAAAATTGTATGTATTACACTGGAGTAAAGCGTATATTTTTATTTATTATTTACAGTTTTCATGAAGGTGTTGGAAAAAATCATATTCTGCAGTTGCTGCCCTCGTCTACGACTCGGGTAGTAAACTCTGCAGTCGGGAGGAAAACCACCACTTTCCTCCCTAGCAATACAAATAGCTATTACCTCGAGTAGGATTTTCTGTGGTTTATTGTTCTACACATAAACCTAAAACAACAATAACGAAACTTCACTAACAATACAATTAACACTAGGTAATACAGTCTTTTTATACACTATACTATACCGTATACAACAACAAAACAAATTTCAGTTTGTTAAAATACTAAAAACGCAGAAACGGCAAAAGCACGGAAAACTAATTAAATTTAGATTACGATGACGTATAGAAATCTATATGATGACGTTAAAATTTTTACCGCGCCTTTTCAAGAAGATCTCGTAAACCTCGAACAGTATCGAAAACTATTGAATCATAAACATTAGCGCCAAGTGTCTAATCCACAAACTATCAAATAATTTTTAACCTTGAGCATACGACTTTCGTTTCTAAAGGGGGTTTTTTCTATGATTTTTTGTTACATAAAGTTTAACACGCGTGCTGTGTAATTCCTTATAATGTATTTATAATGAATTTAACAGACAAGTGTCCAATTTGTCGTGTACCGATGTCGCGAAAAAGTGTAAACATGTATTTCCATTATATAACTGTGCTCAACGGTTGGGTAGTGTTGACAATAAACCCGGAATATTATGTTCAATTAAAGAATGACTTATTCTAAAAATACTAATCAAGATCGGGAACGAATAGTAACGTGCGCTAAGGAAGGAACCGATTGGATAACAGTGGTCGGAACGTTGGGTGTTAAATATAAAACAGCTTATCACTGGATACAATGTGGACGCACAGGCATGTTATTCAAAGTAAGTATTAAACCAAAAATTATTTCGGATCAAGAAGTAAACATTTTGTTATCATGGTTAGAAGAAAACTCTACTTATACGCTGAAACAGTTAAAAAACACACAACAATTCCACAAAACCCTGTCTTGCTCGGCATTAGGTAACTATTTGGATGGTAGAGTTTTCAGCTTAAAGCAAGTCCACCATGAAGCAATAAATGGTCTGGAAGGATCAGATCAATTTTAACTTGTTTTGTCGTCGTAGAAGGGGTCGCTCACGTGCTGGAACAAGAGCAGTCCAGCATTAATGTTCATGCGATGGATCGCCGAAGAGGATTATTCACTTCAAGAACAGCAAATGCTTGGGTGACGAGAATGATGGAACAATGGCACGAAATGGGTAACCAATTAACTGACTTGGTCATCGTGTGCGACAGCGCGCCGTGTGAAAGTAAAAACATACGTCAAAATCAACTTACAAGTCCCCCCAGTTGCAGCGCCTGGTGTAGTAGAGCAAAGACTGACGGAAGAAATAATTGACCAAGCAAAAGATAATACAACAGGAGGTGACTGTGCACGTACGGTACAGCACAACACCATATAACATGCTGCTGCTTTAGCAATGAACAACATGCCAGTGGGCCGTTAGTTTATTTATGTAGTAGTGTTGTGTACATACATACCTACATAGTATCAATAGGTCTTATTTGTTGTTTTTACATTGTTCTGTGTTTTTGTATGTGGCATAGACTTGAATAGAAACTCCTATTTAATAAGGTTCTGCGCAATTTCGTTTTATTATTTATTATAATTTTATGAAACTGAATTTAAACTGATGTTTTCTGAGTTACAATTGCCATTGTCTGAAATTGAACTGATAAATCTGAATTACAACTAACACCTTCTGAAATACTTTTTACTAATCTAAATTACAGGTGACGGATTCTGAAATTCAATTAACTATTCTGAATTACAATTGACATTTTCTGAATTACACCTGGAAAAAGTGTAGTACTATTTCAAGAATCATTGAAAATAGCGTAGTTGAAAGCCCTGTAGAGATGGCCAATTTATTTAATATCACGCCAAAAAAAAACCTCCAATCTTGAGATATAACTTGATTAAGAATTCTTAATCCTTAATGATTTTTAAGGATGATGAATTATTTAATTCCATCAAACATAAAAGTAACCGATCGCCTGGCCAAGACTATTATTTTAAAGATGGTGTACAATTTGTGGGGAAACTGCTAATTCATTTATTAAACCTGTCTTTCTCTGAAGGAGAATTTCAGGATCTTCTAAAACTAGGTGAAGTTAAGAAGTATAAAAAATCAGAATTAATAGATAATTTGAAATCTCTTTTTCAGACAGACTTCTTGGGTTTATAAAATAGTTTAGCCTTATTTCGCCAAATCAATATGGGTTTGTTAGCCACTGCAAAATCTACGTCCCCCTCTATACAATGTGCAATAGCATTCTTAGGTTCATTGAAGTAGAATAACGTTCTGTAGGTATTTTCTACAAACTTAGCTGCGGCATTTGGTTGGGTTAATCACGATCTATTGCTCATGATTTTATTTAACCTAGGCATCATAGGTTCCGGAGATCATTTGATCAAGTCTTTTCTGAACATTCGTTAACAGTACGTTTGCATTAATAATGTGCCAAATAATTCGTTCGTCACATCATTATCTACAGTGGTCAATATCGGCAAAGATGTCGGTTCTGGGTCTTTTACATACCCCAGCGGCAAAGGCAATCTTATGAGAAAGGCCGGAGCTCAGCCAAAAACGGAGGTACTGGGTGCATGGGCGTAAAGGAGTACTAAGGACCTGAGGGAGAAATAATAAGTATAAATTACCCAAGTTGGCCCCCAAAAGAAACAGAGCAACAAAATATGGATGGATATATCACCTCTAGTTGAGCTGAAAAAAAGCACAATTAAATTACATTAAGATCTCAGCAGAGTACACTTGCGAGTATAACGAGAAAATTGTAACTAAAGGTGATTAGGAAAAATTCAAACGCTGTATATCCCTTTCAAAACGTAATTTATTTTAATAATTCTCACTTCTCGAAGTCTCGTGTGAGAAAGGAATTTCCTAATAATTGTCAAAGAAATTATGCATTTCATTTCCCAAACCCTTGACCAATATGAACAGGATATCCCATTTTTGACACTTTTTTGGGGTATCTCCCTTATTTTGAAGAGTAGAGAGTTGTGGTTTTTCACGACAGTGTGCCAAATTTTTTTGTGAAATTAAAGATGGCAATGCCAGCAGAATTGTTATAGCCCTTTTGGTTTGTTTGTGTTTTTTTAAATGGAACACCCTGTACATTATTTCTTATGTTGCATAATGTGGGTTTTGCAAAAACATTTAATTTCATAAAATTGTTTTCAAAAACAAGCTCAGCGTTTAAGATTTTCTAAAAATTTTTTTTGTGACCAATTAGAAGGTAGTAGGCTAAAATTTATTATAAACAAAATCCGTGTACGTAATTATTATACTTTATTATACTACTATATCGAACTTAATTCAAAAGATCTTTTTTAATTCTCAGCTCAAACAAAACAATAATTACTTAAAGCTTAAGTTAGAGAAAACAAAAGAGAGAAAGAATTTTGAAAAGCAAACAGTTTTTTGAGACACGTTTAAAATGACGGCCATTTTGCGTTATGCAAAATTTACACATTTTCGTTATTATTTTAATAGCTCTAAAAAGAATCATAGGCGTTCTTTGCAAATTTCGGAAAGCTAAATTGATTGCCGCACGAAGCTGCACTACAGACCGATATTGTGTTTTATAGTTTTTATTTTGCTTAAAACACCATAAAAGAGTTCAATATTGCACGATTCAGAGATCGACGGGGGCCATCTTCAGGTTCGTAGGTACCAATCCGTGTTTGAGGAAATTTATCGAGTTTGTTTTGAATATTATTGTATACAACTCTATATTGTACGCCAATAGATTCTACAGAAAAAATTTTAGATTCTATATTCTACACCAATGGATTCTACAAAAATTTTTATAGGAAACGTATTCCTATAAAAATTTTTCTGTAGAATCCATTGGTGTAGAATATAGAATCTAAAATTTTTTCTGTAGAATCTATTGGCGTACAATATAGAATTGTATACAACAATATTCAAAACAAGCTATTGTCAAAAATAACAAACATTTAGCACTATTGAGTCTAAACAATATTGACAACAGCAAAGCGTAATTATTAACAATTGGTGAGTTTTGGTGGTACCCTGTAAATTTTTGTATTCCAAAGAGATAAAATGGCACAACCTCGTGGTTTAGTGGAAAAATGTGAAGCCGTTCTAATATTCAGTGAAGCTAGCCGTAACTTCCATGAAGCGGTAAGAATATTTAATGAACGTTTTCCGGATCGTCCAATTGATCGACATTACTATAGACTACTCACCAACAAATTTTTTGAAGCTGGTTCTGTCGAAAACAAAAAACGGGTTGGTAGAAATAAGACTTCTGAGGAAAAACAAGTAGATATTGTACCCCAATTTGTAGTAAATCCATCCAGTTCAAGCAGAAATGTTGCTCGCGAATGCGAAGTAAGTCACTCGACCGTTTTAAGCACTTTAAAGAAGCAAAAATTTCACCCATATAAAATAAAAATGGTGAATTGACAGAGGATGATCCAGATCGACGAATGCAATATTGTGAAATTATGGATAATAATATTACACAAGATCCAAATTACTTACAACATATTTGTTTTTCCGATGAAGCTACATTCTATTTAAACGGTCATGTACATCGACAAAACATAAGATATTGGTCTGACGAAAATCCTCGATTGTTTCGAGAGTGCCACACACAATACCCAACTAATTTAAATGTTTGGGCAGGTATACTAGGGAATCACATTATAGGCCCTTTTTTTATCGAAGGTAACTTAACCGGGGATAGCTACCTTAACCTATTGGAAACACAAATAATCCCTGCAATTAATGATGTGGTTAGAACCAACCCAGGTGAATTCAATCAAGATATTGTTTTTCAACAAGATGGAGCTACGCCACATTACGCTGCTCGAGTTCGAAATATTTTAAACAATTTATATCCGAGGAGATGGATTGGGCGTCGTGGGTTCATTGAGCGGCCACCTAGGTCACCAGATATGACCTGATTTTTTCCTATGGGGTTATCTTAAATCGAAAGTGTATGCGAGCCAGTTGATGACACTTGATGAACTTCGTCAAAAAATATTCGAAGAATGCAACAGAATTGATATGCAGACCCTACAAACGGAGAACATTTTGAACACCTCCTGCAGTAATTAAGTTGTTAATTAGAATAATTTGTCCAGTTCATTTATTTTTGAAGATTTAATTTAATATTATTTGTTTGTTTATTTTTATTTGTATTTTTATTTAAAAAACTTAAAAATGATAATTTTTGAATTCTACTTTTAAAATCTTTTCTAACGATGTATTGCTATGGCTATTTAAAAAAATGGAGGGGGTAGCTGTCAAGGGGAGGGGGTGAAAGGGGTGACAATTTTTTTTGTTAAAAAACACCTCGTTTGAAATAAAAATTGACGTGTCGGAGCGTTTTTCAATTTTGTCTTCAGTAAAGATTAAAGGGGTGGGTAAGACTTATCATCCGCACTGTATTGCTATATTCGTTAATATTGAAGATAGAATGTCGGTTAAATGGGGAAAGTTTTAGAGAATTTTATGGCTATCATCATGGTAAAGTCAGATTTGAAGTAACTTTTTTTGTTTTTGAAATAATTGAGAAAACAAAAATTGTGCATTTTCTACTACCCCCTGTAGCTCTTTTATTTGAAGTCTGACATTTTGATTTGTACATTATTATGACACTTTTAAAAGACAATTTTAAAAAAAGTACCAAAATTTATCTACAGTCATTTGTTTTTGAAATACATACACCAACTATTGTTTTTCATATGGACGCCATCTTGGATTTTTACATTATCGAATAGTATTTTTTATCACCTTTTCAACGATGTATCATATGATACGAGAATTTACTTCCAACTATCAACAATCTTAAAATACTTTTAAAAACTTTTTTGGTTCATCCCCTTTCTAGTGATATGCCACATATTAATACAAATCTTTAAAAATACTGATATTTTTAATAAAATACTAAAAAAACCATAAATTATTAAAATGCATAGTTTTTTTTTTATTTAATTCCATTCACACTTCATCTTTCGAACACACATGTTACACAAGTAAATACGTTAGGTTTGTTCCAATCCAGTCAAAAACCGTTCATGGTACGGTCATACTCATGCGCAATTCATATAATGGGACACATTTTATGTATTACGCATGAGCATAACCGTGCAATCACAGTACAGCCAGTCGCTTGACATTTGTTACGTTTTGGTTTAAGTTTAATAATTGTGTTTCGTCGCTATTATCGTTACAATGACTGCGTTTACTAATGAAGAATATGCTGATATTATTATGGCGTATTGCCGAGCAAATGGTGTTGCCCGTGAAGCTCGACGAATTTATAAGCAACAGTATCCTAACCTTCGACTACCCAACCGCAATACGTTTGCCAATACTTACCGACGATTGCGAGAGACAAGAAGTGTTACTCAACTCGCACCCAGAATAAATGCTAGGTAGCATAATGTTGTTGCCGTTGAGAACATACTCGAAGCTTTTAATGCGGGTCCCACCAAAAGCATAGGAGATATAGCTGGAATGCTAGGTGTTAGTATTTGGAAAGTTTGAAAAGTAGTCCGAGGAGATGGATGACATGCTTTCCACTATACACCGGTGCAAGGTAATTTTTTAGTACAATCTGAATCGGTCGGCTATGTGTAAACATTTTTTATTTAGATGTACTTTTTTTAATGAACTTATTTTAGTGCTTATAAAGACAATACTTTAGTCGCTTAAATCCTATTGTAACCTGTTGTCACTAATGCCTACAATTTTTTTTAAAGACCTATTTTTAAATTTCTTAATTTAGTACATTAAAGTACCTCATTTTTGTTCCAGATCTCGAGGAATCGGATTATGATAGGCGTTTACAGTTTTGTAGGTTTCTTTTGCACACTGACGTTGACGACTTTTTTACGATCAATTCTGTGGCCGGCGAATCTAAATTCAGCATAGAGGGAGTCGTCAACCTACACAATTTACACATTTGGGCCTATGAAAATCCCCATGCCAAAAGGGCCATGAATTTTCAACGCAAATTTAGCGTGAACGTTTGGGGAGGTCTTATCGGCAGACATCGCATTGGTCCTCACTACTTGCCGCACAACTTGAATGGAGACAATTATTTAGAATTTTTAATTAACGATCTTCCACAATTGTTAATTGATGTACCACTCGCCAATGAAGACAGACCTATTGTCATCCAAAATGATGGTTGTCCGGCTCACTACAGAGTAACCGTCCGAGAGTATCTCAACGACGTCTTTCCTAATTCCTAGATTGGAAGTCTTGGCCCCATCCAGTGGTCCGCGCGTTCTCCAGACCTAACACCTCTGGATTATCATGTATGGAGACGTGATAAGGAGCTCGTCTATAGACAAGAAATTTTAAATAGAGAGGACTTAATCCAAAAAAATGACCCCGCATTTGTAATAATGAAGGAAAAGGTGCGGATTCGTACTACTATGGTAGAAATACGTCGCAGATGTAGCGCATGTTTAAGAAATAGGGGAGGACAATTTGAACAGGATGTGTAGTAAATCAAAAAAATGTTTTTTTTCTGTTTTTTCATTTAAATTTCCTATTATAATTTTTTCCTAATTTCCTGTGTGAAAAAAGTACATCTAAAGAAAAAATGTTTACACATAGCAGACCGATTCAGAATGCACTAAAAAAATACCTTGCATCGGTGTATGAATTGCGCATGAGTATGACCGTACCATGAACGGTTTTTGACTGGATTGGAACAAACCTAATGTATGTACTTGTGTAACATGTGTGTTCGTGAGATGAAGTGTGAATGTAATTAAATAAAAAGAACTATCCATTATTAAGAATTTTTGGTTTTCTTAGTATTTTATTAAAAATATCTGTATTTTTAAAGATTTGTAAAAAGAAGTTTTTAAAAGTATTTTAAGATTTCCAGCCCTCTTGTTTTTTTTTTAATTTTAATGAAAAAATTGTATCCGATTTATTTTTCGCCCACCATCGGGACTTTGTTGCCTCATAGTAATTTTTTTCTTTAATATCTGCATCAAATACCCATTGATTTATTACAAGGCAGTATCAAAGACGCGAGCAAAATTTATTTTGAGAACTTACAACATACAAAAAAAAGTAATCGACATAAGAATGCGAAAATTTGGGAATTTTTTAATAAATATAAAAAAAACATATTTAATAAACTATAAGACTTAGGCTAGGAGTTCTTAGAGCAAATATGTTCAGAATAGGCCCCGCTATCCCACGTTTCAATTTGGCCAACTGTGTACCAAACACCCTGTATATATATGCAGCCTGTTTCACAGTAAGCGCCTTAATTTTTTTAGCCACACTATGGGTACTACTTTATATATATATATATATATATATATATATATATATATATATATATATATATATATATATATATATATATATATATATATATATATAGGGTGTTCCGCCACTCGACCGACGAACTTGTACTAATTCTCTAAAGAATGAATTGACAGCAATTAACTGGCAACATTCTATGACATGCTTGTTTAGAAAATGGCGGTTTTCATTTTAAACAGTCACTGTAATTTTGTCTTAATTATCTATCAATTTATGAATAAACGTTCTTTTCTCTTTTTTTAATTATATATATATATATATATATATATATATATATATACATAAATCATTACATAAATAAATTTATGAAATACTAATGGTCAGTAATAAAGCAATTACAAATTAACATTAAGAATCCCCAGCACATTTAATCTATGCGATACAACGGTATTACCAAGCAATCAAATTAATTTAACACAAAAACCCCAAAGGGTGTACTTCAGATCCATCAGATATAGAACACTAGGTAGAAAATGAATTTGTTGGCGCAGAAATGTAGTATTCCATTTATACTATTTGAACAATGAATCGTTGGATCGATTGGTATAAAAACATGAGTAAAATAAGCCCTTATTTAATTTCCCAACTAGTAAAAATTGAATGCAAATTCTCCCCTTTTAAATAACCCTGAAGTACTCGTACATCGATTTATTATATTTAGGCATCAAATCACTAGTTAAAAAAATTCATTTATAACTAATTTTTATGTATAGCAAAATTTGTTTATACAATCACCAAAATAGTTCCATCCTAAACACTATTTGAATGGTTTAGGTAAGTTACATTCCCAGCGTGCATTTCAAGGATAGCTCAATGAGCTATAAGTGAATAAACCACAAGTGCTGCTAACCTAAGCGACAATTAATTAGAATCAAAGTAAAGGTTCCGACAGTAAACATCTGATGTTCCATTATATGATTGGTTCAGATGTTGACCGCCATTAATGGATAGTATTCCGAGATCTTCCTTATAGTAATTCCAAGTGTTCGACAAAAATCAAGTTACAATTACCAATTACGAATTGGCTCTTATCTTGAGTCAACACTTACACCTAAGAAATAAATAAATAGAGATATGCACGAAATATCAGAAGAAATTTTTACCTCGATTAATAATATGTGTATAAAATCCAGCTGAGCTGTGAAAAGGCCTTAAACCAGAATATAAAAGAACGTAGAGTTCTTCACAAAAATGAGTAAAAAAGATGTAAAACCCAGTTTTCACCGTTTTATGATTAAAAATTATAGAAATCCATCTTGCACTTTAACACATGGTATCGAAGTATCAATTACGATAATAGAGAAAATATAAAAGTGGAAAAAAGACCGGAAATATTATTCAATTTCAGAACGCCAACTCTCAACGTTTTCTTGAAGACTAGCGCAATTGCCAAATCGTCCTTCTATAGGTGCATTAAACCAACACTTGAATTTTTAAAGAATTGCTTGCAATGTAACAATTTTTGAAGCTTAGACCGAATGAAATTGCAATTAAAATAAATGAGGGGATGACTGAGTTTTTATTAAGTCTGTAAAGTAAATTCACAACAATGTCCACAAAGTAGAAAAGATGATTTCGTTAGCAACAACTGGATTTAACACGTTATTATACATGAACTCTAAGGTTACTTACTTTGTCAAGTTGTAATTAAAGCTAATGTAAATGATATATCTCTTCTGGTATCGCACGCGTCTCCTTTCACCGGATCACACAGTAAAAATGCCTTAAATGATTTGGCTAGTTGGTCTCCACAACTTGATCTCTTTTTAACATCAAAACCACTGAAGTTCTAGTTCTCTGTGCTTGTTACATAAATTTTAATCCAAAATTACCCAACGAAGTGTCAACACTTAGATTTCAGATTGAATTTTGAATTACACGGGTGATTTATATCACTAAAGGTCTATTGCGGGCTGAGGTACTGAGTTTGCTTTTGGGGCAATTAGAGTTGGTGTGAAAAATATTTAAATCTCAAAAGAAGATGCTACGCTTTGTTTGGTATTTCTAAATTTATATCACACATTTTGACAAAATTTAACTCCATCTTCTCTGTGTATATAAGAATTATGCATTTACATATTTATACACTAACAAACATTAATTCGTGTGTAACAAAAATGTAGATACACACAATACAAGATTATGGTCTTGTATGAACTAGACTTCATAATTAAGATGCTTACCTTTGCGTTTCTAATCGTGTATTATTAAGATTGAACGGAGAGAATTTGAATAAGATTGATTCGTTAACCTTTAGATTTGTGGAGGTTACGTTTGACATTTCTACAAAAGGTCAGAGAGCAAAGTTTGATAGATTATCTACACAACTATGTTTAGGTAATTAAAATAAGTTTCTAATACTGAGAGTTCTATTAAATCATGATCTGTTGACGCTGCAAATGAAGTTAGATATAAATTATTTCAAATATTGCGCAATTGGAAACCTCCAAAGACGAATTTTTCTTGCCGTCAACGAAATACTTTATTACAACTTAAACGAAATTAAAACGCAATTGTATTAACATGTGATAAAGGTAATACAACTGTTATTTTAAACATGTATGATTAAAAAAATCTAAAATTGAGCACAAATGTACCTTGATTAACCAAAATTTATTAAAAACGAAATTAACTAAGATTAATAATAATAATAATAATATAAGAATTAAAACTTTCACCAATTGCATATTAAATAACAATTTCTTTGGGAAAATAGTGTGAATTATTTATTTGTTTTACGCAAGCCGCCAGGCAGCAACTCTATCCTTCGTCAAGAGTAATATCAAAGTGACAAATATTGACAAGGTAACATCAATGTGACAACGTGTAACTAGATTAGAGAGCTAAAATTAAATCACTGTTGTAGACTGTGTAACTTTCACTTATTGAAAATAGACACCCAGGTATCGGCCAGTTCACATCCATTATCTCTTTACGCTGTTTCAGAACTTCAATAGCTTCTCGAATCTTCCTTGTATAGCAATTCTGCTCGTTAGCCAGAATTATTGTTTCAAATTTTATATTGTGCAAAGTTTTTAAGGCGTGTTCAGCAATTGCTGATTTACTAGGATGAAGTAAGAATAATAGTAATAATGGGGACCGAAATACTTGTAGTGTAATGATGACGATAGGTTATTTCGGTCATAATAATTGATTATCTCTTTTAAAATAAAATGGTATAATTTTAGTTCAAAGATTCTATTGAACCAAATTTTAAACATTTAAAATTGTCTGCTTTAAAGGTTTTTTTTTCGGTAGAAAAACGTTTAATAAATAATCCAGATCTGCAAAATCAATACTGTAATTGTATGCAGGACTATTAAAAAAACCCACATATGGAGCTTGCAAAAGAAGAAACTGATACTGCTTATTTCGTGACGCATCATGCCATATTACGCCCGCACGCAGTAACTTCAAAAATTCGAATCATGTTTGAGGCTAGCTCAAAACACACTACTTTAACTTCATTAAATAATACATTGCTTACCGGCCTTAAAGATATTTCAAATATATACTTTAGACAATCCTATACCAGTTACCGCAGATATTAAAAGCATGTATTTAAGAATCCTTTTACATCCTGAACTATCTCAAAAATATTAAAAAATACTATAGAGATTTACTCAAAAAAAACCTCTGTGACAATATGTTTTAAAAACCGTTATTTTTGTTGTAAACTCTTCACCATATCTTGCCTTGCGTGCGCTACAGCAATTGACACGCGATGAAACTAAAAACCATGAATTTGCATCACAAGTTTTCTTGACAGACGTATACAATGATGATGTCCCGTAAGGATATATCGAGTGATTTAAAACTTCAGAATCAAATGATTACTTTATTAAAAAATGGAGGTTTCGAATTAAGAAAATAGGGTTGCAATACCGAAGAGCTTTTATCTCATTTGCCCACTGAACATCTTTAGGACGAAGGCTTTGTATTCGATTTAGATTCTACCCCTATAATTAAAATTTTAGTGCTACAGTGGAGACCCAAGTCCTATTCTTTTTCATATTCCGAAAATTTTCTCTCTAAAATACGTACAAAAAGGAACATGCTAAGCAACAAATTTCCATCCTTTAGGTTATCTAACCCCAGTAAACGTTATTGCAAAAATTCTAATTAAAAATCATTGGAGATTAAAAATTGATTGGAATGAAACAGTACCGCAAAATATTTCATCTCAGTGGGGAGATTTTCTAGATCAGTTACCAAATATATCTTCCATTAAAATTCCGCGAAACTTAAACAGAAAAAATTCTTTATATTTCGACTTGTGGGTTTTTCGATAGCTTAATGGAAGCTTACGCCGCATGCGCGTATTTACGTGTAACTTATAAAGATAATGTGCATACTTATTTACATGCCGTTAAATCAAAAGTTCGTCCCGCGAATCGAATTAAGTGCCGCTCTTTTATAGAGTAAATTGATTAACTTTATCCAAACCACATGCTCTAATCGTATTTAATTTCGAAACATTCATACATTTACTGACTTAACTGTCATTTCTATTTTGGTTAAATTCGTCGCCTTATTAATGGAAGCCAGGTGCAGCAAATCACCATGTTCCATAGTGGAACATGGTGGTCAGGTCCCGAATTTCTTAAATTACCTCCAAATGGCCTACAAACAGTACCCTTAAAATTTCGACTACAGATGAATTTAAAAACGAAGTACGCGGTCAAGCGAAAGATTTACATTCAACACAAATAAACACATTATATACCTTAATCCAAATTCCCACGTTAAACGACATTGATATCTCATTAAATAAATATTCCTCACTAGAGAAAATTATCTGGATAGTATGCTACGTTCAAAGATTTGTGATTTATGATTAAAAACCTTATAAAACATAAGCATGGGTCTTCTACATCTTTTGAAAGGCCAATAACTCTTTTTTCTGTACTTAAACGCCCCCAAAATTTAAACTTTGCAAGTGAAATAGCAAATATTTGTAAGAATAGGTTACCTTCAAAACTATTTCGAAAATTAGCTGGTTTTTTAGATGAAAATGGGGGCGTTTATATAATTCTTTATTAAATTATGATAAAAACTTGCCGATAATTTTACCCAACGTAAGTCGTTTAACTACCTAAACTACAAACATTACATTTTCTTTTAAATCAAAATTATTGGATTTTGTCAGCCCGTAGCGCTATAAAAAAGGTTGTATCAAATTGCTTAAATTGTTGGCGTTTAAATCCAACTCCTTTAGCCCCGCATATCAAAAACTATTTCCGATAACGGCACAACTTTTGTTGGCGTAAATAAGTATCTAAAAGACATCATAAAAAATGTAGCCGCTGAAGAAAATATAGAATGGCCATTTATTCCTCCTTATGGCCTCCACTGGGTTGGATTGCATGAGGCAGGTATAAAGTCCGTAAAAACAGATTTAACTCGTGTTATCGGAGCACAGATACTGCCACATGAAGAACTTGAGACAGTATTAATTCAAATACAATCGTTATAAAATTTTAGACCGCTTCAAGCCATATCCTCAGATCAAAACGATTATTCAGTACTTACACCGGATCATTTTATTGACTTGAACTTCTTACATGTTTACCAGAACCTGACCATTTCAATTTAGAGTTAAATAGGCTTAACCGGTATCAACTTTTACTCAGACTCCATACACATTTTTGGTCCAGATGGCATTCTGAGTACCTTCATACACTTCAGCAAAAATAAAAATGGCCAAAATCAGATCATGTTACACCGATGAAATGGAAATTAGCAAGGGTTTCGCCTTTTTTTTTGTTAGTATGCTCATGCTTATGATTAGTATTTACTTATTTATAGCTTATGCATATCTTAGTCGTAGACTGTTCAGGAGTCCTTCTCCTCTTAAGCCCTAGTCAATCCGTTCTTGTTGGCGTTGGGGTGTTTTGTGTTACTGTATAGTTTACAATCATGCAATGTGGTTATTTTTGGCGTTAAATAAAAAAAAAAGATTTAGATTAATTTGATTATATGTGCTAATTGGTTTAAGTGTGCGTGTTGTTTAGTTGGGTGTAGCGTGCTGTGTATGGTTAATCCAATTGGTTTCCCGGCATCATGCTAGGTCGTCATGGAGTAGACGGGGGGATGCGGAGGGCGTATGAAGTGTAGTCTAGGGATTCCTTTATCTCCTCGCGGAGGTCGTCAAGGAGTTGTATTGGGATCACGGAGGGGTGTTTGAATTTTAATTTGTTTTTTCCCGTGGGAATTGAGGAAATCGGTAGTTGTAGGGAGTGGTAAGGATCTCTCTGGTTGTGATTGTGTCGTCGAAAACTCTTTTGTGTTCAAAGTTTCATTGTAATGTCTGTATTTTGCGTGTTATACGTGGTATGTTTGCGTGTTATATCGTGAGGTTGTTGGGGTACCTCCAAGGCAACCTGTGTATGCGTCTGAGTATTCGGCGTTCACAGGAAGCCATAGAGGAGGGGTGATTAGGGTTTACGTGTATACGGGTGCTCGGAAACCCATAACAGGGCGTATGTGTGTTTTTTACGTGTGTTGCAGTGTTTTGTGGTGGCAACCCCTAAGTCTACCCCGGAGGGCACCCAATAGGTTTGCTCGGTTTCTTATCCTGTTTAGTATTCTTTGTATATCGGGGAGCGAATTGAGTGTTCTGGTGAAGAGGACTCCTAAGTAGGCGACTTGGTGGAATGGGAGCCTTTCTTGATTTTGGATGAGGGAAACATTGCTGTTGGCTAGGTTTGTGAACTTATCTTCGGTGTGGTTTGGATGTTGGAAGGGGATTGTTTGGGTTTTGGTGAGATTGACGGAGACTCTTCACCAGTTCGCCCCGTTGGAGAAGTTCCGGAGGGTTTTTGATATGAGGCGGGAGGCCGTTCCGCTGTTCCGATTAACGGCCCAAAAGCGGTACCGTCCGCAAACTGCGCAAGGACTACTCCGGGTTGTGTAACTTCGGGAATGTCGGATGCGAAGATAGATCTAAGGATCGGGGCTAAGGCAGAACCTTGCAGTACGCCTCCTGTATGTTGAAAAGGATCGGAGGTGTTTCCTACTTTGATTCGAACTGACCGATTAGTCCGGTACGAGAGTGGGAGTTTCGAGAAGGGGTCGGGTATGTTGAGGTTGCGGATCTTGTATAGGAAACCGGTGTGACAGATCCTGTCAAATGCTTGCTTAATGTCCAAAAACAGCCAGATTGCATTGATTATGATTTAATGCTCTGGTGGTTTCCATAAGCAGCTTCAACAAGGGATCGCGGGACGTTCGTTTGGGACGGAAGCCTAATTGGCTGGTGATCGTTGAATTTTAGGTGGTTTTTGAGTCCCTGGCTACAATCTGCTTGAAGCATATTCCGAGGTAACTCAGAAGGAAAATGGGTCTGTAAGAGGACGATGTGGTAAGGTCGGAGTGGGGTTTGGGTATCATGACGGTGGAGGCCGATTTTCAGTCCGTTGGGAAGTGTGATAGGGTTAGGTATTTGTTGTAAATGTCGGAGAGTAATCAGAGGGCTGGGTCGGATAGGTGCCGGAGGATTTTACGGTTTAGGTCGTCATGACCTGGGGCTGAATTTCTTCCTTTTTTGAAGTAAGCGTTGACCTGGGCAAGAGTGATGGGGTCAGAGAAAGGATTCACGTTATAGAGTTGGATTTCGGAAAGGTTAAGGTTGTGGGATTCTTCAAGGCGACTCTCAAGCAGTGCGTTGAACAGGTTGTCGAACTGGAGATCATCTGGGGATAGAAAAAGGGATTGGAGGTGGAGACCAAAGAAGTCGGACTTTCCTCGGTCGGACGGGATTAGGTTGCCCTGTAAGTCGGTTAGGTGGGATTTTGGGTTTACTTTCAGAAAAGTTTTCCGTTGCTGTAATGTAACTGGGAGGTGGCTTTAGTCCAGGAGTCTTCGGGGTGTTATTTGCTTCTCGCCTGACTTTGATCCAGTTCACGATGTGCCGTGGGAGCGGTTGACGGAAAATGTGGACGTTTTTTAACGAGACACAGATAGCGACCGCTTCCGTAATTACGAAAATTAGGTCTCTAATGACTCTATCGAGATCTTGGGTCGAAAAATCTTTAATGACTGTATATTGAGGAGGTGCTGCGGAAGCTGGACAAAATGAAGTTTAGACCAGTAGTGGTAAACGATCGATATAGTGTGCTAGACACAATGACATGGTCTATTACTGAGGCACCTAGATGCTCGAAATGTGTAGGTTGTGTGTTAGTGACTCGCAAAAGCGGCAACTGTAATAAAGCTGATGATAGCCCGATATCGTTGCTATTACTTCTGGAGTCCCCTAATTGGGTGTGGAGGGCATTGAAATCACCTAGGATGACTGCATTAAGGAGGCTTGAGGCGTAAATTAAAATTCGGACAGGGTGTTGTGACCTGACGGGTTGTGATATGAAGTGAAGACGATCCGGGTGGGAAAGTGCACCATCACAGCAACGCATTCGAGAATCTGTAGGTGCGCAGGAAGTTGAAATAGAATGGATTGGAAGCAATTTTTAATTACGAGGGCGATTCCGTGATGGTTCTTGTTTAGGAAGGTGTGATATGTGTTAAAGTTAAGTGTGCATCTGTTTGTGAGTTACGTTTTCGTGAAGGAAAGAACGTGTATATTGTGTTCGTGTAAGAGGTTTTTAAGGACAGTTTCCGACGAACGCCCCTGGCATTAACGGCCCCTGCTAGGATATCCGTGTTGGAGGAATATAAGGGTTGGGTAATCGGATTACGGAGACCGCTGTCTGCATGCCGGATGCGCAGGCGCCGGTACTCCGTTGGAAGTAGGATTGGGATAGAGAATCTAGAACACGAATGACACTATTTCGCCGGTCAGGAAACATGCAAAGAAGTGTGGGGGTGAGGACTTGTAGGAAATGTTTAATGTAGAGGGGAGTTGCGTCAGGGATGGGATTGAGGTGTGCGGTGTCTTCCGAATCAGATTCTTCGGAAGACATTATGGGGTCAGGGATTGCCATCTTCGACGGGAAACTGGGAGGTTCCCGTCGCGTCCAGCACTTAAAGGAGTAGGAAAGGTGTGCTTCCCCGCAGTTGTTACACTTTGGGTTAGCGGAGGGTTTACAGGAAGTGAATCTGTGGCTTTCGCCACAGTTGGGGCAGCGAATGGGGCGGGTAGGACACTCCTCAGCGGTCTGCCCTACATGCGACTAGGGATGTGGGAGTATTCGTGGCCTTAGAGGTGACACTAACGACCTTGCTCACATGTTGAAAATCGATCGCACCCCGGATCTTTTCGGCTAGGATGTCCTTATCTACGTGACGAATCACGCAAGAAAAGGAGGGAGGTCTAGGATTGGAGTTGGAGGAATGGGGACCGCATAGTTGGGGTAGGGTAACGGTAGGATCACCGAAGTGGTGCCGCAGCCTAAGCTGTGTACCATCCGGCAGGAGAGAGGAGGTATATAGGAGACAGGTATTGTTATGGTTGATCTTAAATTCCACCAGAGAAGGTTAAAGGATTGTAGGGAATTGTAGAGGGTTTTCTGGATGGTGATGGTTTCGGAGATATTGCGGATGCAATATTTCGAGGATTAGGAGCGTGTAAGATTAGGCTTAGGGGTAGCGGGTGTGGGAATCACGGCAGGTATAGGTGGCTGGGCGGGTGTAGGTAGCAAGGCGAGTTTGTGTGTGTGTGTGTGTGTGTTTAATGGGTTTGTGTGAAGGTCTTGTAGAGACAGTGGAACGTGTAGAGATGTAGGAGTGTGGATGAGGCGTTTGAATGGGAACGTGTGCGTGGTGATGGTGGCGGCGAGGCGAGGGCGTGTGCGTATGTGTGTGTAGGTGTAGGTAGGTATAGGTGGACGGGCGGCGTCAGGGGTTGGAGACACAATCGTGAGTGTTGCACTGTCGCGACCGTGCTTCACCACCACGACTTTTGTTAGTTAGGTTACGGAAATAAAATAAGAAAATGAATATTTTAACGAAAGGCCGGGTCTCCGCCAAGGTGCACTCCGAGGAAAAAAGGATTGGAAATCAGAGACCTAATAGAAATGCAGGAAAACAAATGTTAAAATAAAACGCGTTATCCTGCTGTATCCTGCGGCTCCTGCTTGCTGCTAGACTGTAGATCCTCTTCTGATGACCGCTTCTTCGTATTACCTGTAAGCAAGCAGTGACAGATCTAACTCTGAAGTGGCGAAGATCACGATGCGCGGACCTTTGAACACGAAAACGCTAAGTTATTTTTTAGAATTGCTTTAGAGTGTGCCATAAAAATCGCAAGAGCTGTTAAGCGTGGTAGGGACCTATGTTCGACCGAAGTACAAACTGCCCTAGAAATACGCACCGATCAGGGACCTTATATACGCCCGGTAGTTTCACAAGCCCCTATCGATGTAAATTTTGTCTTTATGTATGTAGAACTAAATTATAAATATAATGAAATTACTGTGAAATTACTTATATTAATGGAATGTGAGCCTGCAATATCGCAAGGATTCACACATACCAAAGCAACTTGGCTAATCTTAAATTATGTTAAGTTATTGTTATGAAAGAATAAGTTCAAAAGTATTTAATTAAAAATTATTATTAATTTTATTAAATACATAAATAAAAAGTTTACCTCGAGTAGGATTTGAACCTACATCTACTTTGCTAGAGTAGTGCTCTAACCAACGTAGCTATCGAGATGCAAGTGATGTAAATTTTGTACTTATGCATGTAGAACTGTAGAACGGATGTAAATTCTAATTTTTAATTCATTTGTAAAATTTGTATGTTTAAAATAGACATCCGCGAAACCAGTGTTATAAGTTTTTATTTATTTTTGTATAACTGTGCACCACTAACATTTTGGATTGCACTTTTTCACAAATGACCGAAAATCGATTCCGCACCCTGTTTACTTTGTCCTCCCCTCTTTATAAAAGTGCACCCATTCGATAAAACCATTTGATTGCATTAATTTTGCATCTTTATGAAAACTAAAACTTTAGCTCACATTTCATACGAAATAACTGAGAATTCATTCAAAGATCTAAACCATATATTTCAAAATCGTTTCTAAAAGATTCTCATTGAAACAAAGTACGAAACAAAATAAATAGTATCTTATACTTCTACCTCATTGCACCGTTCTGCTTCACTAAAATTTCCAATTAATGATTTGCTGCATTGTAGCGACATGTAAGAAATTGTTGAGGCCACACAGTTGTTTCTCCACTACTTTCACCGTAGGTAAGATCTTATAAGACTGCTAGTTAAGTGCATTTGTTTAGGGACAATATAAAGTGTATTTGTATGAGTGTCATTTGTTTAACAAGTTTACATCTTTGTTTCGTTGTATCTCTTCCATGAACCATTATACCTATGAGAGAAAACAATAACTTATTTAGTCCTTAACTTGAAGTACTACAGCATAGTTTACCTCAATCAGTAAGGACAGATGTCAGAATTTGGACGGTCATTCCAATAATGATCTACAAGAGACGCTACCTTTGATTTAATTAGCACGTGAATGTTATTTGTTATCATTTAGTTATGTCATACTGAATTTTGATTATTTATTGTTGTTTATTATATTTTTAGTTTATTATAGTCCTAGTTGTTTAAACGTTAATGTTTTAGTTTTGTTGTTAATTCATTTTTGTTGTTATATTTGTATATTGTACTTTTTCGCGCGATAACTTTTAAATTTTATTTAAAGACAATGGATACCTTTAAAACGCCAACTCCAAAAGTCTAGTAATGTATGTACAAGGTATCCAATAGAAGACACTACTTCCTTATCTGAAATACCATAAGAGGTAGAGAAAAAAGTTTCAGAAAAGGTAAAGTTGCGTTTTTCTAAAATATTTGCCGTTATCTATGATCGCTGTCAACTGATTCATTTCAAATGGAACACCCTATATTATTACATATTTTAATAGCTCGTTTAAAGACGTGTTTAACAAAAATATGATAACATAAAGGAGCCAATTTAGAAAATCTGAAGCACGTTGCAGTGTTGCGAACTTTGGTAAATTGTAAAATTGTAAAGGTTTTAAATACATGTCATCTGGTATCCAAATAGAGAATTCAACAAATTCGACTATACAGACAATATAGGGTTTTCTTGCAAGTTATCTGACTTATTCAGGTATAACATATTTTTTAATGAACGATCTAAATGGTTTAACATGCTTTGAGGTTTTTTATTTTGAATTAATTTTATTAATAGTTAAAAGGCGCAAGATAGGTGACAACATCATTTTCAATAATATCTTTATACAGTGAGTCCCAGAAGTTATGTCTAAATTCATTAAAGTTGAAGGGCTTAGGTTTGGGAGGAACGCTCGGACACGTCGATTTTTATTTTTGACTGCGGTTTTTTTAGTGTTAAAATTTTATATATAGGGTGGCCCAAAAATTAGTTACGACCATCAACTTGATTTTGTCAAATGGCAACACCTGTTTTTTATTTCATTTTCTGAATCTGCTTTGAATTCTGAGTAAATCTCATGTGCCATGTCCTATATTTATAGTCAACAGATCTCGAGATATTTACGAAAAAAGATAAATTGTCCTTTTAAAACTATCAAGAATAATTGCAAAAGAATCGTTTCCAAGGTGATACATAAACAATAGGTACATGTTTTCATTTCGTTGTGTATGTCAATTTATGTCTGACGTCGAATTTCAACATTTGTCCTTTACGAAATGGTGTATTTTTTAATAGGTGGATAGGAAGGAGAGGACCTATCGAATGGCCTGCTAGGTCACCCCACCTAAACCCGTTGAATTTCTTTCTGTGGGGTTATCTCAAATCAAAAGTATACGTTGACATGCCAAACAATCCGGAGATATTGAAACAGAAAATCAGACAAGTGCTTGCCATAACTCCAGACGTAGTTGAAAATGTGCAAAGAGAGTTTATTCATCGGCTTAGCTATTGTCAAGCCGCAAATGGTGCACATTTTGAACATTTGATTTGATTTGTTGTTGTGTTTTTTGAATAAATTGTTCCATTACAGAAAACAAAGGCTGCCTTCCTTGATAAGGTCTTAATTGTTGATACGTTCAATTTTAAATTCCTCGAGATCTGTTGACTGTAGGACATGGTACACGAGATTTACTCAGAATTCAAAGCAGATTCAGAAAATGAAGTAAAAAACAGGTGTTTCCATTTGACAAAATCAAATTCGAGGTTGTAAATTATGTTTGGGCCACCCTATATACAAAGTTTTACCACTAAAAAAACCGCAGTCAAAAATAAAAATCGACTTTTCCGAGCGTTTCTCTAAGACTAGACCCACCCTTGAACTTTAAATGAATATATATATATATATATATATATATATATATATATATATATATATATATATATATATATATATATATATATATATATATATATATATATATATATATATATATATATATATATAAAATTAATAATAATTTTTAGTTTTAGGAGGTACCAGTTTCATACTATAGCGTTACAACGTAAGGTATTTATCAGTAGTTGCTAATCCTTTAACAATGGGTTGTTAGCGTCTTTAAGATATTCAAAGCATCCTCGCTCTTTCTTTTTGACTATGCTAGGATGTGGCAATTTACAGTCTTTTCCAACTCTATTTTCTCTAATAGTTCCCGCTCTTTTGATGCCTCGCAAATGTAATTCGTCAAAAAGTTCCACCGACATAAAAAAATTATCGAAAAAAAACTATATGCATAGTTTGGTTTATGAAATTGGATGATATCAGCAAACTGAGAAACGACGTTGGCGCCTAACCCCAGGTGTTTGTATTTTTCCGCTAAAATAGTGGTCGCGCCTTGATAGGGTTCAAACCGTTCTATGTAACCAAATCGATTTGTTGCACACCGAATTTTATAACCCCATCTTATTGGTTTTTGTTTCATAAACTGTTTGGTGGCGTGCTCCCAAAATACGGCACCATTAACTCGTCAATACTATTAGCTTCCTTTATGGGAGCGAAGTCAATCAATCGTAGATTCAAAATTTGAAATAAAGGTCTCATTTTGGAAAATTTATCATTTTGGACCAAACGATTATAATCATTGCAGTGGATATTTTGTATCAAAAAACGAAATCGATTTCTGGACATACCTTCGCACACGAGTGGATTGTTTGTATCTTTGGAGTTTTCCCACAACATCTCTCGGAGTGGGAGGCACTCAGAAGTAATATTCCTATAAAGCGAATCTGGTGCGTGATCTGGTGTACAAATTTGAGTGAAACATTAGCATGTCAATAACTTCGTCATCAATGAATTTTATAAAAATTTCCGTAGGTGACAACAGTTCGTCAATTTCTTCACCTGGAGGAATACATGTAGGTAAACTCGAAGTGATAGCTTGGTTTACCCAATTATATGACTTTGAAGGTTTAGATTTTGGTTCATCAAGATTTTGCCTACTTCTCTTCATGAAAAATGACAATGGTAATTCATCTTCGCTCTCGTATTCTTGATCTTGTTCTTCACTTCCCAATTGTCCATCCGTGGCTTGTTCTTTAAGGACGTAATCAACTTCTTCAAATCAATTATGAAATCCCGCTTCTGCTCTTAGTTGTGACCCAGGTAAATTGCTGAGGAGAACGTTGTCTTCATCACCGGAGTCCTCGTCAGTCATATAATCGTTGGCATTTTCCGGAGAAAGTATGGTTATTGAGATAGTAATGTCATCTTCGTCTTCTTTTTCCAGCTCCTCAATGAGTTTATTCAGAGTCAGTGATTTTTTTTAATGATATCTGTAAACAAAATGAATATCGATATTTTGCCACCGTTCTTTATAAAGGACATGCTAAAGTTGTCAACTGTTGCAATTTACTGACAGTAAATCCGCAAAAGCTGTTACTAATATTGCATGCAATAGGTTATAATAAAGCAAGTTACATGAATAGTATTATAAAAATTCTAAAATATGTGCATTTATACTTACTTGTTGGCACCGATGTCAGAGGGGTAGAAAAAACACACAAGAAAAGACCAATAATGCAACACTCTGGCAATTGACGGTAAAACCATGCTAAACACATGTTAACAAAACATATCTTAAGGCGCCATCTACTTGTGGCAGTGTTAGGTATGGTTTTTAGCGGTATCTGTACAGGTGGATTTTAAAAGGACGGTGGCAATATCTGGGTCAATCAAATAAAAATATCATTAGGTGAAATACTTCATACTTTATTTGTGACATCACCAAACTATCACGTTGATAGCACCGGATTCAACAGAATTAATTACAAGGAACTCCCAATTTTCTACATAGTGGAGGAAATGGAAGAAAGGAAGGAAAACATTTGAATTTTAAGAATTGCATGTACCAACCTATTACGTTACCTAATGTGCATTTCACATAATTCTCCATTTGTTTTGGAATATTCTTTAAAGCACAACTGTACCATGTGATGTAATCGAAAGGTTTTTATTACAAAAGGCTTTCCTTTTAATTTTAGATTGTAGTGTAGTACAGATCGACAACAAACTTCATTTAGCCGTTAAATGTTTTAATTTTTGTGTAACGGCAATGAAAACATATCTTGAGGTACGTCTACTTCAACAGAAAATAACTCCTTGACTCTACCAGAACACCCACTGTTGGTATATTTTCACAATCTGTAACACAAGACCATCTTTAAGTACAATTGTTAACATATTTGATATGGTCAATTCGATATTTATGGAGGTGGCGGCATGTGGGTGTGCAACTTTCAGGAAATGTGACTTTCTCCGCCATTTTTGTTTCGTGACGTCATAGGCCACGCCCACTTTCACCCCCTTGTCTCCGCCCATTTCTCGTCCTTTTTTACCGGCTTCTTTTCCGGCGCCATTTTCAACCCCTAATGACGTATTTAGTGTCCACAACCCTGTAATTAGGGCCCTGGGCACGTATACAGCGTTATGATTGGAGGGTAAGCCATTCCCCTGGTCCATAGGCTCAGCACAGATTGGTGGTGGCCATTTTGTGGGCGTGGCTTGTCCACCACTTTGTCGGCCATTTTGTAGGCCATTTTTGTAATTGACGGGAAATTTGAAATGTTATTCTAATAAGGGGGCCCTCATGCTATTTGATAAGACAGGTATAGGACTCCTGAACTTTTTCTCAGGTCTTCATCCCCTTGCCGAGAAAAGTTGAAATTTGAAATAGTATTCTAATAAGTAGCCAGCATACTATCTCATAAGACAGCTATAAGTCTCCGGAACTTGTTCTTCGCCCTTTGTCATACCAACCTTATGGTTTGTGACGCCATCTACTGCTGTATTTTTAAAACTAATAAATGGTTTCTGTGATAGAGTTTGGTCCAAATCAATCTCAATCAGGTTAATGTCAAACAAATCAATCAATCAAATCAATTAATTAAATAAATATTAATCAATTCAATCTCAATCAAATACATAAACAGATTTTTAATTACAGTCCAATTTTGAACGCGAAAGTAATATAGAAATAAATTCAAGATAAAGTACTTAACTTTTTTCAAATCGTTATATAAAGTAACTATTTTCTGGATTTTCCTCGGTTATGTAACCGCAATAACAACGCTTCACTATTCAAATACTTCTAACACGTTTGGAAAAAAAACCCTAATAACTAATTACATAAAAGGCAAACAAGTTGGCCTTAGTTTACAATTTTGATAATACCCTTCATCTTTTATATGAACTTTGTTTTGAGAAACTGTTATGGCGGGGAATTTGATATAGTATAGTGACCACATTGGGATTCTGGACCCTTGGCTACGCGTAGAAGCTGTTTTCAAATCAACATCTGACTTGTGTCGTTTTTTTTATTGAGGTTCCTCCAGCTAGTTTCAAGCTAGAATCACATGTTACAGTTGCCTCTAAGTCATAATTAAAACCACTAAAGTACTAAAACTTTTTATTTATCAGAGTAGAATTGTAAAAAAGTAAGCATTATACCTACAGTAACTTAATTATTTCATCATTTATAATTAAACATGCAGTGAAAAATTTATTTACAAAATCAAGTATTGGTAAACTATTTAATCTAAAACACAAAAACATTATCGTATAAAGTCTGCACACATTCGAATGGAAATCCTGCAATGGAACCATTTGTAATACTTCTACAGGAAGTCTAAATGGTGACCTGGGGAAGTTCATCCAAAGGAATCAAAATACTCCCCGTTACCATTCTCATCAATGTAGATGATAACTGTCCAGTATTCGCCTGGTTTGTTTGCTGGAACCGTGTTCACAATAATTGCACATGGTCTAGATACGTGTCGTGGTAATTGAGTAGAATCGAAACACATTCTTGTGGCTGGGGATGAATTTCAAACATCTCAAAACTTGTACCGCATACATCTTTGGAGTTGGTATGCGTTGGTGTACGTCCAGCTCTGCAATAGTAATGCGTTTTTCGGAGCACACATAGGCTCTTCGACGTTATGGTTTAAACAACCAAACGCATTTGTTTCCTTTTTCAATTTTTTAATTGACGGACAACCAATCTCCTCCAGGTTTAGTATTGGTTTGTTAAGAAATCTTAAAAACTGTTGTATTTAACTACCCTCAAGGTGAATTTTTTAAGCGGTAGCAACGCTCTTATCAATTCCTATTGGAAATCGTTGTAGGGTTCGCACCCCGATCGCCATGTCAGTCCATGACTCTAAATATCTTATCTGGTTTGACGTGGATTTTGATATAAAATAATCTCGAGGTGGTTTTACCATCATCAGCAATAAATCACCACGATCTTTAACCACTGCAATTTCTTTCAGTATGGATTTGTTGTTAACACCTCTAAACCCTTGTACGTCCAAGTGCGCGTTCATCTTCTTCTTTTAGTTGCTGATGTTCACTGAAGCTTGTGATCTAGAGCTACATCTAAAATATATGATGACATTCCGATGTTTATCGATTTGGTCACGTTATCGAACTGGGCATACACCAAACAGTTAACGGTTCCCGCAAGATTTTCTTCAACGCCGACTTACAGCCACAGAGAACAGTTTCTAACTAAATTCCAGTGCGTGCCAGCGTTTCCAGATAAGCCGGGCGTTAGGGCAAAGACCATTAAACAGAAGCCGTAGAGGTAATCGCTTTTCGATATATGGTTTTCCTCATTCAAAAATTAATACCCGTACCGGAGAATAAGGTGTGAAACGCTCTTACATATAAACCATTAGTTGTAAAGTCTGTTTGTAAGGCATTCGAAGGAATTTGCTAGCCATCAATGTGTAACGACATGTAGTTAATATTGCTGTGATGAAAATTGAACGGATTTTAGATGTAATCACCGTTGAAGGCGCTATTTGCTACAAAACGTACGATACATCGTTTAGGCAACTGACCCAGGAAAAACATCCAATGGTTTTCGCTGTATGCCTGCAGGCTTAACACTTTTACATCTATCTTTGTAAACATGGTACTTTGTTGCAATTGTTTCTGAAGCTTGAGCGTGTGCAATTAGAATGGTATGATTGATCCTCATACTTCTCAGCAGTATACTAGCGTCCATAATTTTCGTCTTGTAATTTGAACCGTATGCCGACATTAGACTAAAGCTATCTCTTGATCGCACAAATTTAGCTTTTAACTCAACATCGCTTATGAGAAACTTTTCTTGATTAAACAAATCCGGTGCACGTGACCAATTATCTCAATCTGTTTGCTGGTCGCTACAAGTGTTTGACGTTTTGAGAAGCCGTTATTTGCGTGTCCCAGTGTATTGATCTGCCCGGCAGTATTATTGTGCGATAAGGTGCAAACTAAATGTGAAGTCTTGGCCTCCTTTCCACAGTTTAGCAGCGTCTCGATATATGAGCGGTATTCATAGGTGTTGTTTGGTTGTGTCACCATCTTCTGAGTTAAGTAAACCTCCATTTGTGGATATCGGTACCTGTCCTTAGAGTTCTTTTCCAATTGCCTTAGCACCAGACTTATATACCGGTAGTATACTTCTAAATATACCGCCTAACCAACTTCCTATTCCATGTCCACCGAGGTATGGTGCACCTCTGTAAATGGAGCCTATACCGTTACCGGGCTGACTCATATAATATTGTTGATAAGGCCAAACCATTATTGTACTTTCTTAAAGTGTAGCTTCACACACGACGTTCGAAACTCGAATGGCATTGATGCACCCGTATCTGTTTTTACATAAATCTCTATGTTTTCAAACTCCCGTGTCAACACTGGCATGTAGTATGTAGGCAAAAAAACTACATATTTATGACTCCCGTAATCATAGTTTTCTGAAATAATGTTTATTATACGCACACGTGGAGATAAAACATCACCCACAATATGCGGTTCAACGATGTCGCAATAAACAAACACCTGCGTTGGTAAATCTATGCATATTATAGCAGCGTGCGGTGGTATTGGTTTCATAGCTATGTTTTGATGCGGACCGTAAGAGTAAACGCTGTGAGATTCCGAATAGTGAGAGCTGGATTTTGTAATTTCGTAGTGACGCGGTTAGTTAGCTTATTGTATTGGATTGTTAACAATTGACTCGTGGTTATTAAGCTCCTTGGTGATTTCTTCATGTTGGCATAATTTCCCGAAGCGAAACGTAACACTTACCAGTTGTCCTCAGTATAACTGATTTTCTAACTACCGTGTTGAAAATTTGATGCAGCCTTTTTTAATATCACTTCTGCACATCCTCTTCTCCTGCAGGTGGTTCATTTCTTAAATTAAATCGTTTGTCGCACTTACAGCGGTAAAGGAATAAGGGTAGTGAATTTCCGATATGCCAACAACCCATGAACCCGTTAATCTATCAACCGTAACAACTTGCAATTTCTCCTCGTAAAAGGTACCCATAGCAGGATCGTTATTAAGATCGATTATTCGTGGTGGTCTTCTTTTTATCATTGCACTCGTTGTAAAAACTTCCTCATTCCAATTCGTATCATCTCCCCTCTCAAAGGTGTACTTAGTTCTGGGGATTCAGGTTCCACACTTTCAAAATGTTTTCATCGTTTACAGCCGCAGTGGCCATCTTTATACTTGAATCAGGGCTGTTGTTGTAATCAGTAATAAGTTTGTGGAGGATATTAATACACCTGTATGGTTTTTGTAGGTGAAATAATACCACATCTTGGTTTCCAATGTTTTATTATGTCTTTCAACTACAGATGCTTTTACATCGGGGTTATTTGTTACAGAGAAATTGATATTTTGTTTCTTGAAAAAGTTTTGTACTCTGCAAGCTACAAACACTTTCCTTTTATCCGTCTGTAGATTTGCCTGTGAATTGTCACACTCCTTAAAAATATCGGTGAATGCTTCAATTACAGATGCGGCTGTTTTCGTTTTAAAAGCTCTCGCCCATGCCCTCTTGCTAAACACATCAATAACCGTCAGTATGTAATTGTATCCGCTATTGTGTTTACTTAAATTTCGCATATAGCAAAGATCCGCTTGCCACAACTCGTAAAGTTTGCTCACAATATATCTATTACGCGGAAACTTTATTCTGACTCATTTATGCACCGTATAAGCTTCCTGTGCCTGCAGCGAATTTTTCACTTGACCATGTTTACCTTTTACAGCGTTAGCTAAAGGTCTTATACCCGAAAACCATGCCGGATGCGAGGGATCGTAGTATACAGCATTCATGTGATGTTCGCCACGTATCCCAATCTAGTGCATGTGTTTTCCTTCTAGAGGTTCTTTTCGGTGTTTCCCGCGATTCACTATCGGCATCGTAATTCTCATTTAAGTGTGCGAATTTGTAGTTTTTCGATGACTTAACGTATCGTGAACCAGATCAATAATGTTGGAATGCAGGATGATTTCACCTTTTATTTCGACAGTACCCCTTTTATCCCAAAATACATCACCGGCCATATTCAATGTACGCAAGAAATCCTCACCTTTTTCCTTATATGTAGGCGGAGCGTTGATATTATTTTGTTGTCTGCCAGGCTTTTGCGTCTCGGTAAACCTCCAACATCACCATCGCTGATAGTTATGCTAGCAGGTTGACGTAACTGATTGTAACAGTATAGATATCTTTGAAAACTTGATTGGACTGTTGCGATTTGTCATGGTCATTAATACCGTCTTTTAAAACTTTATCCATATAGTTGCCGCGCTGCATTAAAATGTTGTTTTGTGTAACATCTGGCGCATGCAAGCGTTGTATAAAATCCAACGGTAGAATAATCATCTTTTTTAGGTTGTGGTCCAGAGTTATTGAAACAAATTACCCAGAATACAGCCAAGTAATGGTCCTAACAGGAGTGGTAGAAATGCACCCCCCTGGTGTACAAGAAACTGTTTCTTCCTTTTTATAGATTTGCCTCTCTGCGCCAAGCGTCTTAAAGTGTGCTCATTTTGAGAGAGTCGCTGCTTCTGGTCGCTGCACAGAGGTACACGACATTTTAAAATGTTTTATGCACACTCGCAGATACATTCGACCTGCGTACTATCAAAACATTTCAGTAAAGCTTCACGTAGACTTTTACTTAATCTGGCTAATGCATGAAAGATATCGGTGTTTTTGATTAAAGCGTCAGCCATCATGTATGCTGTATTCTGTATGACTGTGAGGCTTAAACCCTTTTCTTGCTATATATATATATATATATATATATATATATATATATATATATATATATATATATATGTTCTATATCGTAGCACGCCCGGCGTATTCTGCTTTGAATTGAACAATCAATACGCGTGTGGATTTGAACTGATATCCGGGTAAGCAGTCTCTAAAAATTTCGGATTGTCAGGTGAAATCTGTCTTGCTAAATGTTGTATCTGAGCTCTGTCACGCGGTTTCTTAAACAAAATTATGTAATGAGCGTTGAGAGAGATATCTCGCTGTCTAAGTCCTTGGTGAAATATGTTTTGCCTTAAGAAAAACACACTTAGGTTTCTATAGTGGCAACCCTTTGTAAAAATATTAACCACCGAACCGTTAGTTTCCCACGTGTCTAACCACCACGCTGCACAAAATAGGAGGAATAAGTGAGCTCGGCCAAAACTCAATCGAACGGTCGGAAGACTGCAGAGTACTCGGATTGCATGGTTGTTTTGGAGGTATCGATACTATAGTTGGAGTGAGAATTTGGTTAGAAAGGAAAGAACCGAACTGGATACCACAAGCTTTAAAGAGAAAAGAAAGGACAAGAAAAAGGTTCTTATGGAAGAGGGAGAACCTGTAAAGCTTGAAACACATAGTAAGTAATAGGAATAATAAGTAAGTGAACAATTCCCTCAAAAAACGTAAATTCATTTACTTTATGGAATTCCCACAATTCACACACAAAAAAATAATAAAATATAAATTAAAATAAGTTTACAAGGGCAAGTCGTGAGCTTGCATTTAGGTCGCCACAATTTATGTCAAAATTTATCAAAGAAAATTTTAATATAATTTAATATAAGCTTGATGAGGGCAAGTCGTGTGCTTGTCTTTACGCCCATAGTAATTTATAGTTTAGAAAATCAAAAATAGACAATACGCTTTCCGGCCGACGCAAGATCTTACGTAGCTTAACCTGAAAAGGAAAATTTAATAAACTTATTAAATCAGTTACTTAATAAGAAAGAAATAATTAAATAATTCAGCTTGCCTTTCGTTTAACAGAACTGAAAACAAATCCCTATTTGATTAAGTTATATAAATACAATTGGGAAAGCTTGTTCAGTCCCAATTTTATTTCAAGAAACAAAGAAAAGATATAACTAAGCTTTTTAAAATTAGAAACAGAAATTGGTCCGAACAACCCTATCCATATTAGAGCAAAGAAAAAAATATTATATATTTGAGCTACCAAGTAATGTAAATATTTCAGATTCAGTATTACATCTGGTATACATAAAAAAGTTACATTTGGTATAAACGTAAAAGTTGCAACACTGCTACTGCGCACTACCAAATAACTAGTAGTACAAAAGTAATTATTCGAAACTGTAGGTCATACATGAGCTCGGTAAGGGCGTGACACATAAAACTAATATTAACAAAAATTACTCCAAATACTGATTGTTAAGTGTGCCTTAAAATTTTAAAGAATGATTTAAGTAACATATAGCAGATCTACATGAGAGAAATTGTGTTGAAATTAGCTGAAAGCAGGTATCAAAATATCACCGAACTTATACTACAGGTAACTATGTTTAACAAATACTTGTTGATATAATTAATATAAATATCTTTAATCTCCTTGTAGGCAATCGTAACCTGCCGAAGCAATTTAGATACGAGTCTTATTCAGAGGTGAAACGTTTGTCAAATACTTGTTAACGGAACTAAAGTAGATGTACCTCTTTTCATTGTAGAAAGCAATTTATTTATACATGCAAGAAAAAGGAAAGAGCTGACGTGTGGTTGCGAATGCTTATGCGTTTCTCAAAGCAGCCGAGCAACGAGCAAGCAGTCCCCAGTATGCGAACTACAGATCGCAGTTTATTAGCAACACAATCCAAGCAACAAGCCAACGAGATACAGAACGGATACTCTTGCTACATCAATCAAGACAACCGAATGTAGAGGCAATCGTAACCTGCTGAAGAAATTTAGATACGAGTCTTATTCAGAGGTGAAACGTTTGTCAAGTACTTGTTAACGGAACTATAGTAGATGTACATCTTTTCATTGTAGAAAGCATGTGGTTGCGAATGCTTATGCGTTCCTCAAAGCAGCCGAGCAACGAGCAAGCAGTCCCCAGTATGCGAACTACAGATCGCAGTTTATTAGCAACACAATCCAAGCAACAAGCCAACGAGATACAGAACGGATACTCTTGCTACATCAATCAAGACAACCGAATGTAAACATAAACTTTGATGTAATCGTAACGGTAAAGTTATATGGACACTTCAATAGATGGAAACTTAAATATATCGACACGTAGGTTTACAGAACCCAAGTTAGTTGCTAAAACGAAAGTAAAGTACTAATACGATGTTTATTCAATGATAAGGTGTTACCTTTGAGATCGAATACGAGCAGTAGTTTAAACGTGTTAAACAATTTGTTACACTAATTTTTTTGAAGAAGTAATGTGAAATTATTTTGAGTGTGAAACCTAAAAGAGAAGTTCTAATTATAACGAGGTTAACAAGATATAATACGGCTCACCAAAATGTGTAGGTGTGGAATATTTCTATTACATCCGCCTTAAATGGCGTTTATATCACTTTTATACAACAAAGCGATATTACATAGTGAAAATTTTCCATAAAAATGATCCCTAGCATCTAGTAAATAGAAACAAGAAAATCTAGAGACTTTCCACCCTTCTACAGCAATGGCGATTTTGAAAAGAAAAGCCAACGCCTCAAGAAACAATTTTACAACTTGATTTGTTATCTCATTTTAAATATTGTTAGGTATCACCATCTAGTGATGATTTAGCAAAGTGACAGGTACCTATAAAATGTAAGAATGTTGAAAATCACCAGAACCTAAGTTCATCTCAGAGATGGCGCTATAGGTATTAATTGAAGTTAAATTTTGTAAAAACGAGTAAACTTTTAAAATACAGAAGTAGATACGAGAGATAAATAATTTTCGTATAATGTACGTCATAACAGAAAAAAATATGTGCAGTAGCAATTAGCTATAGTACAGGAATAATTTTGTATATCATTTACTCCATCATACTCATTAGTAAAATTGTAAATACAGAAATTTGAAATCATTTAGCATAGAAAACAGAAACTAGTAACCTTATAGCATATTATTAAATGTTTAAGTTACAGATACTTATTTAAGGTAGCTTTTAGAAACAGTAATCAGATAAAAATGACGCAATCGATCCTATATCGATTTTTGCACGTTACAGGTTTCACGCATTAATTATTCAATTATTATTAAGACCGGTTTTTCACGCTCATACTGCTCCATATATATCCGGTAAACCCTTCTGAAATTACACCTAGAGATCCTTGAATAATAGCTGCCGCTCGGTGTGGAACCAAATATTTTTTTCAAAAGTTGTATCGCAGCCTTTTTTTATATATTTTTTAGAAAATCCACTTTAAAATACGATTTCCCACAAACCTATGACCTCGCAACTATTGCTGAAAAGGAATGCTTAAACTTTAAATACCAAATGAAAAATCTATAATGAGCTGATCACAGGCATATGTTACTTTTATCTTGCTTATCTTTTTAATGTCAAAACGGAGTTTTTTGTTTTCTAGAATGTAGACATCAAAATTGGAAATGAAGGTCAACTTGTTTGCCTTTTATGTAATTGGCTAATTACGGTTTCTTTCCACACATAGCGATTTGAATAGTGAAAGGTTCTTATTGCGGTTACATAACCGGGGGAAATCCAGAAAATAACTACTTTACATTAATGATTGTGAAAAACCGTAAAGTACTTTGTCTTGAATTTATTTCTATATTACTTTGCGCGTTCAAAATTAAAAATTAAAAATCTGTTTATGTATTTGTTTGACATTGAAGTGATTGAGATTGATTTGATTAATTGATTTCAATGATTGATTTCTTTAAGATTGATCTGATTTTGATTGATTTGGATCAAACTCTATTCCGGAAAACATTCATTAGTTTTAAAAATACAGCAGTAGATGGCGTCACAAACAATCAGGTTGATATGACAAGGGGCGAAGACCTGAGAACAAGTTCCGGAGACATATTATATTACGAGATAGTGTACTGACTACTTATTACAGTACTATTTCAAATTTCCACTTTTCCCGACAAGGGGACGAAGACCTTTGAACAAGTTCCGGAGTCCTATACCTGTCTTATGAGATATCATGAGGGTACGCTTATTAGAATACTATTTCAAATATCTCGCTAATTACAAAAATTGCCGACAAAATGGTCGACAATCCATTCCACCAAATGACCACCACCAATCAGAAACCAGGGGGCGTATCTACGCGGAGTCACTCGACCATGGTTTCCTACCCTCAGGGGTTGAACTACGAAAAAGGCTCTTAATACTGCCAAAAGAGCCCTAATTACGGGGGTGAGGACCCTAAATACGTCATCGACGGGTTCAAAATGGTGCCGGAAAAGAAGCCAACAAAAATGGGTGGGAAATAGGCGTAACCACGTGTTGAAAGTGGGCGTGCCCTATCAGTCACAAAAAACAAAATGCCGGAGAAAGTGGCTCCATTCTACTAATGTGAAACCAAGCATTGAGTCCGTGGCAAATAAATTCTCTCTTTGAAGTTAGATGGCACATTATCTTTACCATAAAATTTTTATTGCAATCGAAAAATTCCTTGATAATGGCTGAGTCACAATATATAGAACATAATAATTGCACTATCGAATCGAATGAACATGTGACGTTTTAGTTGATTCATTTAATATGCATCAAATCGTCAAGATGGCCGTTACGAAGCAGTGCAATAGGTTTAGCATTCCTTATGCTATCATAATTCCCATTTAATAATTCAGAGTGTGGCTGCAAATACGATCCTCGCGGTCGTCCTTGTTTTACATCACCCCATCCGCATCAACATTCAATAAAGTACAACCTGTTTGACGGTAAACTTTAAGCGCATAGTTGTGATAACATTGAATACACAAAACTTTGCCATCACTGGTGAACATTTGTCGTGTTCATGGAGAAGAAATTTACACACGGAGCACTGATGATCTATAATCAATCTATGCTGGCAAGAGGGACTTGAGTCATGAGATGGTATAGATGCTACAAAATATAAGCATAAATAGTGGATTATCAACTTTCAAATCTGCGTAGGTCGCGTTCAGATGACAATATCTTTCAGAAAATTGCAAACAACAAAATTTTTTAATATTTTAAAACCGAGCAAATCAAAACAACTTAAACAAAATTTTCTGTTGAAATTGAGATTCAATTAAATTAATATATTTCTAAAGCACTCATCATTTTGTTTGTTTTTTATGGTGTATTGTTATATTTAGGTTATACAATATAAACTTTTCGATAAAACTTACAGTTATCTTCGTCAGTAGCAATATTATCTTTTAAAATTGTTTAAGATGTTGAAACAATTTTCTGAAATTTGAAAAATTGAAAATGGAGATCTAAGCCTGCTGTTAATAAAACCAACTGTGGAATACAATTTTAGTAAAGAGTAACTAGATCATTAATCAATTAAATATTGTTAAACTGTCTTGAAATTGGTAAATCAGAACACCCTCTAACGGTCGAAGGCTAACGATGAAAAATGTCACAAGCAAAGAAAAAATTCAACAAAATCTAAAGTTTTGATGTAACTGTAAAGTTTGAAAACTTTAATTTGAAATTAATAAAATCATTCACTTGGCATCAATCTAAATAATCCAGTCAAATCTCAAAAAAAAAGAAGTGGCTTTGTTAATAAATGCAAGTATGTTTCTATAATTTTTAATTTTAATTCTAATTTCAACTACATATGTTAAATTATAGTGCGGTGGTGATTTAACATATAATTGGTAAAGCATTTACTTCAAGGTCTAGGAAAAACAACAAAAAATCTAGACATAACAAAAGCTAAAATTAAAATTAAACTTAAGAGGTACTATTATGACTTACAAGATGCCAAAACCTATTTAAATGGAGATTTTCTACTTGTCTTTTGAAATTATTAGGACGTTTGTATATCTCAATGGCTTCACGTTGTAAAGCAACATAATGATGAGTTTGTCTTAAAAATATTTTCATATTATCAAATTGAATGTCATGGTTTAAATTATTTAAGGCATGGTCAGCTACCGCAGATTTCTCTGGTTGACGTAATGTAAAAAATCTCATACATTCTTTACGTCTTGTACCGAGCTACGTTTTGTGGTTTCACTGTATACTTTTCCACATGAACAAGATACACTACGGAAGATGATAATGGCTTTTAGGTGACCTTAACTTAATTTTTCTTGTATGTTTAAAAACAGTCCTAATGACATGATTAACTAATTGTTCATGTGGAAAAGTATACATTGTAACAACAAAACGTAGCTGTGATACAAGACGTAAAGAACATATGAGATATTGTAAATTAGGTCAACCAGAGAAATCTGTGGTGGCTTAATATGCCTTAAATAATTTAAATTTGATAACATGGAAATATTATCAAAACAAACTGATTATTATGTTCGTTTACACCGTAAGGTTATGGAGATATGCAAACATCCTACTAATTTTAGTAGACAAGAAGTAAATCTCCGCTTAAATAGGAATCTTAAAAAAATTGCATAATGGTACGTCTTAATTTTAGCTTTTGGTATGTGTAGCTTTTTTGCTGTTTTTCTTAGACCTTTATGTAAATGCTTTATATATTGTATGTTAAATTACCAGAGCTCTATAATTTAACAAATGTATTTGAAATTAAATTAAAATTAAAAAATACATAAAACGTGCTACATTGTGTTTTCATTGTTAAATAACACTTGCATTTATTAACAAAGCTATTTCTTTGTTAGATTTGAGTGGATTATTTTAATTGATATCAAGTTTCTGTTTGTGAATACCTTTATCAATTTCAAATTAAAGGTTTTCACAACTACACACTTACACTATAACTTGATTAAATTTTGTTAAATTTGTTTTTTGGTTATGACATCCTTCACTGTTAGCCTTCGACCGTTAGAGGGTGTATTGGATTGTCATATTTAAGACGGTTTAACAATATTTAATGTATTAATGATCTACCCTTTACTAAAATTGTATTGCATAGTTGACTTTATACGTTTATCAAACTATTATATTAATAGCAGGCTTATGTTTGCATTTTCAATTTTTCTTACACAATTTTGAGAGATAGTATTACTACTGACAAAGGTAACTGTAAGTGTTATCGAACTGTTTAGATTTCATAACTGAAATATAAAAATACACCATAAAAAAACTTAAAAAGATAGGTATTTTAAATATGTGTAACAATGGTGAACGTTTACATTTTCATAATTTATTTTAGTCATGTTTACAAAATATTTTTACGGGATGGTCCCTTTTTTAAACACATTTGGAATACGTCATTATTTCAATAAATTACGTAAATGTTTCGTATTTATAAAGAAGTCTTTTTTGACCCGTAGGACGGTAGAAAATCAGAAAATACCAAAAAGAAATAGAAATTTGCAAACTGACTATCCATTTATTAAAAAAGCAAAGTCAGATAGTGATGTGAAATGCTTCAAATGTTATGCAAGTTTTCACTTGGAGAGGCGGATATTGTTTAACACATATTCACATTTAAGCATAAAAAAGTAGATCTTTTTTCGTAAGGGCACATTTGAAAATGAAGAACAAAAGGTAGCTGCGATTGAATGCACTTGATCATACCACAACGTGATCCACAGTCAGTCCTTTCTTTTCATGGATTGCACTAGTAAGCTAATAAAAAGTTGCTTTCAACAAAAACTTGCATGCGCTATAACCAAATCTGAAATTATTGTGTGTAACAATTTACAAAAAGAATCACTAAGGTATCCATACAAACTGACCTTGGAACGGTCAATTCTCTAACCATCTATACCGATTGTTCAAACCACGGGAGCGTAAAAAATTGTCCTACGCTCGTAAGATATTTTATGAAAGACATGAGCATTCAAGTAAAATTCCATGTGAAACTTCAGATATTATATTTAAAGATATTATTAAAATGGTTGACAAATAACGCCTTTCCTCAAGTTCTGTGCTGTAAGTGGAATCTGATAAATCTTCAATGGTAGAAATATACATGGTTTGTATTAAATTTAGAGCAACAGTTAATAGAACGGAAAATGAAGTCTTTCTGCTAAATCAAGTTAACACTGTGCTAGACAGCTTTGGTAAATGAAGGAGAAGACCTAGGCGTAATTCAATTTAAAACGTCAGTGATTATGTTTTATACTACTAAATGGACGCAACACTTTGAAGATTTGCAATCGTTTCGTTGGTTACTGCTAAAAATAACCTCTGTGGTCAGATCTCGGAAGCTCATTAACGGTTTTTCAAAAAAAGCACGTTGATATTCATATAGATGATTCGGAACCTTTTAATGAAATTATGTGCATTAAAAAATATACAACCAGTCAAAAAAATAAAAAAAGAGGAAATATATTTTTGTTTCTATTGGCCAACAATGGGTCGAGTCGACAATCACTTCAAGAGTGAAGATATACCACACTAGATATTAAAAATTTTTGAAATGTACATGCCTTTACCGGGATCCAACGCCGCTACGAAAGGATTTTTTCTGATATGAATAGAATTTGGATCAGCGAAAAAACTAGCAATACTGATGATGAATTTCCTATCAAAATGACTTTGTGTGCGTTAGGTGGGCAGAACTGATAGAAAACAGTGAAAGACAGTTACCCAACAACATTCACGAGTGTTTTTGTAGTTACCTCCTGTAGGGGTGATTTTATTTCTTCTTGACAAAAAAAATAATTTATGGTAAGTAAACATACTTTTTTTAATATTATGTGTAGACGTTTATCTTAGTATACTTTTATATTTACTGATATTTTAAGCCTTATGTAACAACTTGCACCGGAATTGTTGCTATAAAATTGAGGTTATGCTAGAAACATTACGGTGTTTTTCAGAATAATGCACTATTGGGAGACTTGATCCCTATGTTTGTACGGAGATATGATCCTAGTGATCATGTCTCCCACCATATTACTTCATTGCCTTTCTTTGTATTCTTATATTTTATTATTGGAAACTGAACAGTGGAAGTATAAAAATAGGAAGAAAAGTCTCTAGGACAGTTACACTTTGTGTTATTCAGTTCCAAAGGTAAACTACTGATTTTAATTTAGCGCCAACTATATGTTTCAGAGCAGTTGCAATTCCAAGGAAGTACAAACCTAAAGCAGGCGCCAAATTGACGACTAAAGCTGATTCTGCCATTGTGGAATCAGTTGTTGCACCAGCAAAAGCAGAAATGTAACTAAAGGGTGCAGCCAAGAGATTTCATCTCAATGTCGTGACTTTGAAACAGCTTATCAGATATAGGACAAATGTGTTGTCTAGATTTCAGAAGGCACAAGTATTTACTCCTGAAGAGGAAGCAGAACTGCAAGGTTATTTATTAATAGCTACTCTTCTCAATCATTGAAACCGCGAGACCTTGTATATAATTATGCTACTAAAAATAAGAAAGAAACTCCTACCTCTTGGAATGATAATAAAATGGCTGGTCGTGATTAGGCGAGAGGTTTTAAGGAGAGACACAGAACACTTTCTCTCAAAACATCTAAGCCTACAGGGTTGGCTAAAAGCTTAGATTCCAACAGACACAGACAATGTTGAAACATTTTTGATAAGTTGAGGGAAGTTGTAGAAAAATAAAAAGTTGACCCTGAACAAATTTGGAACATCGATGAACCTGGGCTTACCACAATTCACAAGACCCCTAAAATAATTGGGAAAAAAGGTGTGAAACAAGTTGCGAAAATTATCTCACGAGAAAGGGGAGAGCTAGTAACGGTTTGTTGTGGTTTTCAATGCTTGTGGTAACCATATTCCCACTTTTCTGATCATGCCAAGGAAAAATTGGCAGAATTGAATGCTCCATGGCTCTCCTACAGGCTCTTCCGGTGCCGCTTATCGCTCAGGATGTATGACAGCAAACACGTTTCCTGAGATACATTGAACACTACTACTACCACACTGTTGCTTCTGATTAAATGGCAAATAATCCTGGCATTTACCCATATAATTGTGATGCTTTTGGTGAAGATGAGTTTTCACCAAGTAATGTCATAGATCGACCAAACCCGCAAGAAAGTACACTACATTATGCTCTTCAACCTGTTACGGCACATCATGATCCATACCTATAGCAGAATATGCGGAGAAAGATGTTACTGTAACTCCTCAGCCTGGACCTTCTTTTATGGTTAACGATTTTGCATCAAAGGATGTGCTACCTTTACCTCATGCACCTTCAAGGGTTGGAAATTCTGCAAGAGGACGCAAACCGGGACGTAGCAGGATCCTTACTGATATTCCAGAAAAGGCAGAACTGGAAGCAGATCGTAAAAAGGAGCTAACTCAAGTAAATCCAAGTGTTAAAAGGAATGCACAGACTCTGAAGTGGACGTGGACAGTTTTTTCGGAACTTGTGATCCTGGTATCTGTGAGGCAGTATGCAAACAAGCTTTTATGAGCATTTATGCTGTAACCTATCCAAATTCAACGTTTAACTACAGTAATTGTGGTAGGGGAATCTCTACAAGAGATTTGAGGGGATAACACAATAACAGGCTGGTCAAAATAAAAGACCACATAGAACGTTTTCCACGCAAAAGTATACACTATTCTGCCAATACTTGGATACTAGGCTCAACGTTAAAACTATGCACTCTCCTTTTATTAAAGAAAATCCTGATTTATAACATACTGTTAAGTATGAATCCTATTTAAAATACTTCAAAGAAAACTATGCACTCAAATTTGGAAGACCACATGTAGACGTATGTTCCGAGTGTGAAAGATTAGGTGCCACAACAAAGTATAAAAATTTGAATGACAATGTGAAACGAGTTGCCACAGCAGAACTGATTGTCCATAAGCGACGTGCCAAAAAATTTTATAACAAACTACAGAATATTCAAAAACTTTGTGAAGATCGATCTGAAGAGGCCGGTATAACTTTTGATTGCATCCAGAATCTATCCCTACAAATATACCAGTACAGGAGATCTTTTATTTTTGGCAGCTATGGGTATACGCTTTTGAGACCCACAACTTATCAGATAAGGCTGGACATTTTTACACTTACCATGAGGGGCAGGCCCGTAAGGGACCAGACGAAGTCTACACTTTTCTAAAGCATTACATAGAAACTTTTATACCTGAAAACGGTACCGAATTACACACATTTTCTGATGGATGCCCTGGGCAAAACCGGAACAACACAAGGGTGCGATTTCTGCTGGCGTTACAAGCAACCAAGCGTTTTAAAAAAATATTTCATTACTACCCAATATGTGGACATTCATTCTTGCCCTGAGATTTTGGACCTTTAAAAAAACTCGTTAGCATAAGCGACCGAGTCTATGTACCAGAGAAATATCAGGAAATGATTGTATCTTGCAGGAAGAATAACCCGTTTAGCTTTAAAGAATTTAACTATGACGATATCCTTGATTTCAAAAACTGGTGGCCTTCGAGTTATAACAAAACTGCTTCTACGATCCGGCAACATGGTGTTAGTACGGAACCATTTACTATTTCAAAGTATAGGCAGTTGGTTTATGACAGTTCGTCCCCAGGATATGTTACAACCTATGGCTGTATAGATGGTTTTATTTCATATACTTTTAAGCTCCTCAAATAAAACAAACCAAGTTCTGCTTTGCCAGAAGTACGTTCATATCAAGAACCCCTCCCTATCGATCACAAGAAGATCGCTGATATTAAAAAAGTCATGCAATATATTGACGGTGAAACACTGGAGATTTACTAGCATATCACTTCCTGGAAACAAAGTAACGCAGATGAAGGTCTTGATAACTAAATTGGCAATATGATGTATCTTTAACTAACATTTTTGAATAAATTTACTTAATAAAAGATTGTTTACTTGCTAAGTACCCTTTTGTTGGTTTCAAAAAAGTAGAAAAACCTCTCGAAAAAAGACTGAGTCCAAGAACAGTACCTACAAGTCCATAATTTGTTTTCTTCTATAACTTAGAGGGAGCGATTTTTTCGGATCCTTTATTTTCAATTATGATTTGTCTAAAGAATCATCACAACTTTTCAATGATGGCCAACACAGTGACTTTACTCATAGTGGAGTTATTACGTTTTTATTTTATCTCAAAACTTTTTGCACTTGTACTGTTCTTGGACTCACCGTTTCAATCTCATTTTCCAGCAATAAAAGGTGAAGGGCTTGTCGCCCGGATTTCACTGAAAGAAGCCACCCATTCCGTTTGAAAGACGAGTTTATTTTGAATTTAAAATTAAGTTTCCAATTGATATTAGATTTTTTTAATGTGTAACGAAAATATGGCATTACTCAAGAGAATAATGCAATTGCCTCGGGTCGACCTGGCTACAAGGGGCGGCTAAGATCGAAACAGACAGGGAATGAATGGCGAGTAGGTACGCGGAATGTTAGAGGTATGCATGGTAACGAATTTGAAATTGCGAATGTAATGTACGAAAGGCAGCTTGATATTCTGTGTGTATCAGAGACAAACAGCAAAGGAAAGGAGGCTATGGAGATGGAGGATGCCAATCTAGCACTATGGTCAGAAGTTGAGACTGAAGTACATGGTGCAAGGAAGTTGGAGTGGTCGTAAGTGAAAGGGCGAAAATATATGTTAAACAGTACGAATTGATATCTCCCGGGTAAGGTAGGTTGATATGAAAGTGGAGTTTCGAAAAATTTTTCTTATTCTTATTGCACCGGTGAATGGAAAAAGAGACCAAAAGTGTGAGAACTTCTGGAATGATGTAGAAAACGTGTTGAACGTATGTATACCAAATGAAAGAGTGGTAATATTGAGAGGTATCAATGGATGGGTGGGTGTACAGAGAGAACATACGGAATCTAATACGTGGTTTAAACATAAAGATGTGCATATGTATACAAGGCAAACAGGCGAATTTAAAAGTATGATTGACTTGATAATGTATGAGGGACGACTTAGAAACTTGGCGAGAGACAAAAGTAATTCGCAGATCGGTGTGTGGATTGGAGCACTTTTTGGTTGTATCGAGAGTGTGTTTAGGGCAAAAGTGGGCATGGAGAAGGAAAGAAGGGCAGTGTTAACGTCACGAATTAGGGCAGACAAACTAGCAGATAATGGTGCGCGAATGAAGTGCGCAGATGTTATGACTAAAGAGTTGAATGTGAATGAAACGGTGTGGAACGAACAAATAAAAGACTCTGACGTTGAACGTGCAAGAATAAGCTTGAAAAACTGTGTTGTCAATTGTGCCGAGCAGATATGTGTAAAAAGGCGGTATGTAAGAAAAAGATGCGTACATGGCTACGATAGCTGCAAAAAGTGAGACTGAGATAAGGCGATTGTATGAGGTGTACAAATTAAGAAACAAATAAGCGTAGGAGGCGGTGAGAATAAGTAAAGAGAAAGTGATGGCCGTGGAAGGAGAGAAAATGCAGAATGATTTTGAGGGAAACGAAAAACTCTTCTGGAGATGGGTCAAAAATATAAAACGTGGCCCAAAACAAAACGCTGTAGGAGTGATAAATATGAGCAATGAAATAATATGGGACGATTGTGAAGTGAGGAAATGCTGGTAAGAATATTTCGGAAAGCTGAACATTAGTGAGGAACATAAGACTGAACGGTTAAATAAGGAGAGTGTAGAACGAATGGTGAGTGAAACAGAGAAGGATATTGGGATATATGTGGTTGAGAACACTGGAAGGATGTTGAAAAACGGTAAAGGAGCAGGCGTAGATGAAATCACTAGTGAAATGCTTAAAGTATGGAGGTGCAAAGCTTATACGAAAATTTTGTGAATTCTTCAATGTATGCCTTAAGGGTGGAGAAGTACCGAGTGATTGTAAGAGCGCGATCATTACACCACTGTGGAAAAGGGTAAGGGGAACAGGAGTGATTGCAAGAACTACACGTTGATAGAGTACGAGAAGCTACACAAACTGAGATTTGGGGTGTACAGAGTGGCTTTATGCCAGGGAGAAGATGTGTTGACCAGATGGTTGCCGATGGTGAACGAAAGGTGTTTAATTGTAAAAAGGAAGCTGTACTGTGCGTTTGTAGATTTGGATAAAGCGTATGACAGAGTGAATAGGGAGAAGCTGTGGGAAATATTAAATGAATGTGGAGTAAGTAAAGGTCTAATAAACGAAATAAGAGCAGTATGAAACGGTAGCCGGGCATGTGCTAGGGTGAGAGGGGTGTGAGTGAATACTTTAATATTGACTAAGGAGTGTGACAAGGCTGTGTGATGTCATCGTGGTTGCTCAATGTATACATGGATAAATGTGTTAGACAAGCATGTACCAATACAAATGGTGCAATCGTTGGTGACGTAAATGTACGAGTTCTGGTGTATACAGATGACACAATCTTATTAAGTGTCAGTGCGGATAAGCTACAAACTGCTCTGAGGAAGTTTGATACAGTCTGTGAGAGCATGGACCTAAAGGTAAACGTGAACAAAGCTAAAATTGTGGTGTTCAATCGGAAAAGTGAAAAGGAGAGAAAAGTATTTACTCTGAAAAATGAAATTGTGAGACAAGTGGACGCGTTATTACATCTGGGTAGAATGTTTACTGTAGATGGTACAATGGATGGCGAGATTAGATGAAGAGTCAATGCTGGAAGGAAAGTGATTGGAAATATGTGCATGATCCTAGCTGCGAATGGCGTGTTTGTCCCGTCAGTACTGTATGGAAGTGAGACATGGGCTTGTCAAAAAAAAGCACGAAAGAAAAATAAATGCCGTGGGTATGAGATTCCTGAGAAGCGCGTGTGGTAAAACGAGAAGGGATAAGATAAAGAATGAGTGTATAATGAAGGAGTGTGGCGTGGAAAAGACTATAATGGACAGGTATAAAAGTAGTACACTACGTTGGTGTGGTCACATTGAGAGAATAAACAACGCAAGTTTAACGAAACAAATATGTGTGGGTGAGATTAGAGGTAAGGTCGGGCCTGGTAAGCCGCGTAAAACTTGGCGGAATGTAGTATAATGTATGATAAAAGAAAGAAAGATAAGGAGTTTTAAAAATCTTCTTGCGGAAGCTAGGGAGGTATGCAGAGATGGAAAGCATGGGGAAAGGATTGTGAATGAAAAACAAAATAAAAGGACAGGGATTGATTTTTGATTGTCATATCAAAATAAAATCAAAGAGCTTATGCAAGCGTTTGTAAAAAATGTTTAATAAAAAATGGAATCAAATCTCTCCACTCTTCCCCTACGACCAATTTTTTTAATAAAATTTTGTAGTTAATTTTAAAGTTCCTTCACAGCTTTCAAATGATACATTTACCACTCACAATAAGAATTTATGATAAATGGTGTTGTAGTATATTACATTACGTAGCCATGCAACATTATACCCATTTTATTCACTCATAAAAAAATTCAGTCAGTATTTAAATTAAAAATTCTCACATTTCTGCAATATGGTAATTTAATTTAACTTTTACACAATCATATTCCAGTAAAGAGAGATGCACCTTGCAATTACATCTAAAACGTTTAAAAAGTTGCGTAAAGAACAAAGTTAGGTTTATTAATTAAATTAAAGCAATGCAGGTAATTGCATTCGTTTACCACATATGCATGTGTTTCATTTGATTTCATTACAGATAGCTCAAGAATTACAATTCGGGTGACTCAAAGGTAGAAGCGTTTATATAATATAAATGCTGAATTTTATTAAATTTACAGGTGAATTTCTGTATATTAAGAAATTATTTCAATCATATTAAATTTTAATTAAAATTGATAATTAAATTTTTTTTCTAAACGTTTTATATTAAATTTAGGCTACATCTTAAAGTTTGATGTTGTATGATGTAAATGTCTATTAACAAGCAAGGTTTTAAAAAAATTAACAATTATAATAAAATGGACATTTTTATTTGATTTTTCTAAGGTAAGGCACACACATTATAATATAATTGGAGGATAACCTAAATGTCAAGAACGTATATCTTACTTTATGGTTCTTTTATTATTGAACTTTATACATAATATGTAATTGACTGGTAATTGTATTGTTATTTTTTTCTTCAAATATAATTTGAATGTCAATTGAGTTTATTCACATGTACATGCTAAAAAGTAAGATTTTAGCGAAGAGAGTATAATAATTTATTGCTGGTTTGCCAGAGAAAGATAAAACAAGGGCGGGAAAATCAATATAAAGTAATATTTTGAAAAACTGACGCTTGAGGGCGCTACTGGAAAGGTGCTAGCGTACTGAAACAGTGTAAGAACTTTAAAGGATCGGTGGATACGTTACAATGCGAAATATCTCGAAGCTTAAATTTTGAGCTTGTTTTATATAAACGAATATGCGCAAACGGCCATTAGGTATTTCATGTTTTCAGTTCTATTTTATCCCATTAAGTTGGCTACCGTGCTACTCTTAACGGTGGTTAGCGTTATAACGAATTCTACTTAATATACATCGATTAAACAACTACTGGTGGGGTGAGTTTTTTTTCATATTGCAAATTTTATTTACTTTTTATCATAAATCACTTTTTCCATGTTTGTTCCCTGCTTAACAAGCGTTTGTTTTGTAAATTAACTTTGTTTACTACTGTATTAGGGGTTAGAATCACAAGTTTTAAACCGTTGAACGATTTTAAGATGATTTGTATAAAATTAAATAAAAAAGCTGAAGCTTTTTCGCTATGGCTCTGTCAATATTTACAATTTGTCGCCTTCGGGTAAGAATTTGCTTTCCCTCTTCGTTTTTATGATTTAGTTTTTCAGCCCGTAGGCGAACATTTTCCGGTTATTTTTAGACTTACAATCTACGGAAAAGTTTACGATGTTATCGTCATTGATTAAGGGGTGGATAATAATATATTAGCCTACGATTGATTAGAGGGTTTTGTGGAATTCACATTAAGGTCGGTTATCAATTCGTAATCTTACTTATTGAGTGTAGGTTAAGGTCAATTCTCACACTACTCTACGATTTTTACTCTAAATGTTATTTTGAACAATTGTGTTTGTTAGTGTTTGCTTTTTCAGGTTATTGTCCCATGCATAACTCTTTACACATGTTGTTCAAGCTTATCTACCCAAAATCTCGAACTCTGGCATGTTTTACGATTGGCCTCTCGTATTACATGATCAAATTGTGAATAACAAAACAGATTTAAATTACTGGATTATGTTTTACAATTTTTTTAACTTCCCATTGTAGGAATTACAATTATAACCACTTTAATTATCTATTAGACACGACTGCAAATTTGATATCTAGCTCAGTTGCGAAAATTACATTTCGATTGCTAATTTGGCAGGTTTACGGTATTGCTAGATGCAAATGGAGTAAATGAAGTATTGATCCACTTCATGCAAGATAAGACCAAAGACGTGGAACAATCATATTATATCTACCTCAACATGATTGATTTAGTAAAGTTTTGATTATGATATTGTTTTCAGATTTTTTTGTCCATTATTTACACAAGAAAACTGGTTTACGTAAGAGAATTGTAGGTTTTAATTATAATTAGCGTAATCACTGAAGGAGCATTTTGATACTTCATTATTAATTATGCCCGTTACTCGATCATTAATTTACACAAACCCAAACGAGAGCGTGGTTTTAAGACAGCTTTCTGTTTATTATACTAACAACGTTTTGAATAGAGAATGTAAGCAATTAAAACTTTTAAATTTTGTTTTAAAGTAACATTATCAAACTTTGTATCTGTTGTTTTTGAAGTGATTTAAGAGTAGTGAAAGAAGTAAGTTAAATATTGACTGCTGACGTATCGTATCTGCAGCCAAACTATTGATATTTTGCTTCTACAAAAGGTAAGTAAAATTTAGAACTAGTTTAACCTTTTAAAATTCTAAAAAAATATTCACTTAAAATGAAATACCAACATTATACACTATTTTTCTGTACAATACACTTTGTATTAATGCAACTTTAATATTAACTAATGGCGTTACAAGAATATTCTCGCACATTTATTTTTTCTGCTTCTAGTTGTAACACCGGATAGTTATGTATTTTCGTTAATTAATGGAAACATCTGAACACCTATTAGAGAAGAATATTATGAAGATACAACCGTTATTACTTTTAATTTATGAAACTCAGTAAGGTTTACATTTATAAGCTTTAAAATATACGACTAAACAACCTGTACTACAATGCCCCAAAGTGTTCACGACCGTCACAAAAGGAACTTTCAAATTCTCGCACAGGGCGACCGAAAAAGTAGCAATTTAGGCACCAGTTATTTTGATTTTAAGAAATTATACAAATTCGAACGTGTAAACACGCTAGAAACTAGCTTATCTAAAAGAAAATAGGTTAAGAGCAATTAGAAAGAAAAATAAACTAGACACACCAACACTAAGTCTCCACGAATAGTATACCTCGCTGGTCTATAAGGCGTTATGTAGGTGACGTTTCGGCAATGCTTGATTTGCCATTCTCACATATGTTGCTTCAATTCACGTGGCCAACCTGTTTCTAAAAGAACTAGAGAATCAAGCTTTGTGAACTGTTACACTTAAACCCAAATTTTGAGTAAGGTACGTTGACAAGTTGTTACACCACCGCAACGACGAAACAAAATGCTATTATTGGATTTTTTAGTAAATAAAAGTAAAATAGTCATATCACAAAGCGAAAATCACGTTTAAGACAGAAAAAAATGAAGCGGCTAGAAAGCAAAACTTGAACACTCAGTACAAAAGAACAGCACTCCATCTCTGGTACGTTCCGCAATAATACAATACACACGAACAAAAATAATTTTCAATATAAACCATACTATTAGAGAATAATGGAGGTGGAAGTGGGAGGCATGTGTACCCCATGTCAGCAGGGGAGGTACCACCACACTTACTATGGGCTCTTTATTGTTGGTTCTCGCATTGTCTGAGCTCCGTAAGGGCTGCCGATCACCTTTTTCCTTATCCTTAATCTATTCCCATCCTATTCTCCCTCTCGCCCTCGCTGTCTTCCCATCGGATTGCTGTAATTTCTAGAGACATAATCATCGGACTTTCAATCCGATAGAAAGACGGTGACGTCTTCCGATCGGATTGAATGTCCAAAATTAAAAAGGAATGATTGTACCTTCTAAGGTAATAAATACCGGACGTAAAATCTTGCCCCGTTTGGATGTCCGGGAGAACAGGGCCTAAGCGATCTCGATCACCCAAAGCACTCACTTTCTGATCCATTAGTGCAACATCTGCGGTATCGGGTTTGATCTTAATACTGTTCATCTACATCTTGAAGAATTAAAACCTGACATTTTTTTTGTTTCTATCTGGAACTCAGGTCTCCTCTGAGAGCTTTGATTCACCCGACTTGCAATTTCCCCAATACAGTCTTTTCTGTAACGCTCGCTACAAAGTAGGAGTGTGTGCCTACCTCAAGGGCAACATCGCTTGCAAGAGGAGTTTTGTTTGGAGAAAAAGAAATTCGACGTGATTCTGGTCCTAAATTTGTGAAATTCTACCGTTGCATTTATAGGTCTCCTAATGACGGTAATTTTCAAGATTTCGTCGATTACCTTGACTATTTTCTGTCTCAGTTTCCATCTTACGATATGTCAATATGTTCATAACTCTGCCTTCAATTTCCATCTACTACTAATCCTGATGGTTATAGTGTAGAAACCTTTACTATATCATGTGTTCTCACACAAACGATTTCTGAACCCACAGGAAATCCTGGTAACCCTAACCATATCTTCCACATGTTCTCGAACTCTTTCTTACATCAAACCCACTTCTTTATAAAACGTTAGTTCTTTCTCTACTAGGTCTATCTGACTATTGTCTAGTAGAAATAACTTTTAGTGTCGCTAATTCCTCTGTTCGCGGCACTGATAGAACCTTATGATGTTTTAAGTCAACTAAAGGTAGAGCTGTAAATAGTGTTTTAACATTGCCCTTTCAGTATCTGAAGTCTTCTACATGGGTATGAAGTTATATATTCCCAAAAAACAAAATTGTACAGGTGATTATCGTTCCCAACTCTTGTTCAATAAGGCTTTTGCATATGCAACATCATTGAAAAATAAATCTTACACTAAATGGAAATCTAATAAAACGGTCGAGCCTCATGTTGACTACGATGTGCTAGAAATACCTGTGTTTTGATAATTGTGGAAAAGATGTGCGCCTAGTCAACTATTCTTCATATGCTATGAAACCAGTTCACTTTCGGTACAAGCTCCTAGAATCGATCATCAGTAAGCTTGATCTCAATAAGGTGACTGAACTAGATGGTATCCCAGCTATTGCCTTAAAGAAATACTCCCCCGAACTATTCCCAGTTCTGTCTTAGCCCTATCCGACCCCTATGTCTGCTGGAAGTTAGCAAATGTTCAACTTCATTCTAAAAAAAAATGATAAGACCGATCACTTCATCTACCAACCAATTGTCATCACTTCCATTTTTGTCTAAAATCATGGAAAAAGCCACCAGTCAGCAACTGCAGTCTTTCCTTGAAATTATCAAAGTCCTTAGTTTCCACCAATATGGTTCTAGACAGAGTCATTCAACAGGTGATCTTCTTTTATAGGTGACATAAGTTTGTAATAATACATTAGAACATATGGAAATGTAGATCTTCACCATTATTACACATATTTAAAATACTTAGCTTTTTGGGTATTTAATGGTGTATTTTCGTATTTATGTTTATACAGATCTATACGTTACGATAACGTTTACATTGTCGTCCTTAGTAGTAGTACAATCTTAAACATTCCTAAAGAATTTTATTACTACTGAGGACGATAACTGTAAGTGTTATCGAAGCGTTTAGATATGTATAAACATAAATACAAAAATACAACATTAAATACCCAAAAGCTAAGTATTTTAAATACAATCCGGTGAAAGAGTTGTGGTCGCTTTAGATATCTCAAAAACATTTGACGAAGTTTGACATAAGTGTTTACTTACCAACCTTACTTCGTTTGAGTTAAATAATATGCTCATCAACCGGATTTCAAGTTTCCTTGATAAGACGAATTTGTGTCGTAGTTAATGGCTTCTTTTCAAAAGAAGCTGACCTAACGAGGTGCCACAAGAATCAGGTATAGCGCCTACACTTTTTCCTGCTGTACATAAATGATCTTATATCTCCAACGGCTAACCTGGTCGGTTGCCTTGTTGACGACAGTACTCTTAATTGTAGTTCATTTTAGTCTACCCATAATGGTAGTCCACCTTCTATCTCAAATCAACCCATTAGAGCTGAAATGGCAATTACAAACAATAAAGACAGTCAAAGTAACCTTGAAACGGGCAATTTTCTGTTGTAAGGTATGAATGGCTCAGATCTTACTTTTTCAGACTCTGTTACTATGTTGGGAACGACTGTATCTTAAAATCTATATTGGGTTGACTATCTTCTGTTAGCCACTAGAGCAGCTGCTTTTTATAGTAGGCTTTCTGCTAAAATAGGCTTTTTGTGCAGATCTAAGCAATACTTTAATGTCCCGATAACTCTTTCTGCTGTATAATGCTCAAATTGGACCTCATCTAGAATATAACTATCATTACTGGATTGGTGCTCCCCAATACGCTCTCGATGTCTTTGATCTTATTCAAGAAAGATCGATTCGGCTTATAAATGACCCATCCTTAACCTGAGCATAGAAAAATCGTTATAGTTCTCTTTGTATTTTCGGTATCACAATGGCTATTGCGCTGCTGAATTACATTCTTTCATACTGTCTCGGGTTACCTTCGCTAGGAATACTCAGTTCGGTCATTCACATTTATTTATATTTATATTTATCGCCTAACAGAATAATTCCATTTACAGGACAATACATAACATAAAGTAACTATTACAAATTATGTAAGTATTAATACTGCTTAATGAACATCTAATAATGTCAGCTATTAAAAATTACACTATTAACTATACAGAAAAAAAAATATATATATATATATATATATATATATATATATATATATATATATATATATATATATATATATATATATATATATATAGCTATTAATATCACATTCTGACGATATTTGATTGAAATTGATGCACCTAACAAAGATAGGTGACTTACGTAAGACATCAGTTAAGGCAGTGCGACAATAAAATGTAGTAGGGTTACGACAAAAACGCTGAGAGACAAGAAAATCTAGGTACGACAATTAAACGGGAGAGTCAATTTGATTGTGTAACAACTTATACAAAAAGATAACAGTTTTGTATCCTTCTGAGCTCTAGAGACTTAATGTTGAACTTAGATAAGAGTAGATCATTATCGTAGCCAATAACAGGATATGCACCCTCGACTTTAAAGAACAAGAATTTCAAAAATTTTCTTTGAACGGATTCTAACAGAGTTTTATGTTTATTATAATAAAGTACCAAATTAATGCGCAGTATTCTAATTAGGAACGCACGAGTGCAATATATAGCGACTTTAGTGCAGTATGCAGTACAAATTTCCACTTGTCAAACCAAACACGCGCAATGCACATTCTTCTACACGGCTTCTAAACTCTGGAATGATCTCACTAGTTCCTGTTTTCCTCTCACTTAAGATATGAAAAAATTTAACGTAGCTGTTCTTAGGCATCTCATGGCAATTCAATGTCCCTCTATCCATCCTCCTAAGTGTTCCTGAGTGGTTTAGTACGATAGGCCAAATTTAGCCTGTTCAGGTCCATAATTATTAAAAAATGTGATTTATTCTTAGTATGAAAATTAATAATAAGGTTTTATAATCTCATAGGAAACAAATGGGCACAATCCACATTCTTCTACACGGCTTCTAAACTCTGGAATGATCTCCCTATTTCTTGTTTTCCTCTCACTTATGATATGGCGATTCAATATCACCCTATTTACCCTCCTAAGTCTTCCTGAGTACTTTAGTACGGTAGCTTGTTCAGGACCACAAGTATTAAAAAAGAAGCCATCCAAATCGATAAACGTCCAGAGATTCCCAACACTCAGGCTGACGAGTGTGACCTGGAAGTTAGCAGTCAGAAGCAAATCCTAGTAGTGAGTGTAGCGAATGAATGAAAACTGCCGCAGTCCCGGGCAGCCAGGTAGAAAAAGCGAAAGTTAAGAATAACACTACATGTAAAGCAGTATCAAAAGTAGGAGAAATTAGTTGAATGCGATTAATTAGAAGCAGAGCACGTGAAACGGAGAAACAAACTTGAGAATGATGATTAGGATTTGGCCGAAATGTTGCTCATATATTACTCGCAAAATACCCAAGATTTGCAACGGGGATGAATTTCATCCTCTATTTCCCACCCTCTGGTATTGGTTTTCAAATGATTAATTTGAATTTCAAAGATCTCTAAGATACTTTTGCTATAAGCCTCAACGGACCCAACTATCCTCATTTCACCTAATCTTCTCCCCTTTAGCATACAACGGATCTGAATTCGTAAGTTCCATAATGTTTTTCATTTTGGTTGTAAAACGCTGCTTAGTTTGATACCCAACATATTTTTCAATATGTTAAGCTTTCAATCCCTAAAACTACCCTTAAATTAATTTCATAATCGCCTTTTCTCTATTTTTCATCCTCGTGATAGTCCACACGGTTTCTACCCGTTAGAGGATGATTTCGGGGAAAGTCAAAACTCGTGTTCTTTAATTTCTTAGAAAACCATCTAAATATCAATTTTCATGTTTCTGGGCTTAATGACTTTTAAGATATATTGTTAAGATACATTTGTTTAAACAATTCATCCCCCTTTAGATGCCTATTTCATCCCCCCGAGATAATATTTCAGAAAACCGTGAAATATGGGTCCGTTCGATTACTAATGAGAACTGATGCCCCGGCAGTCATCATCAACTTTGATCTTTTAAATCCGATCCTGGATTTTTTACGTTATTGTTATAAGTCCTGTGTTTACTTAATAGGCTAGCTATAATTTATTGTTAGCTAGTTTCGACGTAAGTGTTCAAAAATATACCCTTGTACCCTTATGCAATCGTAAATTTTGTTGCGAATTCGCAAAACTGATAGAAGAATACTCCCCAAAAATAAAAATCTAAAGGCGTAAGATCTGGACATCTCGTTGACCATTCTATTACACTTCTTGTTCTATTCTTTTAGATACTGTACCATAAAAATACATTTTTGTGTTCAAACTGCACTTCAGTGCTCAGTTGTCAGTTATCCTACATATTAAAACCTTTAAATATTAATTATAATAAAGATGGACTAAACTTATGGCAAAGTAATGTGGATGCATGATTTAGAGTCTAGGACATCAATTTTCGTAGAATCAATTACTTTTTTCATCATTGTAAAGTATCATTATATTAAAGATGTCAATAGGTTTCAAATAACGAAATAAAAAATCCAGGATCGTATTTAAAAAATCAAAGTTGATGATAGCTACTAGGAAACCAAACGTCGCATAGCAAATTTAATAACTTCATTTTGTCTAGAAGAAAAAGTAGCTGTGATGATGTGACATTTATTTCAAAATATCTTATAAAATAATTCTAGAAAAAAACAAAAACTGTTTTTCTAAATTTTGTTTTTTTTTAATAATACCAAAAAATTAATAACCAGCAAAATGTGCCAGTCTGTCGGATTATTATTTCCAATCTATTTGTCACCAAATGTTTTGGTAAGAAAGTCAAATAATCTCCTTAATTGGGTATTTCGTAATTCGTTATATCGGCTAACCGTAAATCATGAAAATACTCCTCAAAAGCTGACGCTAAAGGCTAATGATTTTTTCAATTTAGAATTCAGTTAAAGAAATGAGAACCCAAAATTGTAATGATCTAAATACCTGCCCAGATAAACACAAAATGTTTTACAAATTTGTTACCGATCAAACACTCATAGGCAAATATGTTATAATTCTCCTTTTTCTTTACGGTATTGTACTTTTTAGAAACAAAGGTAACATCATTGAAAAGGTAATAAACGGGGCTACTAAAAATTGCAAAAATACAATATGGGTTCCATAAGAAAAAACAAAGTTGATGATGATCACTTAATGATGAAACGTCGAGTGTTAAAACTATTAATATTATTGGATAGAACAAGAAAAATGGTAAGTAAATAAATGTGTAGTCCGATTTCAAGTATCTCTTCAAATAAGCTCGGAAAAAAATAAAATCAATTTTCCAAATTTTAGGTTTTTTCGAATATCTTCGGAAGTTCTCATAATTTTGAAATTGTTTAACCCCCCTATTGTGTTAATATTTTGGTTTCACTTATTTTGTTCGGGTCCTTATGACCCGGGAGCCTATAGTTGTTTTATTGTCGTTAAATTGATATAACAGTAAATAATAATAAGAAATAAGATGTAGTATTTATTGTTTATTACATTTTATTACGTTATTTTATTTTTATTACATATTATTATAAATGTTATGTAAAGAACATCTGAAAAACGTAGTAGTTACGTATATACGAGGGTGGTATGATAAATACCTGTGTTCTGGAAAACAAAGCAATTGGTTTATATTTAGTATATTTATTTTTGGACATAATCGCCTTGTATATACTTGATCCAACGATGTTCCAACTTTTTTAACCCACCAAATAATAAGATTTTTCGAACTCAAGGCCGCTGTTTCCGCAATGACTTCTTTTGTCCAGAACCGCTTTCCACTAAGTCGCAGGGGGGCAAATCTGGCGAATATGGTGGATGGGGTAACACTTCGTAGCGTAACTCAACGAGTTTTGCTGTCGCAATTGCCAATTAGTGGGCCGGGGTGTGGTCATGATGGAAAATGATTTTTTTCTTCGCTAGGTGTGGCCTTTTACTCTTTACTTCAGCGTCGAATCGGTCCAATAAATTGGCATAATACTGACCCGTTATGGTTGTTCCCTTCTCCAAATAATCGATTAAAATGATGCCTTGCGAATCCCTAAAAAATGTCGCTAGAACTTTTCCGGCGGATGGAATCGTCTTTGCTTTCTTTGGTGCACGTTCGCCGGCAGAAACCCACTGTGCTGACTGACTCACTCGGATTACACTTAAACTTGTCCAAACCTTGCGTTGAAGTTGTCACGCGGTTCCGTTTCTGATCAATCGTCAGCAGCCGCGGCACTATCTCGCGGATAGCTTTCTCATACCCAATTTGGCGTACAGTATATTTTGTACACGTTCAATTGGGATGTTTACCATCAAAGTAATCTCTCTTATCTTCATCTGGCGGTCTGATAACACGATATCATGCACTTTATTAATCATTTCATCCGTAGTGACCTCAACGGGACGACCTCATCAAAGACGCATCCTCGGCCACGTTTAAATTCATTATACCAGTATCTGATGGTAGTCATCGATGGTGCATTATCGTTGTAAACTGCTTGCAACTTTTCACTGACCCAAAAGAAAAATCTAATCACTGACCGGTATTGTTCTTTTTCCATTATTGCAAAAATACCTACACTAACTCACTTTCAACAGCGACAAAAACTAAACTACTCGATGAATGTCGCTTCACAGACGTGAACAAAAGAATAGTACCCACAGTTGGCAATGCAGATTTTCACACAGAGCGGCATCTGTCGCCAAGCACGGGTAATTATCATACCTCCCTCGTACATTTATTTGTTACAGTCTTGACAGTAGTAATATACATGAGCTTTACATAGGTATTTTGAGCAATTACAACATACCGTATTAGTTTTATTATCATTTGAAGAGGGACAAAAATTACATTTCTTACGCTTAGTCGTGGTAGATTGTTCCCTCCTTCGGCATTACTGGTTGGAGAATGTGACTTTATAACCATTTCAGCTGCAGAGATACTTCGAGGGAGACGTTTTCTTTCTTGCAATAATGGAGTGATCAAGGAATTACCCAGTTCTTCAAGATATAGTCGCCGTTTTGTAAGTTTTCCAGCACTCCAGGTTGGAGTTAGTGCGCACCACAGAACATAACCGTTGTAAGCTGAAACGTCCATGATATTATAAAAGATAGTCATTGGCCACCTTTTAGTTCGCCGTCTGCCATATATGTTATTATTAACCTATCTAACGCGTCTACAGCACCTTTAGTTTTGTTGTAATCTAAAATCATAAACGGCTTTTTATGATCTAGGTTTACACACTCCGTTATCGTGGTGCATGGTGCTCATGAGCGTAACATTTTTATTCCGTTTGGAATATAGCAAACTATCGACGTGTCCTTAGTAAAGTAAAATTTTGAAGAAAGAACTGCTTTCCTGTTGCAGACAAATGCGGCTAGCAATTCAGGCTTATTTTTGCGAATAGTGCCAAGCATGCTTATTTTTCTTTTCACTAGCATCTGCCCCAGATTGTACCAGGTAAAAAAATTATCACATGTTACGTTGTGCCCTTTTAGACCATAAGTAGCATCTAGCACTTTTTTACCTTGACCTCTCTCTGGAGGTTCGTGAGCTAATTGTTATACGCATAAGCAGTTATAGAATCGCATAAAGTCTAAATCTTGACTCCGTATTTAGCAGGTTTATTCGCGATGTGCTGTCTAAAAGGACAACGGCCTCTAAAAGATACCAGTTGCTCATCTACTGTTACATTTTCGTAAAGATTATAGACCTTAGGTAGAAATGCAACCCATTCATCCCACAAGTCCCGTATGCGAGCTAATTTATGAGTTTGGCGTCGTTGTGGTCGAGTTTCTTATCGTCAAAGCGAATTGTTCGTGCATTTACATAAAATCATAAAAGTTGTAGGGACATCGTGGCTCTGAATATAGGATGACCCACATTTCCATCCCACAGACTGGCTGTTACCCCTCCATGAGATTTATACACTCCGACTAGAAATAGTAGACCAAAATATGCTTCTAGTTCAACTAATGTTAGTTCTGGAAACGTGTCGCCACAAAATCTTTTGCTTTCTAAATTTGACATTTACAAAATTAAGTTTACAGTTTTGGTTGTGAAATATAAGAAGTACACGGATTGTATATCAATTATT